>JAJJWW010012342.1:0-98575 GCA_023531295.1 Papaver armeniacum
AAAGATAAATGAAGGGTTGTGGTTCTCTTGATATTACCACCCACACTACAGCCCACCTTGGCGTAGGCGTGCTGATTCCAGCCATTATGAATGAAAATAAATGCTCAGAGTCAAGATGCACTGCGATTTTCAAAAAAATTCTGACGGAGAGGTTCAGACACTCATGACCTATTATTGTCATAAGAGTGGCCTCTAACCGATGTTCACCTTGGTTGGAATTAATAGAAAAGATAAATTAGCGGTGGTGGTTTGTTCAACTTAAATATCATAATGCTTTATTAATTAGTATTTCACTAATTACCCATAATATATAATCTATTAAATTATAAAGTATTCTATTAATATAGTGTTTCACTAATTGCTCATAATAAATGACTAATCATTTTTTAATTATAAATATTTTCTTAATTAATTATAATATGTATTTCTATTAATAAGTAATTTTGATAAATAATATCAATAGACATTTTGGCGACAATGAGTAGGTGAAAGAGGTGAGTCAAGAAGATTAGTGAGTGGTTAAGGGCGGCGCAAGCCACAATTATATTTATTTTGTTATTTTATCATGGAAATGGGATGCGAAGTCCATTTTCACTATGTATCAACTTGCCAAGAGTTTTCCTCCATCTTTCCTCCAAATCCTGGCTTCGCCCCTGGTTTGTAGTGAAAGAAGTAGTGATGGTGAGTCGTTGGTGAGTAGTGATGGACAATATTAATTTTATGTTGTCGTTTACAACATCGATAACATAAGTAGTGTGGAAAGATGTGGTTGGTGTTTACTACTTTTGATAAAGGAAGGTACCATATATTTCGGGATGATATCATACAAGATAATATTTTCATGATGCGTAGTTGGAGCACCCAAATGGTACCTTAGTTATCTTTGAGTGCTATATCACTATAAATCATGATTTTTAATGTTAAAATAAAATTGATTGCAATACAAAAAGAATATATACTACGGAAAAAAATAATGAAACCAATCAATTGTGACATTTTGTTCAATCTAAACCTCATACATGGCATTTGTGATTGAAAATTATAATTGCGATCAACGACACATGGGGTGGGCAGGCGGTGATGGTAGCGGTGGTGGAGTCAAAATTACATTGAGGAGGCCTACTTTTTATTTAAAAAGAGAAACATGTAAACTTTGGTGGACTAAACCATAAATATATATGGACAAAGTATTATTTATAAAATAAACTAAAAAATTCATGTAGTTATTAAAAATTTAAAGGTTAGAGCCGGAGTTAGTCGACCCTATGGCTCTGCCACTAGGTGAGTGATGGATAAAAAAATGGATTCATATGGTTTTATGGTGGTGGCGGGTATTGGTGAACAAAAACATATTATGCTAATTTTGTAATGCCACAAAATATGTAACGTTATATTATAAAGTATAAAACGTGGTTGATCATTCTAATGTTAAAATAAACTCGATAAAACACATGTCCATTTAAAAAAATTGGTGCGATCAATTGCCATGTTATGTAATAGCTAAGCGAGCGACACGAATCAAGATCTAGAACATATGAAATTATTTATTATCGGTTTGTCTATGTAAGAGTGGTGAGTTTGTCCTTAGCAAGATAAATTTATCGTGGGGTTTGTTTAACTTAACCATTTTTAAATACTTTATTAATTAGTATATCATTGATTGTTCATAATGATTAATTAAATTTCTATTATAAATGTCCCTTTAATAATCTAACATAAATACATAATTTTATTAATAAATAATTGTACTAAAAGCTATATTAATTCTAATAGTGGTAGTGGAAGTAGAGGTTAGTATAAGCGGTGGCGGGTGTTTGTAGAATGGTGGAGCGTAAGCATTACTATTGGTGGAAGAAATAGTAGCGATTGGATGGTTTTATGGTGGTGGGTGTTGGTAATAGTAGTGGATAATAATAGTTTTTGCTTTTTAGTGAGTTTTATTGACCGAGTAAAAAATATCTTCACAAAACATGCAACATTAGTATTGTGAGAAGATGTAATTGAGTTGTTTTTAGCACCATTGATAAGGATCAAAATCAAATATTTCGAGGATGATACTCAGGCGTATAAGACAATATGATCGCTAATTGCTGGATCACAGAATGGTATCAAGTATTATATAAAGGCAGTTAGGTGTGCCCGCGTAAGAGAACATTATACGCTCTCTCAAGTACTATTACATTTTTTCTGACAGGACATCATCAATGTCGAGTTGTTTGTGACAACTACCTACAAAGACAACAATATTGTTTGAAAATGTTTGTTTGTTCATCAAGATCATCATGAAAAACTCTAAATCATAAATCTAATTTTGCCTCCAGATGTTTATAGAATATTTTTTATATTTTACATTCTCAAATCATGCGACCTCTAGATTACAAATCAACTATATCAAGTCATTGGATCAATGTGTATAGGTTTCATTCACTCGGGTTAGAAGGTAGAGTAGATATGAGATGAGTGGATCAAACAAAGAAAGAGAACATGATTTAGAATACTTCGATAATTTGGTCAAGAAATAAGGTCAAAAAATTTAAAGATTAACTTTATATAGGACTAATTAGATAAACCCATTAGGAGCACGACTAAAATATGGATTAATAATAATTTCACGTGAGTGATTTCAAACATGGTTTGGCTAACTTTCTACCTATGTAAAGAGTGGTCAAGATTTGTCCTTCCTCAATTGCTATGTTATGTGAGAGAAAGGTGATATCTAAGATTGAGGTAGGAATTCAAATCCATTAGATTCATACCATTTACAATTGGACGCTGTGAAAAAAATTGACGTGTTGTTATTATTATTATAGGTAAGGATACATTGACCACACTTGCACCAAATAGCTCACATAAGTAAATGATTAGTGTTGCATGTACTATATAGAATGCAACGATGAATTTGAGGAAACAAGGCACGAAGCATGTCCGGAGTATTTTGGATATAGTAACTTAGACCCGATGAAATACTTATGTTGTTCTTTTTTAGTTTTTCCACAATCTATTTATTTAAGAAAAATGAACATTGCAAATACATAACATCAACAAAAATTGACAAATTGCATTTGATAATAATGGCATCGATGGTCGGAAAAGGCAAAATAAAGGAAATTGTTTTAGAAGAATTGTTGGGATATACGATGGATTACTTGATCTGAATGAAAGAGGTATAACTATTTCGATTAAAATCACATAAAGTTCACGAGTAGAAGATGACATCAAGTTTAAAGTTAGTAACAAACATAATAGCTAACTAAAATGTTAAAAATAAACAGGATATATAAACTTAGAAAGCAGTAGGACTTGAAGAGACCAATTTTGAAAACTACAATCTTAAACAACGATCACAATACCATAATTTTTTTTTTTTTATAAATATTCAATGTGGAAGATGTCAACTTTTGGTAAAGGATCTATTGACAACCTATAAATTTGAAATAGGATCGGGGAGTACAATATGTGTTCAAGGTTCTTTATGAGGGTAATGTGTCGCTGATTGTATTCCAAGTGAAGGTAGGAACATATGGAAGTGACAAAATGTCCAAGACTTTAGAATTACCAAAGCCATCGTTAGACGAAGCTATTGGGCATAATACTTTGTTGAAGATTTAATGTAGAGGTTTGCATATATGCAATCCATCGAAAAGGTAATTGGTCACATTTTAGACATTTGTCATACAGATGGGTGTTGAAAATTACGGAGAATCATGTCACATTGGAGGTTTGTATCATACGTTCGATGCAAAAAAATATTATTCTCGCTATCTGGAGGATGCGACAGCATGACCATGATAAATGAGTCAAGTTTGAGTGAAATAGGAGCATGGGAGACTTTTATGGACTATATTGATTAGTTGATTTCTTGGGGATAAGCCTTCTATGTGACTATTTCCAAAAAAATATTTAAACTTCCATGTTCATGTAGAGCATTATGTCATTATAAACAATGAACACTAAATAAAGAGTTATGCCTCTGGAAGATTAAGAGGTTACTTTCCTCTCCAAATAGGCGGCTCCACAAGTAACAACACAACTAGGTAGTTTTGCTGGCTTTGAGGATTAGTTTGCTTGAAATGCAAACTACAATATTTATAGACCAAGGAAGTTTGGACACCAAGGAATTTCCAAAACCGAAAATATTCTCAAGATATGCAATATATTTCCAAATTAGGTTTCCATAATTCCTGGAAATGCTTTGTCCAAATATTGACCGAAAATCTCATTAGAAAATCTCCAATTAGTAAATGCACATTACCAATTTTTATTTTCTAAAGATATGCATTTTAATTGCTGGAAATTAAAAGCATATAAAACTAAAAACCTTAATTAAAAGATTCTCAATTTATTTCGATCCGGGATTATCCTTTAGCTATTAAGGAATATCTTTGAACAATAAAAGATAAGCGTTACTGCACATGTTCAAAGTATGTCGACATCTTTACTTAGTAAATCATCTTTCATATTTACTATCTTGGAATCGATTTGCCACACTTCCAAACAAGTTTAGAATTGGTTCATCTGACTTCCAAGAACTATGTGATTGATTATCCTATCAAATCACCAAACATGGGTTTCACGGTTCTACCAAAACAAGTTTCGGTTCTACCTCCATGTGGGTACTAGAATTAGTCACACTAGTTACCAAAACTTGGTTGACTAGGTACTAGGATCGGTTCCCACATATATATGGTATCTAACTTGTATTTGTTGCACATGTCCATAGGATCGGTTCCCAATAACTAAAAACGTGTTGCACATGTTCATAGGATCGGTTCCCAATAACTAGAAACTTGCTGCACCTCTTACAAGGATCGATTCCCCTTTTGTGATCGGTTTCACCTCTTACTAGGATCCGTTCCCCAATGACTAGAGTTGGTCATACCAATTACAACAAATCGATCATACCATCTCAGGTGATTACTTAAGATCGGTTTCACTAATAAAAGTCATACCAATACAAAAGTCAGGCCTTGTGAATAGTTTTACCAAGAACATAAGCAAGTCATGAGTGGTTATACTAATCACACATATTTGTAATTCAAAAGATTTGCAATGAATAACAAATACCAATAAGCCTAGCGATTTCCCTTTCGATTCACAAAACAAGTTTATGAATGTACTTCCTTTAAACGAATGTAAAACATTATTTCCTAATATGAAATCTTCACCTCATACCCATACATAATCACAATAGCATTCAAACGATTATGTCGATGTCTTATATACGAAGTTCAAAAGATAAGCGTTATACTTCGTATTGTATTCCTTAATACTACGTCTAACTAGAGTATAATCATTCATAGCTTCACAGTTATGTTTTCAATATGCACGACTTGAAAGATACATTAGGAAATGAATCAGTTCAAGTCAAATATTACTAAGCTCAAGTGGAAGGATGATGTCGTTGTTGTAGCTCCTTACTTCTTCACATTCTTCAAGTCTTCACGTGATACTTGTAATGTCTCATATCCTAATAATTTCAAGCTAACCTATACGAAGTTGACTCTAGTAAATAATCAAGCGACTCTTTAAATGAGTTTTGGTTCACTAAAATATGACAACCAAACTTGACATACCAACGCTTGGTGGGTTCAACCGAGCTATGCTCTAACAATCTCCCCCTTTTTCAATTTTAGTGACAAAACTCTTACATCATATGGATAAACAAATTACAAGAATTCATTACACATACGCTTGATTCCAAAATTCAACATCACAATAACCTGTATACATTCAATCCATAAATGTCGTTGTTGACATTATAATAACAAAGCTAATACTCCCCCTAAAGGTGAGATATATAGATTTTCAATCCGCAGGTCTTTGTTATTCTCTTATCAATGTGATATGCTACTCCCCCTTAGTCTATGCTTTACTCTTTCGTTAGATATAACGTTTAAGCACCAATGTCATTTCCCTTAGTGATACCAAATCAATATAAATCAATATCAATATCAATTGGTTACTCCATATATTTCTCCCCCTTTTTGTCACAAAATGACAAAGGTACGAGCAAATAAAAGACAAACCGAAAGGATCTTACAAATCTCACAAGACTTGCAACCTATAAGAGTTAAGCACGAGGGTTCCACACACCATTTTTGATAACCAATATCAAAACCGAAACTACACAGTAATTTTGTTTTGATATGTTACCAAGGAAACAATTGCCCGAAGCAATTTTCCCTAATAGTTTAGCAAACCAAAAATCAACTAAGCTCCTTAGTTCCTTTGCTAAACCGATTGCACAAATACAATCGCTTGTTCGATAAGACCAAAATAAAGATCAGAATTAACTCTATTTTTCTCATCAGGTTCTAATTATCCATATAACTTAGACCTTTCACTTTTAAACAAGTCAAGTACTAGGTTAGTTAACTAGCATTTCTTGTTAAGGCATTCGATTAGACTTGAATAACCGAAACCTCCACTTTGATAAGTCTAACTAAGATCAGAATTAACTTAGTTTCTCTTATCCGGAATCAAATTGGACTAAACAATTTATCCCGAAAACCTTTTCTTTTGTTAAGCCATAAACAATTCATACAAACCAAATAAATCAACTTGCATAATTATTTACCTCAACCGGAAGCAATTGAAACAACATAGACATTAATGCACCGCAATTGCACCGAAATTTTGTAAGCCTAAACGATTGATACCAAATAATAAAGAAAGATAACAATAGTTTTTCTTAACCGGAAATAATTTAATCACACACACATCCATACACAAATAATGGAATAAACATCAATTGTACCGAAATTTTGTTAAGCAAAAGCAATATATATATGCAATAAAATCAGGCTTTTCTTAAACGGGAAAACGATTAAATAACAAAGTCGTTACCTCAAGTTGCGCATCCTCTTCTCCATTAATGTTTGCATCTTCCCAGGGAGAATTGATACCAAAATATCACTATGTTGTCATCCTCTTTTAAGACAAAAGAACAACAACAACCAACCTTTACCAGAGAAAGGTTGAAAACCGGTTTTAACTTATGCAATGCAAAATTTGAAACCCCTAAACACATATGCTTTAATGCTAAACAAAAATGATTCAACATATTGTGACTTTTCCACATATTGTTTCAATCAGAGCCCCCCATGATCCTTTGATAAAGCCTACCAACATGGGCCAGAACTTAATCCTGCTAAACCAAAAAGTCACCCAAACCATAAGGGTTCACATCATATGAGATCGAATATTAAGGTCATGAAAACCTAAATCAAACATCCCATAAACATACATAGCATTAAGATAAAGCATTCAAGCACAGGCTATGTAAACCCAAAAACTATCACAAGAAAAATTATAAATTAATAATTTTATTCATAATAAGATAGTTTTATTCAAAATAGACTTTATTGAAATAATCAAAATCTAATGTCTATTTTTTAACAGATTTTTCAAAGATCATCTTCAATGTCCTCAAATTTTTCAGGATCTTCATCAACAGCATCTCGACCGATATCTCGGATTCTGCACACAATACCTTGATTATGTTCACATGCTAAAGCATTAACCTTTCGATTAATATTCCGAGCATCATCCCTATTACCGATTCCATGTTTAATCATCTTTCTTTGGTTACGGATAACAGTTCTTAGTAGTGCTGCATGTCTATGATGAGTTTCAATAGTACTGAGGAGGACTTGTCGTAGATTGATAATATCAATCTTAGCATCCAAACTGTTTTGGACAAGGAGATGAGTCACATCTTCTTTTTCATTTTCTATATCTTCACAACCAGATTTCTTGAAGGTATCATCAAGATGAACAGTTTCCTTAGAAGTCATTCCACTCAAGGCTTTCAGAAGTTTTTCTTGAGATCTGGTTTGAGAATACATCCTTTAGCATAAGTTCTTAGACACGTTGAGTACATATACTTGAAATACCTTTAACACATACCAAACATAGATATCAGCCTTAAATAAATAATTCTGACAATATTTGAAAGGATTTTCGCATCTTATGTGTTACTGAATCACAACTTTCTTCTAAAAGAAATTATCTTCAAGATCAGTATAAGGAGATACTTTAGATCGAAAAACTTATCCTATTTACACAAGTTGTTTTCAATACAACTTTTGTACACATGGAGACAAAATATGCATCTTTATGTAGATTGTGTAAATTCTCTATGTTGAATAAGAGATTATTGACAAGATACGGACTGAAAGACTTCATTGGGATTGTGAAGCCAGACGAAACTACTTCTCTTGTAGTTGAGCGATCCGATCTTGCCATTTTCTATCGTACGAGTTCAATTGAATAATTGACTTGAGATTATATCTCCGATAGGGCAAGATAAAAAGAAATCACAAACATCTTCGTCTCATCGTTTGTGATTCCACAATATCTAGTTTCGCTACCATACGATTTAGATTATTGTGAGGTGATTGATAATACTAAGCTGTTCTTTAGGAATATAAGTCTAGGTTATCAATTAGTTCATGTTCACCTTGATTTATCAAAAGACAGAACAAAAACTCATAGGTTTATCTGTGGGAGATAGGTTTCTTCAATTATCGTAGACTTTTCTGTGTGATACAGATTTGTTTATTAAAGTCTTCGACTTTGGGTCGTAGCAACTCTTAGTCGTGGGTGAGATCAGCTAAGGGAATCAAGTGTGTAGTATCCTGCTGGGATCAGAGACGTAAGGAGCGCAACTGTACCTTGAATCAGTGTGAGATTGATTAGGTTCAACCACAGTCCAGCACCGGGGTTAGTTTGTAGTAGGCTAGTGTCCGTAGCCGCTTAATACAAGCAGTGTGGTGTTCAAATCTGGACTAGGTCCCGGGGTTTTTCTTCATTTGCAGTTTCCTCGTTAACAAAACTTCCGGTGTCTGTGTTATTTCTATTCCACATTATATTTTGTTATATAATTGAAATATCACAGGTTGTGCATTAAGATCAATCAATTAGAATATCCAACCTTTGGTTGTTGATTTAAATTGATTGACACTTGGATATTGGTCTTTGGTACCATCCAAGTTTATCTCTCTAGTATTTGATAAAGACTCGCATATTTCCATTTGCTTGAGTAAAGATCAAATCGAGAGATAGAGATATTAACTCCTTGATATACTTTTTATTAAGATTGAGTCTGACTGTCTAGTTGATTATCTTAAAAGTATATTAGAGTTTGTCCATACAAATTGCTAATCGAAATATTGGGTGAGGTTGTTGTACCCCCGCTTTTTGAATTGGTATCAGAGCAGGAAAACACGTTAAAACCTTATAAGTTTGTGTTTGTCTGATCCTCAAAAGTCTATCCCTATGGGAAATTACTTTGGAAGACTTGCTCATGGCATCTGTAACGCACACCAGAACTCCTTAAAGACTATTCAAAGATTATTACTCTGTAGACCTACGATCTCACTTAATAATCTTTTATCATCTAGTATACCTTCGTGTCTAAATGATGAAAAACAGTCTAGAGGAAAAAATAAAAAACCCTCTAAGAAGAATTTTCAGAGGAAACATGATCAACGCGCAAAAGTATGGACTCTCACAAGAATTAATCTTAATCTCTTTGAGGAATACTACCAAAATGGATCAATTGACAAGGATCTGTTTAGAGCATTTGAAAATGTTTTGAAATTCTTAGAAAAGCTTAATTCCATAGAGAATTTGAATCATTCTGATAAAAAGTTTGTACCTGTCAAATCATGGTCCCATGATGTACAAACTGTTCCAACTACCTACACATATGGGTTTGATAAAAAGATTTCCTATGAGGTTGGTAAAGGAACCATCTATCAGAAAAAGTCAATTCCATTTCATAAGAAAAGGATCTTAAAGAACTCTGAGTATTATCACTATGATCTTGCTCCTGATTCTGATCACAAATGTCAACCGAAAAAATTGCATGAGGATTCTCCGCACCTTCCACCACCTGATTTCAAGAATGGCTATACCCCATTTGTATATAGCTTGAAATGGGGCAAGTAACGGTTTGACTGTGTTTATATATCTTTTCTTTAAGTTTTTTTTTTTTTCTAACAAAAGCTTTTCAAAAAGGGTGTAGGTTTTTTTTTTTTTTTGGGGTATTGACTCCCAGAATGGTACCTAAAAAAATCCTACATTCCTTATGTGGGTCGCGGGTCGTGAATGGGTCCAAGCCCAACTATGGGTATAAAAGAAGTACGGGTACATTTACCTCTCTTCCTCCCTCATCAGTCCACGTACGTGAACCATTCTAGCGTTCATAAGATTTCTCCATTAAAGCTTGTTGGTGAACAACTTGTAAAGGGATTTCTCAAGATAAAAATCAAGTAAGTAATCTCTTACCCACTCCCTTATTTCCTTCCAGAATCATGAAGAATGTTAAGGGTTCAAAAGGTGTTTCAAAAAACCTAGGTTCTTCATCCTCTTCAATTGATCTTCCTATTGAACAAAATTCTATTAGGATTAGATTTGTGGATGAATCCTGTAGCAAAGTTTTTGAAAAGATTTCTTCTACTGGGTTTATTTTAGAAAAGAAATTGGATAATACAAGTGGGTATAAGGAGGATTTATCTTGTTTTGAAAAATTCAAGCTTGGAAACATCTTTGATGGCCTTGGTGAAGGTTATGATAATCTTACTAGAATCTTATATGCCAACATTCATGATGTTGTTCTTGAGGACATGGAATTCAAGACCATGGTCAATAGAGAAAGGATTCTAGTGAATAGAGAATTAATTTCAAAGATTACCAAAATCCCTTTGGGTAATTTTCGTCTTCCTAGACCAAGCAATGAAAGACCTTCACATGAAACCATTTCAAAAGGTCTTTGTGGTAAAACTGTTGTGTGGAATGGAGGAAAATTTCCTACTAATCAATAAGATTTTCCTCTAAAGTCTTTTGGAAAATTGGGTATTTCTGACCTTTGTCCTTCCACGGTTGAGAACTCTCGTTGGAGTCGTGAGTTTGCGGAATTGGTCTATTACCTTGCGGTGGAAACCAAAGGTCTTGACATTTGTGGATTCATTATTTTTCAAATGTTAGACATGACTTCCGTTGACAAGAAGTTAGGCTATCCATGCTTGATTGAGCGTATTTGTCGCAACTTCTCCATTGAACCCATTGGGAACTCCATTGGAACTCCCAAGCTTGTTCGGCCGTGTACCTTCAAACGAATGAAGGAATATGCTTGCAAGAGACAAAGGCATGACACAACTAATGGCTCGAGTGATCCTTCTACGAAGCTTCTTCGCCAAATTTACAAAGGTGTTTGTAAATTGAATTCTATAGTAAGTTGTGTTCAATAATCGATTTAAATTATGTTTTTTTTTTCCTTCCAATAATCGGTTTTTTTTTGTACATGTGTAAAAACCGATTCTGGTTTTTTTTTTGTGTATTGAAAAAATCAACCCAAAATCGGTTTATGAGAGCATGAACATATACCGATTCTGGTTTGATTTTTCTCAAATAAAAAAAAATCGTGTTTTGATGATGAATCAAGATTAGTTGATTTGTAATTTAATTTCACTAAACATCAATTAATCACCCGATTAACACTAATTAATCAGGGGTAAATTAGCCATTTTGTAAAATAGTTGGATAAGGGGTTACCCATTTTACCTTTTAATGACCCTTTTTTGTCATGTAGTCATATGCCCCAAATAATGTTCATAGGCCCCAATTTAGCCAGGATTATTTGAATTCTCAGCTTTGGGGTTTCTACGGACCAAATCTTTCGTCATAACATCGAATAGGTAAGTTCCATCATAGTTTATGAAAAGACGAGGGTACCCAAATATACCTCAATCTAAAACTTTTCCACCTATAAGTCCTTTTTCCGAAAGTGATTGTCTATAGACTGAGTCGAGACAATACAACTAATCGGTTCACACTTCGTGTGATCGTCTATGGATACGAGATCGAGACAATACAACAACGAAGTATGTTTACTTGATAAAAGGTTCGGACTTAACCAAACACAATATGATTACTATCAAGTAAATAGGAATTAACGTTTGTGTATTTTACTTCTAATTATAATACAAACAATTATAATTGCGGAAATAGAAAAGTAAAAGACACAGCAAGATTTTGTTAACGAGGAAACCGCAAATGCAGAAAAACCCCGGGACCTTGTCCAGAATTGAATACTATCAGGATTAAGCCGCTATACAAAATCTAAACCAACTTCTTATAGTTGAAACCAAGCAACTAAACCTATAGTTCACCTAGTTCTGTCTGTATCCATGCGCCTCCAACTTGCAATAAGTCACGCACTTGGAACAATTCCTTTGGTTCGTATTCCAAACAGTTAAGGAACAACAAATCTGTACGGTAACAACTCTTTTCAATCAAGTGATATGAGTTCGACAAAAGGCTCTTCCGTTTATCCCAATAAACTCCTTTTTCAGGTCTTTAGATTTATCTTATCAACAACTACCAAAGTGATAAGTGCATAATTCATATGATTTTAGTATCCATTCCATACCTGTCTAGGCTATTATTCTTGCATATATTTGTATTATTACTATTGTTTTCTCTTATTTGCCTCTAATAGGTGAATTATCCAAAAAGAAGCTACAAAGTGCTAAAAAGATCTAAGAAGAGAAGTATTCCAAGTGCCCAAGTTCCCAAGTCCAAGAGAAGTTGAAGAAGTGCGACGAAAAGGAGCAAAACGCTCAAAATCAAGAGACGGGCCAAAGACCGAGATTAATTCATTCAAATTAAGGATTTCTCATCACCATCTTGAAGAGAATTGAAATATAAAAATAATACAAAAAGAATAAGGTCAGTCCGAGTTCGGACGAAGAAGTTGTGGCCAACATGAGTTTTTATCGAATACCGAAGACAGTAAAGTATGCAAACGTGTACGCATACTTTAATTCCGAAAATTTCTGCTAGAATTTGAGGTACGCATACTGGTACACGTACTTAATAAGTAGGAAAATATGTATAAATACCTTGGAAGGACTAAGGGCACGTTTGAGGTCGTTATTTCATATTTCCGGGTCGGGTTCTTGAACCGAACTAGATACTTAATGGCCAAGCAATGTACACCTATAAAAATAGGTATTAGGCTTTTCACATATGATTGAATATCAATCTCATATCACAAGTTCTACATCAAAACCTAGGGTTTACCCCTTTAGGGGGGAAACCACCATTATTCATCTTCTTTGTAATATGAGTAGCTAAATCCTTTGTTGATTAAGGATGAATTCAGTGTTCTAAGTGTGAAGCTTTATTAATAATACAAATCTATTGAGAGTTTTTATCATCATCGTTTGTCTTTACCATATCTAGGGTTTATGAATGATTCTTAGATTGATTTGGGATGCATACTAGATTAGTCTATTGATTGTTCTATCGCTAGTAGAAGTTATGAGATAAGTAATCGTCGATTAACTCTCTATACAAGTAGAAATCATGAGACCTTACAGAGGGATTCTGTGGAGCAATCGTGTTTGAAGACAACACCAGTAAGTAAACCTTGATCTAAGAGTTTAAATACTAGGATAAACCTAAATTCACAAAGCTTAAGGCGTTCGATTGGATTACACCTTGAGTGATCTATTACTTGGTGGTTCGTTGGATAAAATGTAGTAGTCGAGAACTTCCGTATCCAGTGGTAAAAGGAGTTTTGGGGATAACACTGATCTAGCTGTTATTTCACGGTTGGTGATAAGTGATTCTAACTTAAGATAGATAAGTATTCTAATCCTGTTAACGCTTGGTAACGGCGAAGGATTCCTTAATCATCCTTTTTTTCTTTATTGTCGTTTTATCTATCTCACAACCAAACCCCCTTTGTTATTTACTTTATTTTGCTGATCAAATAACCTATCAATTACACAGCTCTCTGTGGGAACAATCTCTTACTACCGCTATATTACTAGTTAATTAGTGGTAAACATATTTATTAATTTGTTGTGCCTACGACATCCCATCAAATTTTGGCGCCGCTGCCGGGGAGCAGTCGCTAATTGATTTGTTATTTTTTTTAGCTTGTTTTTGTTTTTGTTTTATTTTGTCTTTTACTCTTGTGAGTCGTCATGTTTCCTTACGGAAATAACATGTACGGATCACAAGATTACAAATACAACAGTGGTAATCAATATGGTTTTCAATCTCATTCATATGAAAACTACCAACCATCCTATGGGTATAATCAAAACCAATCTTTTGGCTATGATCAATATCCCACGGAACCTTATGGATATTCACATACATATCAACAACCTTATGACGGGTATGTAAGTGGACAATCACAAGGATGGGAGGATAGTTATGCTTCTAATCATTTATCTCCTGAACTTGAACAAAAATTTGATCAGATTATGCATCACTTAAAGACCAGTATGTCCACACCGGAGTCACTCAATGAGCAACTAAGCGCGGAAAACAATATGTCAACCTAATCTTAATTCAATATATCTAACCGAACTCCTGATCGTATTTATAATCATTCACCTATTCAAAAAGGGGAGACTTGGTTTGGAAATAGTGTGGTGAGTGAAGGTGTTGGTTTTGATGAATGTCTTGACCAATTCCAAGCGATGGCACAACATCAACAAGGGCTCCATACTATTAAAGATGAACAATATGAGCAACTTCGGGAAATTCAAAGGCATGTGGAGAACTTAAAAATACAAATTGCTCAACTTAGTGAAGGTGGGAATGAGGAAGAATTTTGGCCTCAAAGCCAAAATGATTCTGAAATTCCTATGGGTGACGAAGATTCCGATGAAGATGAGCTACCTTTCGAAAGTCCTTGCAACAATGATACGATTATTGAAACTCCGGATCATAATAAAGATCCCTCACCTATTCAAAATGAGGTGATTGGGTATGACATATGTATTGTTATAAATGGTGTAACGTACTCAAACGAAGAAATTAGGAGTTGCATCAATGAACTAGACGTTTTAGGAGAGGATTCCGATTCCCATGACAAGGTTGTTGAAGAGATGGGAATTGAGAATGAACCAAATTGATTGAAGTTGTGGAAGACCCAATTGAGCTAGATAATAGTTCGATATAGGACCACGATATACTTGAGGTAAATAATTCAATGTTAATTAAGAACGATAAAGATCACGTACAAGGTTTGTCTAATCCTTTGCATAATTCTATATCTATTGATCATTTTCCTCTAATCGAAGTAGCTTCTCAAAGAGTTGTTAACCCAACTTTTAAGAAAATACCTCACTTAGGATTGGATTTGTGTGCTTCAAAAGTTTTAACGGATTATTTTTCCTCTAAGTATCCACCACTTTATGTGTTTGATTCGAGTATTGTGCAGGTTCACTAAGTTGAGGAACCTTTTGAAGTTCCCGAATTATATGTTCTCTATCCACTTCCGAGTGTAGAAAGGACTAAGTGTGGGGGAAAATTCAATAAAGTGATAACTTCAATATTTATATTTTGTGCTAATGTTTTTGTGAAGCTGTTATTTGAATTGCAGATTGTTATTTGGAAGGATTACCAAATTTTCAGATTATTGACGTCGGGCTGACGACGTTAAACCAAGCGCTTCCTGGGAGGCAACCCATCGCTTTTGTATCTCTATCCATTTTGTTTTAATTTTCTTAGTTTTTCATATTATATTTTGCATTCCCATCTTAGATTTTACAAAGTCCTATATCTATAATGAAAGTTTTGACGTATTCTCGTCAGAAAATTCTGACTGCGCACTTATTACGAAAACAACTCTCTAGACTTCATACGGAGTCCGATTTGAGTGGTTGACCACAACTTTTAAAGAGGACAGACTCACCTTTATTTTCCAGAAATAAAATCTGAATTCCGAGTCTGTTAAGTTGGAGCGATAGGCCTGGAAATTTGAGTTTCGGTATTTTTTCCAGAACTTTTTCAGATTGCATGTCTGTCAGTCCGGAGGACATAAAAGTCAGACCGTTTATCGAAACACTGTGAAATTTTGATACATTATATAAAATACGTAGGCGAACAACTTTCATTTATGATGATTTTCCTAGTTCCCTACCCATTGGCAAAAGTTTCGAGTTTTTCAGGGTTGTTATGTCAGAAATCAGAATTTTCGGTTTTAAACATTGAGGACAATGTTGAGTTTAAGTGTGGGGGAGTAGTTAAGCATGTTTGGTTTGCATATAAAATAATAAAAAATAAATAATAATACTCTTTGATTTCTTGCATTCTTGAGACTTCATCTTTTGGAGTTAATTATGAGCTATTTAGGATGGCACTCTAAACCTTTTAAGGTTGAAACAGTTCTTATGCCTGTAGATTGAGTTCCAATTTATCATTCTACAATCCTTAAAAATATACGTTCATAATTGATTGTGAAACTCAGTTGCTAGCAATAGCATGGTAGTCGTTTGAAAGATTCATCATCGCAATTAATCATTACTGAATCACTTTCTTTTTATTTTTGCAGTTATATGTTTCTTTAAAGTGATTTGGTGGGATCCTGATACTGCCATGGATGTTCTAGCAAGGTAATCATTGGTTTAGCATATAAAAGCCCCATAAGACAATTGTCTTATACTCATAAAGAGTGAACCGAAAAAAAAGAAAAAAAAAAAAAAAAAAAAAAAAAAAAAAAGAGAAAAAGAAAATTTAGTGGCACTGTAATCGGAAGGTGCATGTAATCTCTGGCAGCCGTCTACTTTGGTGTTGTAAAGGATACACTTACCTCCAACTTTGCTTTGAATGATCGTGAAACCATTTTGTGGCACTGTAATCGGAAGGTACATGCTATGGACTTTTTAAAGGCCATTCCTATTAGTGGGTTGAATCAGTCAGTTGGGCCGAGACAATTTAGTGTCGTCCTTCAATACAGACTAGGTATACCCTTTTTTGCTGAAGACAACTTGTGTTCTATCTGTGCACGACCTATGGACATCTATGGGGATCACGCTATACATTGTGCTAGCGAGGTTGGTCCCAAATTTCGGCATGATATGGTGAGGGATGTTTTTGTAGATATGTGCTATAAAGCTTGTGTCGTGGCAAGAAAAGAAGTATCATTGGGATTTCTTCCCGACAATGCAAACGCCTTAAAGCCCGCCAATATTCTTGTCTATAACTGGGAAGATGACAAAGAGGTTTGCTTTGATGTCACTGGTGCTTCTCCTTTCACAAGTGCTAGAAGTCGTACTTTCACTCCAAGTCATGCTATCCAAGCTGCTGTCACTCGCAAGAACACCAAATATCTGGACAAATGCACGGAACATGGCTATGGTTTCAAAGTATTGGCATTCACTACTTTAGGTGAACTTGGCGAGGACACCATCTTTTTCTTAAACGGTTGAGAAACTGCCTTGCTAGGCCTAATGTCAATTACAAAAGAAATAGTTCTCTCTTTCACAGATTAGGCATTATTATTCAGAAAGGTGTTGGGGCCTAGCTTGTTGCTCGGTTACCTTCCACCAACGTTTCCACCGATATGTATTGACCCTTTGTAAATAAAATAAATAAATAAATAGAAAAAGAAACATATATATAAGGCTCCTCTTCATTTATCGACATTAATAAATGATAGGTCCGGAATTGCGGACTAATCATAGTCGATGAAAACAAAAACCTATCATCATTATATAGCAAGTCAAAAAGACTATTGATGAGGTTCTCGACACTTGGATATCAGTATGTGTGAAACGTTGTCCCTGTCTTCGTCGCCTAAACAAGCATGGAATGCAGGATCCAAGGCAACTATCACATACTTGCTGAAAAGGAATATGCGCTTATAGTATATAATCATGTGGTCGAGTTAAATGGGTGCTTCTCTAAACTATTGTGTTATAAATAAGAATCCTTTGAAGACATTCATACAAGTATTGTGGGTAACATCTTTCACTTTAGTCAACATTTGCACACTTCACTTTTCTATTTCCATTTTCTTATCTATCCATGTGATTTCAGTATGCGAGTGTTATTGCGAACATTACAACAAGTACGATGACTATCTTAGTAGAGTTTTGCAATCAGGTTGAATGTCACACGCAAGTGATTGCTTATGTGTGATGATTGGAATGTATGTGGGATGTTTGCAGCTAAATAACATATGTGTGCTGATTATCTTATTAGCTACTATTTTGTGTCTATCCTTAGTGGTTCTTCCAAGGCGAGAAATTGGAGTAGGTTTTGTGGGTATACCTCTTGTAAACCCTCACGAGACTATAACTCGTCCACTAGGGACATCGAGGGGTTTAAAGGCTTGTTATACATGTTAGAGCATAGCTCGGTTGAACCCACCAAGCATTGGTATGTCAAGTTTGGTTGTCATATTTTAGTGAATCAAAACTCATTTTAAGAGTCGCTTGATTATATACTAGAGTCAACTTCGTATAGGTTAGCTTGAAAGTATTAGGATATGAGCCATTACAAGTATTGCGAAGACTTGAAGAAGTGAAGAAGTAAGAATCTACAACGACAACATCATCCTTCCACTTGAGGTTAGTGATATTTGACTTGAACTATTTCATTCCCTAACGTATCTTTCAAGTCGTGCATATTGAAAACGAAACTGCGAAGCATGAACACTCTAGATAGACATAGTATTAAGGAATACAATATGAAGTTTATTTCTTAACCATTAAACTTTGTAGATAAGACATCGACATAATCGTTTTAATGCTATTGTGATTATGTATGGGTATGAGGTGAGGATTTCATCCTAGGAAACAATGTTTTACATGTTTTTTAAGGAAGTAAGTTCATAAACTTGTTTATGAATTGAAAAGGAAATCGCCAGGCGTTATTGGGATTGTTATTCATTGCATATATTGTGAACATCCAATATGTGTGATTTAGTATAACCGCTCACGACTTGTTTGTGTTCTTGGTAAAACTATTCACAAAGGCCTGACTTATGTATTGGTATGACTTTTATTAGTGGAACCGATCTTAAGTAATCACCTGAGATGGTATGATCGAGTTTGTGTTTTTTTGAACCGAATCTGGGTAAAGGGGAACCGATCCTATGAAAAGGTGCAACACATCACAAAGGAGAATCGATCCTTGTATGAGGTGCAGCAAGGTTTATAGCATAAAGGGAAAGTGATCCTATGAACATGTGCAACACGTTTTTAGGCAAAGGGGAACCGATCCTATGGACATGTGCAACACATATAAGTTAAATACCATATATATGTGGGGAACCGATCCTAGTACCTAGTCAACCGAATTTTGGGAAGCTAGTGTGACTATGCGTAGTACTCACATGGAGGTAGAACCGAAACTTGTTTTGGTAGAAACGTGAAACCCATGATTTGTGATTGAGTGTTTCTTAATCAATCGCATAGTTCTTGAAAGTAAGATGAACCAATTCTAAACTTGTTTGGAAGTATGGCAAATAGGTTTCAAGGTTGTAAGTATGAAAGAGGACTTACAAAGTAAGGATGTCGGCATACTTTGAACACGTGCAGTAATGGTTATATTTTATTGTTTAAAGTTATTCCTTAATAGCTACAGGAAGAAAATCCCAGGATCGAAATAAATAAGTTAATAATCTTTTATTTAAGGTTGTTAATTTTATTTTATGGAGTTGTTGTATTTAGGATTAGTTTTATTTAGTTTTCTCGAGGACTAACAAAATCTAAGTGTGGGGGAATTTGATAAGTGCATAATTCATATGATTTTAGTATCCATTCCATACTTGTTTAGGCTATTATTCTTGCATATATTTGTATTATTACTATTGTTTTCTCTTATTTGCCTCTAATAGGTGAATCATCCAAAAAGGAGCTACAAATTTCTAAAAAGATCTAAGAAGATAAGTATTCCAAGTGCCCAAGTCCAAGAGAAGTTGAAGAAGTGCGACGAAAAGGAGCAAAACGCTCAAAATCAAGAGACGGGCCAAAGACCAAGATTAATTCATTCAAATTAAGGATTTATCATCACCATCTTCAATAGAATTGAAATTTAAAAATAATGCAAAAATAATTAGGTCATTCCGAGTTCGGACGAAGAAGTTGTGGCCAAAATGAGTTTTTATCGAATACCGAAGACAGTAAAGTATGCAAACGTGTACGCATACTTTAATTCCGAAAATTTCTGCTAGAATTTGAGGTACGCATACTGGTACGCGTACTTAACAAGTAGGAAAACGTGTATAAATACCTTGGAAGGCCTAAGGGCACGTTTGGGGTCGTTATTTCATATTTTCGGGTCGGGTTCTTGAACCGAACTAGATACTTGATGACCAAGCAATGTAAACCTATAAAAATAGGTATTAGGCTTTTCACATATGATCGAATATCAATCTCATATCCCAAGTTCTACATTAAAACCTAGGGTTTACCCCTTTAGGGGGAAACCACCATTATTCATCTTCTTTGTAATATGAGTAGCTAAATCCTTTGTTGATTAAGGATGAATTCAGTGTTCTAAGCGTGAAGCTTTATTAATAATACAAATCTATTGAGATTTTTTATCATCATCGTTTGTCTTTACCATATCTAGGGTTTATGAATGATTCTTAGATTGATTTGGGATGCATACTAGATTAGTCCATTGATTGTTCTATCGCTAGTATAAGTTATGAGATAAGTAATCGTCGATTAACTCTCTATACAAGTAGAAATCGAGAGACCTTACAGAGGGATTCTGTTGAGCAATCATGTTTGAAGACAACACCAGCAAGTAAACCTTGATCTAAGAGTTTAACTACTGGGATCAACCTAAATTCACAAAGCTTAAGGCGTTCGATTGGATTACACCTTGAGTGATCTACTACTTGGTGGTTCGTTGGATAGAATCTGGTAGTCGAGAACTTCCATATCCAGTGGTAAAAGGAGTTTTGGGGATAACACAGATCTAGTTGTTATTTCATGGTTGGTGATGAGTGATTCTAACTTAAGATAGATAAGTATTACAATCCTGTTAATGCTTGGTAGCGGCGAAGGATTCCTTAATCATCCTTTTCTTCTTTATTATCATTTTATCTATCTCACAACCAAACCCCCTTTGTTATTTACTTTATTTTGCTGATCAAATAACCTATCAATTACACAGCTCTCTGTGGGAACGATCTCTTACTACCGCTATATTACCAGTTAATTAGTGGGAAATATATTATTAATTTCTTGTGCCTACGACAGCCCATCACAAAATAATTGTTAAGATTTTGCAATCAATACTTTGAATCACAAAGAATTGTATTGATGCCGATATACTCAACTAATCAATCCAATCTACCATTAGGATAAACCAATTATAGTTGGATCCTCTTTAACCAAAACAAGTATTGTGCACACCAAAGATTATGAACCCAAATCAGAAATATTCTTCGTCTTCAAATCTTCTTAGATCTTCAACAGTCAACTTGAATCTCTTGTGATCAATCACGCACAGAACGGAGTCTGTTAATAATGGATTATCACAAGACGTATTTAGATCTACAAACAGTCTAAAGATCCCCGTTGAAACTTCGATCTAGTTTGAGTGAATCTTATATAAGAAGAGAAGATTCTCAAGCATAAACAAACTAGGTGCAATCAAAGTTCAACAACCGTTAGTCAATCAAATCAATTAAAAACTAATAATAAACCGCAATTATCTAGTTTCCCACCAACGATACTAATAGAGCTTCTCAATCCCAAAGAATTCTTTAAACCGAGCGGCCGTAAGAGATTCGCCTAATTAGGTTACTTTGCTCTTCAAATAGGCGACTCCACCAATAACAATAGAACTAGGTAGTTTTGCTGGCTCTGAAGATTAGTTTTCTTGAAATGCAAACTTCCATATTTATAGACCAAGGAAGTTTGGACACCAAGGAATTTCCAAAACCGAAAATATTCTCAAGATATGCAATATATTTCCAAATTCGGTTTCCATAATTCCTGGAAATGCTTTGTCCAAATATTGACAGAAAATCTCATTAGAAAATCTCCAATTAGTAAATGCACATTACCAATTTTTATTTTCTAAAGATATGCATTTTAATTGCTGGAAATTAAAAGCATATAAAACTAAAAACCTTAATTAAAAGATTCTCAATTTATTTCGATCCGGGATTCTCCTTTAACTATTAAGGAATATCTTTGAACAATAAAAGATAAGCGTTACTGCACTTGTTATAAGTATGTCGGCATCTTTACTTAGTAAATCATCTTTCATATTTACTATCTTGGAATCGATTTGCCGCACACTTTAGAATTGGTTCATCTGACTTCCAAAAACTATGTGATTGATTATCCTATCAAATCACCAAACATGGGTTTCACGGTTCTACCAAAACAAGTTTCGGTTCTACCTCCATATGGGTACTATAATTAGTCACGCTAGTTACCAAAACTTGGTTGACTAGGTACTAGGATCGGTTCCCACATATATATGGTATCTAACTTGTATTTGTTGCACATGTCCATAGGATCGATTCCTAATAACTAAAAACGTGTTGCACATGTTCATAGGATCGGTTCCCAATAACTAGAAACTTGCTGCACCTCTTACAAGGATCGATTCCCCTTTTGTTATCGGTTGCACCTCTTACTAGGATCGGTTCCCCAATGACTAGAGTTGGTCATACCAATTACAACAAATCGATCATACCATCTCAGGTGATTACTTAAGATCGATTTCACTAATAAAAGTCATACCAATACAAAAGTCATGCCTTGTGAATAGTTTTACCAAGAACATAAGCAAGTCATGAGCGGTTATACTAATCACACATATTGGTAATTCAAAAGATTTGCAATGAATAACAAATACCAATAAGCCTAGCGATTTCCCTTTCGATTCACAAAACAAGTTTATGAATGTACATCCTTTAAACGAATGTAAAACATTGTTTCCTAATATGAAATCTTCACCTCATACCCATACATAATCAAAATAGCATTCAAACGATTATGTCGATGTCTTATATACGAAGTTCAAAAGATAAGTGTTATACTTCGTATTGTATTCCTTAATACTATGTCTAACTAGAGTATAATCATTCATAGCTTTGCAGTTATGTTTTTAATATGCACGACTTGAAAGATACATTAGGGAATGAAACAGTTCAAGTCAAATATTACTAACCTCAAGTGGAAGGATGATGTCGTCGTTGTAGCTCCTTACTTCTTCACATTCTTCAAGTCTTCACGTAATACTTGTAATGTCTCATATACTAATACTTTCAAGCTAACCTATACGAAGTTGACTCTAGTAAATAATCAAGCGACTCTTTAAATGAGTTTTCGTTCACTAAAATATGACAACCAAAATTGACATACCAACGTTTGGTGGGTTCAACCGAGCTATGCTCTAACAGTTTATGTTAATATCTTTTTTTTTTGAAGCATGATATTTATTAAACTACTAAAGGACTATTACATGATATTAACATTCTTTAGCTTATGTTAATATATTTACCTATTTTTTCTTCTTTTGATGCATTTTGATATGATTCGTTGTGAATTTCGATTGTTAAAAAAAAATACTCGAACGAAAACAACTCCTTCTACCTTTTCAAAAACAAATATTTGGATCATTTTGGTTCTCGAGGGTGTATCTTATTTGGTGCCTTACAATATGTTTTATCAATTGACTATGAAGTGCAGTATTATATATAGTTGGACAAGACAAGTTCCCAATTTCATTTTTGTTGAGCCTCACTAGACATTTCTTTTTTATATGAGTACTAGGTCTCAACCCGTGCCGTAACGGCACGGGCAAGGATATGTGTTTCAAATGTATCTATCGATTCATACATGTCGTAATTGTCTAAGAAGAATCGAACCAATCGATCCAGGTCTAAATGTTTTGAGGATTGGTTAATAAACATGTCCTTATCCTCGAATCTTTTAATATTGTGTATGTAAGTCATACAACCCTTTGGGACAAACATAGTTAATCGTTAGAGAAATTCCTATGGGCAGTAGAACAATACTTCGTTCACTACTTCAAAAAAAAAAATCAATCTTGGTATAGTGGCGGCAAGAAATGGTAGAGGGGCGGCAACCTAATAAGACAAAAAAGGCCATTACAAGGTAATTCAAGTGCCCCTTATCAAAGAAAATCTGGAAATGACTAATTAGCCCTTATTGTTAATAATCAAGATTAGTAATGATAATCAAGATTAGTGTTGATAATTAATTTTCACTTAACGGCACGGGGAGTTCTGAATTTTTCAGTTGCTTATAATTACCTCTTTTCTTTTGAGTTAGGTTTAATCAATGTAATTAGTAATCACAATGTGTTGACCAAAAATGACATTTCCCCCTATTTCATGGACAAAATTATTTGCACCATCATTGGTAAAAATAAATAATCCAAACACATATAAATCGGATCACAAATTTTTAATAGTTAAAGGTAAGTATGTTTATTTTAAATCGGATCAGCCTTAGGGGTGTTGTTTCCTCGGTCTATAAAGGCCATTTCCTAATTCCTACCCATTCTGTATTCGATTAAGGTGATGAATGTAAACTTGCAGTAGTTTGTTTCTTTTACTATGTGAAGCAATTTTGTAACAACAAAATATTTTTTTTATAAAAAGTCAAAATAACTTATAACGTCCATAGTGAGTCGTTGATTTATTCAGATTCATTGCAAAATGAAAATGAGCTAAAAAATAGGAGAAGAGTTAACTAAAAAAATGTAAAAGGATCATGCAATATCTACAAAGAAAATTCCACATCAAAGTGCATTCAAATTCCACATCCATTAGTTGCTTTTTCCAATTGTCATGCACTTTCTAGGGGAAACTAGGTACACCCATGTTTCCAATTGTCTCCTCTATTTTTTCAACCGTGCCAGAGGTTCCCCTCCTTTTTGCAAAGATTGGGTTCCAGATTAACTTGCGATCATCATCAGTTTTATCTGCCATACTTTTGGAACACCCAAATCGCAAAATTTGTGATATGGTGCGAGTTCCTTCTATTTGATGTCCACTACATGTCATGTATCAAAACCTCTGCTATCAAATCGGTGGAATAATGTGTTGTCCATGAGTTACGGTTGATGAAAGCATTGTTGACCTCATAAATTCATACCCTCTTTTTACCTCCATATTCAGGGTACTACCTAGAAGGACAATTTCATGGAGCAGGATTGTGCATCTACGAATACATGTTCCACCTCATACGCCACTCATCCACTATTAGCTCATGCTTAGCTGATATCCAGATCAAAAGTGTTATATGTGGCGATCTTTAAATTTTACTTATAGGTAAGACTGACCTGTTTTTTGCGGAGGAAGGACTCAGCCATTTTGTCTAGCAAATCTTCAACTATAGTTCCCGCTGCGAAGAACATGGTTGCTCCCGTTTTATCATTCACCTTCATTTTCAACCGCAACTTATTCAAGGTGAGTAAAATAAGGTCAGCATGGCATAGAAAATCCATCTGATTTTAGAGTTATAAAAAAAAAAAGTTTAGAGGAGAAGAAAAAGAAAACTTATGTGATATTTGTGAAACCCTAGATTTTGATTCACTCAACCAAAATTAGTGATTCCAGTGACCCGGTATACTTCTAAATTAGTTCCCATTAGATTTTTCTCGCTCCAAATTATCTAAAGTACATAACAAAATCAAAACTTTTGAATTTTCAGAAGAACTTACGATTGCAATTTTGCTCGTGACCAACCATAACTCTTAGTTACGGTTCGTAAGTTATCGAATACCAACCGTAACTGGTTAAATTTGGGGAAGATCCAATCGTAAAACCGATTCTGATTGGTAATTAAATTTGGACAACAACCGTAACTAAATTACGGTTGGTAACTAATGAATCGAGACCAACCGTAACTACCCTACGGTTGGTGTGTCAACTTAACTTTTGAACCGTAAATCATTATTTGATAAATTCTTAAGACACGGGATTATTTACGGTTGGTATGGTTGTTTGAGTAACAAACCGTAACTCAATTACGGTTGATAAATATGATCCAAATAAAAACCGCAACTGAACATATTCTCAAAACTAAGAACTTACGGTTGGTATTTGAGTTTAAACCAACCGTAACATCAACCCAATCTACAGTTACGGTTCGTATTTGAGTTATTACCAACCGTAACTCACATGCAACCAGAAATTTCAATTTTAATTTTCATACAAAACCCTAATTTTTGATACAAAATTAACTTAAATCCAACACGATAAACTAATCCCTAACTGGGTTTTTCCAAACATTTTTCAAATCGCCGATTAATTGAAGACAATGAAATTTTCGGTTTTAATGGAGGTTACGGTTGATGGAGGAGAAGAGAAGATGAAGAAGAAGATGAAAAAAAAAACTAATTTGATTTTTTCTGATTCATTAGGTTTTAAAAAAATTGATTTGATTTTGGTTGATTTACGGTGAAAAGGGTAATCTAGTCAATCTACACCCCCTATAGGACACCCCCTAACCAATAAGAGTGACATTGCTATCACACTTGCCGCCCCTCTACCATTTCTTGCCGCCCCTATACCAAGATTGAAAAAAATATCATCAAAGGTCATTAACCAAACTTGTAACAAAACTAAAAACACCTAAAATTACTTTAAAATCAATTAGATTAATCTTGCAAAATCTGTTAGCGTTAAAATTTAATTTTTCTCTTTGATATAAATTGTTGGGTTCCCAATTTACATATATTTGTGTTTATTCATTTTCCTAAAATTTATAATAATATTTAATTTTTGATCCATTTCTTTTGTTGTCTCTTTACCTATTATCATGAACTATTTCTCAAGCATGCATAATTACACGAAGTTGGGGAGAAATGACAAAAACATAAATCATGACAAAAAAGTGGAATAAAGAGTGATGTGAGAAACTGAATCAATTACAATTAGTTCACGCGTAGCCTTGCATAATCCCATGAAGTAGGGGAGAAATAATGACAAAAACAGAAACCATGACAAAAAAGGGGAATAAAGAGAGATGTGAGAAACTGAATCGATTACAATTAATTCGCATGTAGCCTTGTGATTGGTCAATTTTTTTTATAGGTTTCATTTTTCTTCCTGCTCCCTACCCGGCAAATCTTAAAATCACAACATCTTCGTTTTTGGAAAAATCTGGCCTTTACACATTGTTTTAATTTTAAAAAATAATAAAAAAACTAATTTGAAAACTAAAATCAAATTAAAACAAAACAAAGAAAAATTATAAGGGTGACTAAACAATTTACCTATCTTAAGATACCTTTTCTTACTCTGCTACCACTACTTCTTCCACCACCACATTATCGTCACCACTCCACCGGTCTCACCAATACCCACCACCATTATCCCCACCGACGATCCACCACTACCACCTACCATCACAACCACCATTAGTGCTTAATTTACATATCTTAGGACCGCTTTTCTCACCCTACTACCACTACTTCTTCCACCACCACATTGTCGCCACCACTCCACCTGTCTCACCAATATCCACCACCGTTATCCCCACCACTGTCCACCATCACAACCACCATTAATGCTTACTGATATGGTTAATATCAAATAAATTTATTATGTATCAACAAAAATATATTCATTTGATTAATTAAACATTTATTATGAAATATCAATTGAACATTTATTATTAAATTTTAATTAAACGTGATTATTTATAGCGGTAAATTTATGTTCTGCAAGTATAAATTTGATCGTTCTTTATCTAGCCTAACTAGTCCAAACTTTGTTTTGTATTCTGGAAATGTAATCAATTTTATTTTAATACTAAAAACCGTAATTTATTCGATCGGGTGCTATAAATAGCTAGGATCCCATTTGGGTGATCCAGCGGTCATGATCATATTGTTTTATATGATTAAGTATCCTCCTCAATTTATTTGTGTTTTGTCCTTACCAGTTGTGCTAAAAACAGCTAACTACATCTATCACAATAAAATGCTGCCCATTTTGTAAAGACAAAAAATTATTATTTTCCACTACTATTCACTAACATCCGCCACCGTACCAACTACATCTATCACAATAAAATGTTGCCCATTTTGTAAAGACACAAAACTATTATTTTCCACTACTATTCACTAACATCCACCACCGTACGCAAAAACCAGCCACACCCACTATTTTTTCCACCACCAGTAATGTTACCACCTCCACTGTTTCCACCACTCATTGCTTCTTTCACTACCACCATTAAAAATTATTAATATAATTTTTAACCGGGGTCATTGTAGTACAGTGGTAAAGTCATTGGGTGGTGATACCAGTTACCTGAGTTCGAAACTCGCCAACACCAAATTATTTACCGACCAATATATATATATAGTTTTTAATAAACTTATTTATTAATAAACATATGTATTTATCAGATTCATTAAATGAAAAACTTAACGTAGTTATAATGTTTAACGTTTAACATTTAACAGAAGAGGGTTTAGTTTGTAGCCGAGCAAAAAGCTGAGCAACTAATAAGACAGTTGAAAAATTAATTAATCATTCATCATGAGCAATTAATATGACACTAATTAATAAAATATTTATAATGGTTAGTTGAAAAAACCACGGCCGTAGATTTATCCCTCCTAGACAAATCTCGACCGCTCTTTATCTATCCTAACTTAGTCAAGCTTTGTTTTGTATTTTGGAAATGTTATCAATTTTATTTTAATACTAAAAACCGTGATTTATTCGATCGAGTACTATAAATAGTTGAGATCTCATTTGGGTGATCCAGCGGTCATGATCATATTGTATTATATGATTAAGTATCCTCCTCAAAATATTTGTGTTTTGGCCTTACCAGTTGTGCTAAAAACAGCTAACTACATCTATCACAATAAAATGTTGCCCATTTTGTAAAGACACAAAACTATTATTGTCAACTACTATTCACTAACATCCACCACCGTACCAACTACATCTATCACAATAAAATGTTGCCCATTTTGTAAAGACACAAAACTATTATTGTCCACTACTATTCACTAACATCCATTACCGTACGTAAAAACCGGCCACGCCCACTATTTTTTCCACCACCAGTAATGTTACCACCTCCACTGTTTCCACCACCCACTGCTTCTTTCACTACCACCATTAAAAATTATTAATATAATTTTTAACTAGGGTCACTGTAGTACAGTGGTAAAGTCATTGGGTGGTGATACCAGTTACCTGAGTTCGAAACTCGCCAGCACCAAATTATTTACCGATCAATATATATATAGTTTTTAATAAACTTATTTATTAATAAAAATATGTATTTATTAGATTCATTAAATGAACATTTATCATGAAAAATTAATTAATCATTCATCATGAGCAATTAATAGGATACTAATTAATAAAGTATTTATAATGGTTAGTTGAAAAAACCACGGCCGTAGATTTATCCCTCCTAGACAAATCTCGGCCGCTCTTTATCTAGCCTAACTTAGCCAAGCTTTGTTTCGTATTCTGGAAATGTAATCAATTTTATTTTAATACTAAAAACCGTGATTTATTCGATCGAGTACTATAAATAGCTGGGATCCCATTTGGTGATCCAGTGGTCATGATCATACTGTCTTATATGATTAAGTATCCTCCTAAAAATATTTGTGTTTTGTCCTTACCAGTTATGCTAAAACCAACTAACTACATCCATCACAATAAAATGTTGTCCATTTTGTAAAGACACAAAACTATTATTGTCCACTACTATTCACTAACATCCACCACCGTACCAACTACATGTATCACAATAAAATATTGCCCATTTTTTAAAGACACAAAACTATTATTGTCCACGACTGTTCACTAACATCCACCACCGTAAGTAAAAACCAGCCACACCCACTATTTTTTCCACCACCAGTAATGTTACCGCCTCCACTGTTTCTACCACCCACTGTTTTTTTCACTACCACCATTAAAAATTATTAATATAATTTTTAAACGGGGTCACTGTAGTACAGTGATAAAGTCATTGGGTGGTGATACCAGTTACCGGAGTTCGAAACTCGCCAACACCAAATTATTTACCGAACAATATATATATATATAGTTTTTAATAAACTTATTTATTAGATTCATTAAATGAACATTTATCATGAAAAATTAATTAATCATTCATCATGAGCAATTAATAGGACACTAATTAATAAAGTATTTATAATGGTTAGTTGAAAAAACCACGACCGTAGATTTATCCCTCCTAAACAAATCTCGACCGCTCTTTATCTAGCCTAACTTAGCCAAGCTTTGTTTTGTATTCTAGACTAGGTCTCAACCCGTGCCGTAACGACACGGGCAAGGATTTGTGTTTCAAATGTATCCATCGATTCATACATGTCTTAATTGTCTGAGAAGAATCGAACCGATCGACCCAGGTCTGAATGTTTTGAGGAGTTGGTTAATAAACATGTCCTTATCCTTGAATCTTTTAATATTGTGTATGAAAGCCATACAACCCTTTGGGACAAACATAGTTAATCGTTAGAGAAAATCCTATGGGCAGTAGAACATTACTTCGCTCACTACTTCAAAAAGATATCATCAAAGGTCATTCACCAAACTTGTAACAAAACTAAAAACACCTGAAATTACTTTAAAATCAATTAGATTAATCTTGCAAAATATGTTAGCATAATTTTTCTCTTTGATATAAATTGTTGGGTTCCCAATTTACATAGATTTGTGTTTATTCATTTTCTTAAAATTTATAATAATATTTAATTTTTCATCCATTTCTTTTCTTGTCTCTATACCTATTATCATGAACTATTTCTCAAGCATGCATAATTACACGAAGTTGGGGAGAAATGACAAAAACAGAAATCATGACGAAAAAGGGAATAAAGAGAGATGCGAGCAACTGAATCGGTTAAAATTAAGGCCGCACATGGTCCGGGACGGCCCGGTTCTCTTATGGAACCGGTCCATGTACTCGGTGTTGGCTGGTACCTCATTTTGAGGACCGGTACCTGTACGTACCTGGTGTTGTACATGTACCTCCGGTACCGGGTTTTTACCTGAATTTTCAGACACAGTAACATGCTAATAGAAAACTCAAAATACAAAAACCGACTGTTCAAAGTTCAACATTACAACTTAAGTTCAAAATAAACAAAGGTTTAAAACAACATTACACACTTCAGTTCAAAGTTCAACATTACAAAATAGTAAAAACAACATTTCCATAAGTCTGCGACAAGAAATGAAAGGCAACAAAAAAGGTTGGGGGACTTCTCAAACAATAGCATTGGATGCACAACCTTCACTTGCAATCCTAGGCCACAAATATGCACATTCCTCTCCAATAAGGCTAGTGATAGCACAACCTGTGATAGCAAATACATAAGAAGTTAAGAACTCACAATTTTCTACCTCCCAAAAGATGGGTACTGTCTAAAACCTATCTATATACTAAGAAATGCTTATTAGAAATGATACTAATTACTTTGTCCTGTATCATTTAATCATAAGCGTCAGTTACAACTGCAACACGACAGAATTTAAGTGCAGTACATATCCCAAAATGTCTAATATAGTATTTTTTTTATTAATCTTAGCAAGGTTGGAACATAGTTTGAAGTGCTATTGAGAAGTGGGAGCAAACTATGGCCATAGAAAGACACCTCAGTACTAAGATAACGAAATTTGGGAATTTGGATTGTAGTCAAGTCGAAAAATCCCACTCCAAGAAGAAATAAATTATCTCTGACTCGAACAATGAGGATTATAATTGGTCTTCATCGAGAAATTAATTCAGTCAATTACGAGGTCCAGTATTTATAGTGATAAAAGAAGTCAAATCTCACCTCTTTAATAACACCACACCTGGAGAACACTTCCACCACCTGAAGAAAAATAATGTCGAAAGAACAACCAATTTCCTTAGAGATACAAGAAAAACTACCATGTACAGAACCACTGCAATTCACTGTATCCCTTTCAAGATTATCAACTTAATTGACTACTCAACCCTCATTTACCATTACAAAACCAATCAACTTTAAGCTCAATTCAATTCCTAACTCATTGTTGTTTTGCACAAAAGCAACAAACTTGCACAAAACTTTGCAGAATTGAATTAAAACATGAACATGGGCATTGGGTTATCATATAAACTAAGTAAAAAAACAAATCCAAGTTAAGAAATAGACTTGTTTCTCCTTTTCACACTTTTGTTACTCCAAAAGTGCTTCCAATGAGACATACACATACCGAGTTACTGACATACAAGATACAACTAAATCTTCATAATTGCAAACCATTCATAGTTATCACACAGTACATAAAGAAGATCTATGTCTTCAAATTATCAAATCCATCTCAAACCCTAAATCATTCACAACAACAAGGTTAATTTCATAAGATAGATTGCTCAATCAATCTCAAACCCTAAATCAATCACAACAACCTGCTTGAGTATAAAGTATAAACACTGGGGTTAGATGATTAATCAAGCGATATGATGTGACTCAATAATGTTGTAGTAATAAGGTTCGTTGAGACTTGTGAAAGCAAAAGATTTTAGACTTATAAAAATTAATAAATAAGAAAAATTAACACAAAATTGTTTCAAGATATGAGAGAATAACCAAGACACTGATTCCACTATAACACATGAATGAAATACGGTAAATAACCCAAAACTCTAATTATCTTTTAAATCCCTTGTTTCTTAATTCACAAATAATCAGACAAATTCTCAAAAATTAATTGTATCCCTAAGCATAGATTATCTTAATACAAAGCATAACCTATCTAATTGAATCACAACTAATGAAAAGAATTTTGCGAACAATTTAAAACTCTGCAAAAGCAGTGATTGAGTGAATTATAAATTATAAATTAGAGCAAATAAAATGGTTACCGCTTATTCATGCGTAAATAGCTTCCTCATTGCCTTGGTTGTGGGAGAATTAGCCGCTCATCATGTTGGAAACACGCTCAAAATTCATTATTATTGCTCAAAAATGGTTAACAAATGATGAACAAAGGAGAATAAGATGAAAATCGGGTTTGCAACAGTTATAGATGTTGCAAACACTGTTACAAGGAATGATAAAACCGTTACTTCTTTTAAGTCTGCCCCCTCCGTATTACGACGCTCGGTTAAGGGTCGTTATTATCGTAGAAGAACGACTGCCTTCAAGAGTCCGTTCTTCACGTTCTTCGAGATGCTGTGTGAGAAAAATGGTCGTCTCTCGCAACTTTGATTTTTTTGCTTTTCTCGCGTTCTAAAACCTCCCAAACTCTCTGTGACCTTTGCCTTCGACCCCAGCAACCTATTTATACACTTTTGGACCCAGAATCACTCCTCATTAATCCAAGATATCTTCCCATCACTCGGCAGAAAAGATATTATACTCGGGCTATATTCTTTCCATTTTTTGTAGCAGCACGCGCCTGCAGCTGTTATTTCTTCCTAATATACCTTCTACACTAAATGGAAACAACAAACACACTCCAAACACGAGCAAAGGCACGTCTCAAAGCTCACAGCGACCCATGCAAACCCGTGCTTCTCTGCTTTCTTCTAGCGAGTTATCTAGCCACATTTAGGTCACTAATCGACCCATACCAACCCTGTTATGCTCTAACAGGGTATCCCTATCAATCTCAGCCATTGAGTCTCACTAAAACTCATTCAAAAATCCGACCAAAGTCTGCCAGGCGTGACATATTTTTTTCCCGCCAAAATTTATTTTCAAACCAAGAAGAAGGTCACCCCTTATCCAACAGCTGGGGGTGCGAATATCAATTGGGTGCCCCTTAGTAATTGGGTTACCCCTTATCCAATGTGGGAGTCCGAATATCAAACGTCCTCCAGGGGTGTTCCGAGCAACTTTTCGAGCCGAATTTTCCAAAAATATTTATTTCCAAAAATACCTAAAAATACATAAAAACACAATATTAGTACAAGAATCGAGTTCCAACAATACCAACACTGAGGACAATTCAGACACAAAAATGTGTCTATCACGATACTGTTAAAATCGTTTTCAATTTCTAGGGTTTTAAAACAGAAACAAAAAGGAAATCGAAAAGATTAGAGAATCTATTTACCTTTAGTGTAGTAACTAGTAACTACTAACTAGTAAGACTTGATGATGATGGTGATTGCCCGGTTGGTGAGCGTAGTTTAGAGAAATTAGATGAAGAGGCTGCTCTTCGGAGGAAAAAAAACGAAGAAGAAAGAAAAATGAGAGTGAAAGAGTTACTCAGAGATTAGATATTAGGGTTCTCTAAATTGGATGGACGGATAGGATTAATAATGTTAAAGATCTCAACGGCTCTAATTAACAGGGACATTTGGGCCGGTACAGGCCGGTACTCCCCCAGAACCGGTGCTTGTACCGGTTAACTCCGGTTCTTAATTTTCTGTCCCGGTCCCTATACCGGTTACTCCGGTACCGGTTCGGTTCCAGGCCGGTACAGGTCCTCTTGACCGGTTCCTATGCAACCTTAGTTACAATTAATTCATGCGTAGAGCATCTCCAATGGAGTTTGGGTCTCAAAAAAATTGGTGCCACGTAAGATTTTAGATACTCCAATATAAAAAACTCTCTCCAATGGTAGTTGGGTAGTCAAAAATTAATATAAGTTGGCAGTTTGAGTTTGGATGAGAATATCTAAATTTAGATACTCTCATCCATACCCACGTCATAAAAAATTTATGTTTAAAATTAATCTTGCCCACATTTTAGATTAAGCAACCTATAACTAAATGACAAGTGTATCAAAATAGATAAAGATACAACTACCACTGGAGATGCTTATTAAAACAGGATTCTATTTATACATAATGTTAACTAAATGCCTAATTTTTAGGTATCCACATAGGATATATACCCAGACACCATTGGAGATGCTCGTAGCCTTGCATAATCCCATGAAGTGGGGGAGAAATAATGACAGAAGCATAAACCATGACAAAAAAAGGGGAATAAAGATAAATGTGATAAATTGAACCGATTATAATTAATTCGCGTGTAGCCTTGTGTTTGGTCAATTTTTTAATAGGTTTCATTTTTCTTCCTGCCCCCTACCCGGCAAATCTTAAAATCACAACATCTTCTTTTTTGGAAAAATCTGGCATTTGAAAATTGTTTTAATTTAAAAAACAAAAGTTATTTGAAAACTAAAATCAAATTAAAACAAAACAAATAAAAATTAACCAAGGGTGACTAAATAATTTAGCTATCTTAGGACACCTTTTCTCACCCTACTACCACTACTTCTTCCACCACTCCACCAGTCTCACTAATACCCACCACCATTATCCGCACCGTCAATCCACCACCACCACCCACCATCAAAACCACCATTAATGCTTAATTTATCCATCTTAGCCCCTTTTCTCACCCTACTACCACTACTTCTTCCACCACCGCATTATCGTCATCACTCCACCAGTCTTACCAACCAGCATTATCCCCACCACTGCCCACCACCACAAGCACCATTAATCCTTACTGATATGGTTAATATCAAATAAATTTATTATGTATCAACAAAAATATATTCATTTGATGAGTTAAAGAAACATTTATTATGAAATATGAATTGAACATTTATTATTAAATTTTAATTAAACGTGATCATTTATAGCGGTAGATTTATGTTCTGCAAGTATAAATTTGATCGTTCTTTATCTAGCCTAACTTGTCCAAACTTTGTTTTGTATTCTAGAAATGTAATCAATTTTATTTTAATACTAAAAACCGTGATTTATTCGATCGGGTACTATAAATAGTTGGGATCCCATTTGGGTGATCCAACGGTCATGATCATATTATCTTATATGATTTAGTATCCTCCTCAAAATATTTGTGCTTTGTCCTTACCAGTTATGCTAAAAACAGCCAAATACATCTATCACAATAAAATGTTGCCCATTTTTTAAAGACATAAAACTATTATTGTCCACTACTATTCACTAACATCCACCACCGTACGTAAAAATCCAGCCACGCTCACTATTTTTCCACCACCAGTAATGTTACCACCTCCACCACTCACAAATATCCGCCACTGTTTCACCACCCACTGCTTCTTTCACTGCCACCATCAAAAATTATTAATATAATTTTTAACCGGGGTCACTGTAGTACAGTGGTAAAGTCATTGGGTGATGATACCAGTTACCTGAGTTCAAAACTCGTCAGCACCAAATTCTTTACCGATCAATATATATATACAGTTTTTAATAAACTTATATTTATTAATAAAAATATGTATTTATTAGATTCATTAAATGAGCATTTATCATGAAAAATTAATTAATCAACAATTAATAGGATACTAATTAATAAAGTATTTATAATGGTTAGTTGGAAAAACTACGGCCGTATATTTATCCCTCCTAGACAAATCTCGGCCGCTCTTTATTTAGCCTAACTTAGCCAAGCTTTGTTTTGTATTCTAGAATTTATTAATCAGCAATTAATAGGACACTAATTAATAAAGTATTTATAATGGTTAGTTGAAAAAACTACGACCGTAGATTTATCCCTCCTAGACAAATCTCGACCGCTCTTTATTTAGCCTAACTTAGCCAAGCTTTGTTTTGTATTCTAGATATACTAAACATGTAAATGTTGGGTCGGGATCCTGTAACAAAAGGTTTTGACAAACCCTTTTGACAAAACACCGTATCCGTCAGATTTTATACATCTAACAGTCCAAATAGTCCATGACGAGAGATTTTCTCTTCATCCCTGTTTAAGTTACACAGCGATGTATTGACCCGTCATTCATTGCTGGTTCTAAAATGGGGTCTTTGCAAATCAAGTCGAAGATGATGTTCTCATGGAAAAGATACATAATGATAGGGACATAATCAAAGTTTGTTTTGATGGTCTCAAACGGGATTCAATGATTCTCTAACCTATACATGATTTTGATTCTTGCATGGCAAAACAGAAAAAGACAAAGAACATACATCTTTATAATTAGGATTTAATTAATAATCAAAAATTATGATTAACGGAGAGAGTATAATTTTGATTTCCAATCTATTTTGATCAAGTAGGATTTTTGATTTCTAGTAAAATAAGAATTTTGATTTATACATAACTTAGTTAACCTAAGCCAAACAAGTAACGAAGTTAGTTGTATTGCCACATCATAAGACTATTTGAACCGTTAGATATATAGAATCTGACGGATACTAAGTTTTGTCAAAACCTTTTGTTAAAGGATCCTGACCCTTTTTCCATATACAATATTAATTCTTTATCCGCTTGTCCTCTGATGGATATTACTTATCTAACTGAATCGATATCATCTTTAATTTAGTTGATGACACCATATACTTTTTTGTTACTCTGGAGTTTAGATTTTTTGGATACATATGACTCTAATGAATAATACAGTGGAAATAGTCAATTCCCTCACACATTCCATAGATTGGATTTTGCATCACTTATGTATGTAGATCAATGCTTCGAACTATATTATGCATTACCTATGAAAAATTCCAGTTCTGGACATGTTATCTCACGTACTGAAGTCACTCAATTTACTTAGCGAATATGGCCACCGAAGCTTCATATTTAGGCTCACGTATGATAAACATATCAGTCTTGCTTGAGAATATGTACATGAAAATATATCATGTAACTTATTCCTTCAACTCCAAGTCTCGTTTTATTTGGAGGTTAAAATGTTGTATACATGTAAGCTTCTTTTGAGTTCAGAAATAACTGAATCTCTAATTTATTTCAAAAGTAACTTATCTCTAATTTGTTTGTTCGATTATGCATTTTCTCAGGTGGGTATACGTCGGGTTACCGTAGTGGTGTCTTTTATCCTCATCAATGATGTTAGAACACCAACTAACTGTGAATAACAAGTAAAACATTTTCCATGAGGACTAAAGCTCTATATTTTGCACGATATTTCAATATGTAGATGTATCAAAAGAGCTAAAATTAACAAAACTTTGTCACTTTCGACTTTCACATAAATATATCCAATATGTATAATTTTTTATGATTAACATATCAATACGTGACCTTAAATTCAACACACCAATATTTATTTTTTAATAAAAAAATAAAAAGATAGAGGTTAGCTTCGTGCCGTAATGACACGAGTTATCCACTAGTTTCTCGTATAAATCAGAATGAAATTTATTCTTTTATATTTGATTTTGGGATTGATCATGACTAGATTTTTATATTTGCTCTTGATTCGATTTCATTCTTGCGTTTGATCTTGATTCAAGTTATTTTTCATCAAGGAATATACTAGTGATAATTATGAAAATTTGAACCACATAAGTTAGGGCATGTCTGGTCGAAATTATTGACTAAGTCAATAAGTTGCTAATTCAGATTCTCGGGTTGAAAAAAAAAATTCTTTTGGTATATAAAGGGGATACAAAGGAGCTAAAACAATTTAATCTTAAAGAAGAAAAAAACAGGCATACATATTGCCTACTACAATAGCAAGAAATATGCGTAATGAACTAAAACGACTTCAAATGCTTGAATTTGATGAAACCCATAAAAATGCTTTAACCTCACAATCCGCGTATCAAAATTAATCTCTTAACTTGGAACAAAATTGCATCCACCCATCAACTGACAACAACAATCTGTAATCTTTTGAGCATCAAATGGAATTTCTTATGAGTAAGAACCAAAATAAATTGATATACAATAGTGTGGCGATTGTCAATGCGATTGGTCAGGCGATGCTGACTTGGTCAAACTAGAAAATTTCTTTTTCGTTCTCGATTGATTTGTTGCTGGTTTTTCAATTTTTTGTTTTTGATTGATGCTCATCTGATCTCTTAGTTGGTATTCAAACTCTGATTGTTTTATTTCTAATAATTTAGTTCGATTAATTGATCTTTTTTAATCGTTTTTTTTTTCTGCCCTAATTTACAATTTTTCTTATGATCTTCTTTAATTAAAGCCTTTTCTCTTGCTTGTAGTTCTAACCCCTTTTTTATTTTATCATGTTTGTTGTTATTCACTGATTTGATTGAAGTTTGGATTGGAAACTTATTCACTTAGCTAATAACTTGTTTAGTCTCTCTTTTTCTTGTTTTTCAGATTTAGGTCATGGGCTGAAAGAGGTTGCGGACATAAGGGTTTAAAGACGTCATCATTAGATTTCAGTGAAGCAAGAAAGTGATTATGGATTCTTAATAACTTCTCCTTTGGGTATGATTCTGGATTTCTTCAAATTTTTAATAAATCTGTAGCTGGTTCAGTGTTAAATTAAGAAGTTTAGCATTTAGATATGCCTGATTGACATTATGAGATCCTACTTGTAGTAGGGATTTGTTTTAGCAGATTGGCTATCTTGGGGGTTATAGGTAATCATGAATTTGATATTTCTGAAATGATACTACTCTGGTTACTTTTCATATTAACGGATACTTAAAAATTAATTTTATTGGAATTAATTAGATTAACCTCAAAAGATGGGATTTGAGATAATTTTTTATTGGAATTCTTTTAAAAAAAAAATAATCTATGATTATTTATCCTGGCACTTTTAGGGGCGACCCCAAAAGAATTAGGGGCGACTTTTTTATTCCCAACCCATATACACCGTTAAGGGATGTCCAAAAATGCGGAGAATACGTTAATGCCCTTACACAATCCGGAAGCTATTTTGTGCTCGATTATTATAAAGAAATCGGAAGCTTAGTAACTATATTATACTACCGATTAATATCGATTTTGTGCCAAACTCGCATCTGGCTTCTATAACAATCGGAAAGGAAATAACCTCACGAGACTACCGATTATAGTAGATCCTAAATTCCCAAAATTGGTGATTTCGCCAAGAAAGAAATTTTGGGGCAATCCGTATAATCGGAAGTCTTATTAACTACCGATTATTCTAGTTCCCAAATTGAAAAAAAAAATGACATTTCGCCAAAAACAAAATTTGGGACAATCGTATAATCCAGAGGTTATTAGCTACCGATTATTCTAGTTCCCAAATTCGAAAAAAATGACATTTCTACAAAAACAAAATTTGGGGCAACTGTATAATCGGAAGTTCAAATACTTCATTTGACTACCGATTATACAGTTGCCCCAACAAAATAGAGCCGTTGGAACTCTAAACTCTATATAAGGATTGTATCCTTTTACTCTCCATGGAACACAAATACCTTTAAACTCTCTCCAACATCATCTTCAATATAATGGCCGAACCATTCATTAATCCTACGGAGTTCACGATCGAAGAAGATTTATCTTTATGTAGGCGCTATGTTCAATTCTATCCGAGACGAGGAGAAGAACGTAGGCTAGGAGGCATAATGAGTATGAGTTATTTGGGGAAAATTCACGAAAAATTCTGCGACGACACCGGTAACCCAAACAACCGTCACTCCGCTGATCTTTTCTGCCGAGTTGGTTCAATAAATGGACACGTCCAAGAATTCGTCCATTTAACTTATCTTGTGAATCAATATCGATTGAGGGGTGAAACCAATGATGAGGTTATAGAACGATCTCTCGGGGAATGGCGGAGATGGAAAAGATTAATCTTCCGTTATGAAGCTCATTTTAGAATCCTTAGGGCGATGGAAAGATTTAATATGTTTAGGACTCGTCCAACACATCCGCGACGCTAATGACAATACCTTGTAATAGAATTGTGGGAGTTCAATGTAAAATTATGATGATGTGTAGGTGATATTGTTATGAATTTCAAAATATTTATGAAAATCGGAAGTTTTAATTATTGATCTAACTACCGATTATACTCCAACGGCTAGTTCATTCAAAAGAAACTAGCCGTGCCTCGAAAACCACACACAATCGGTAGATAATACATATTGACAAACCTCCGATTATACTACTCTAATGAAACTGAGAACTCTGTTGACAAAACATCCTATAATCGGAAGTATATAACAATACATATTTACCGATTACGAACAATCGGGTGCTTTGTTCAAACATTTACTACCGATTGTGTGTAATAATTGTACGCAATTTCAGTACAGTCTTGTAAAAGTACGCATCAACGGCCATATTTTCAAAAAAAAAAAAAGAGACGTTGGGACTCTCATCTATATAAGGAGGGTAAACTCTTCTTATTTATGCACCAAACAACACATATATAGCATTGTGTATTCTACAAATAGATTTTCCATCGTCTACTCTTGTGAATTCATTCTATATCTCAACTTACAAGCATGGCAACGTTTGACGCAGATGAAGATTTGGTCATTGTGAAAACATGGTATCGTGAAACAAGACGTGAAGATGTCATAGCGGGAAGGTTAACACCCAAGTCTTTTGGGCGAGGGTATATAGCCAATTTGTGCGAGAGTATGAAAATCCAAAGCAAAGATCACTCCAACAAGTTCATGATCGTTTCCGACTTGTCCAAAAAGGGGTAAATGATTACATAACGATACAAAAGAGGATGTTTAACACTAGCCACTTAAGCTTGTCGATCCAACAATTTGTAAGTATAACGCTCGGGTGTTTAATCTTTCTTACTAAAACGAAGTTGACATTATTTTATGTTTGTTTATATAGGAGACACTCGCAAAAAGACAAGACTTAGTGGAAAAGGGTGAAGAATTCACTTATGATGGAAGTTATGAATTCTCAAGTCCGTCGTAAAAAAGATAAATGTTGATTGATGGTTACAATCGGAAGTTATTATTTTATATTGTCTACCGATTCTGGGAAGATTTTCACCTATTTTGTCAGACTTTGGTGACAATCGAAAGTTTATGCAGTATGTTGTCTACCGATTCTGGGAAGATTTTGACTTTTTGTCGGACTTTGGTGACAATCGGAAGTTAATGCGGTATGTTGTCTACCGATTCAGGAAGATTTTCAGCTTTTTTGTCAGACTTTGGTGACAATCGGAAGTTTATTCAATATGTTGTCTACCGATTCTGGGAAAAATTTACAGTTTATTTTTTGTCAGAGTTTGGTGACAATCGGATGTTTATATAATATGTAATCTACCGATTCTGGGAAAAAAATTTCAGTTGTTTTGTCAGCCTTTTAATCGGAAGATAAATTCAAAAAGTTAATAACCGATTATAATATTGATTGAGTCTGTTTACAAAAGCTTGTATAATCGGTTGATATATTAAAAATATAACTACCGATTATAGCTTTAGACTTCACAGTATTTTCCACAAAATTCCAAAAAAAAACATGTACAAATAGGGCTTTCCAAAATACATCATTCAAACATAACAATCATTGATCTTCATCATCCGAGGGAACCAATTCCAGTAGGCCTTCCGGGAAATCAACCTTCATGACGCGATCCCAATCCAACATGTTGGTCTCATATTGTTTCAACCAATCGTTACAATGATTCGTTGGGAAGTAATCGCTCCAACCAGCCAACGGAGGTAATGGGCAATCCCTCTTTACTCTTAAACCGATAAAATGTATCTCATTCACAAATGCCATAACAATTCTTCTATCTTTAACCGATTCATCGCAAACCGTCCTTGTAGGTGTAAACGTATAAGAATGTCCATACTTAGGAGGAACAAAGAAATGTACCACGCCATTCAAAGCGTCCGCTAAGAGATATCCACATTTAGGCATTGTCATCCAATACTTGGATCCGATTGTCTTCAATCCCTTTCGGCACTTTACACGCGCAACAAAGTCTTTGAACTCTAGTTCTTTGTCGTGCCTATCTCCTTCCTTCATCATCTCCATATATAAATCCTTGTCCTTTATTAGTTGTACCGCCATCTTAGTTCTTAAATTTTGCCATTGGGTGACATCTTGGTTCACCGCCTCTCCAAAGTAACCAATTTGTTCCGAGGCGACGTGAAACCCACAATTGCCATCCCCATCAACCTCGTCGGTGGACAAAACAAATGGAACAATGAGTGGAGGGAGTTGTTTCATATACTCTTCTATAATCGTATACCTTGATCGTGTTGGTCTTCCATGAAAATCCCTAGGACAACGAAGAGTACCATACTTCTCTCTTATAGTCACCATCTCCGTTGATTGTGTTTGTTGCGAGTCGCTCATTTGATCAATAACTACGGAGCTAGTTTGGGTCTCCACTAACACAACTTCTTCCACCGCATCGACTAGAGAAGGCTTCGTAGAGACCTTTGGACTCACTTGTCGGGAGGTTGGTCCATTTTGATCTTTTCTTGGACGACCTCTTTTCTTGGGTTACGGCTCATCTTCATATTTGTCTTCCGAACGCTCATGCCGACACAATATTCTTTTGTTAGACAAATACTCCTTTAATTCTTTTCTTTCAATGGTCCTCGACACATTGGTGTTTGGCCTACCCGCCCCCTTTTGCTTAATAGGTTCATCAACCTCCCTTAAACTAGGGTGAAGAGCTTGCTCCAAATCATGTATCAATATTTGCTTCTTGGCGCCATTTGTTGTAGCATAACGCTCGGCTATTCTTGCATACAATTCCGACTCCATGAACGATGGACCATCGACTACGGGGGTGCTTGGAGTGAAATTTAATTGCTTCCAAAATGGATGAATATCATTGATGTCAATCACATCGACGTACCTACCCATTTTATGACGACATGGGAGACCAATACCTATCATATCCTTGCAAACACAAACCGTATTCTCGTCATCGTAAGCTTTATACAACTTCAATTGTTCCATCATGTGATTTATTGCCCATTTTGAAACTTTATGAACAATGCCCCTTAGAAGCAATCTTTCCCTTTCATGTTCCGTAGGGAATTTATGTACACTAAATTGCATAGAATCCTTAATCTTTATGAGATCACGATTGGTGAATTCATGGATTGCTTCTTGGATCGACACAACTCCATTTTGACTACCTAGAAGTATTTTCTTTAATCGGCCATGAGACCCCTCCGCAATGCTTGTCGCCTCGTTCTTGAAGTTACGATATTCATATGTCCATGCATACACAAACCTCTCCTTAATCGGTAACCATTGTGTTTTACAATACTCAACGGGTTTTGGGGTAGTCCTTGCCATATTCTTCCTCAAATTTCTTCAAGTTTCTTTCGTAAATTTCCTCGGTCATTGACCAAACGATCTTGTCCCATGCTTTCATGAATGCTCTCCAAATTATTCCATCCTCCTTCCATTTTTCATCAAACAACCTCTTCTCTTCCTCTCGTTCTTCCGCGGTTAATTTACTAATGCGCTCATCCTCTTCCTTCGACCTCTTGGTACCCTTCCTTGGTTTTTTAGCTTGGAAATGGTGATGGCAATTGTGTTTGAGGTTTCCTTGAATGTGTCACGTACATTGCAAGTTTCGGGCTTCAGGAAACACTACCGCTATTGCATGCATTAAGGCTTGATCGTTATCCATTACAATAACCCTTGGAAAATCATCCCCATTGTAAATGGACCTCAACGTCTCCAACATCCAAATGAAACTCACGTTGTTCTCATGATCCATTAAACCCCATGCAATCGTAAACGTGTTTTTGTCCGAAGTGTGACAAGCAATGTTCAACAACGGCATGTTATATTTGTTTGTCTTGTAAGTGGCATCTATCAACAGAATTTGATGAAAACACTGAGCCAATTTTATCATTTCGGGATGTGCCAAGAAAATACGTACCACTTTACCATCCTTTTCTTCCGTTCTCAACGTGTAGTCGTGTAACTCCCGCCTAACCACTGCGATTGTTGCATGACCGTTCTACCATCCCATTCCGTCCTTTTGATCGTAGCTAGGGCCGACTTAATTGTAGATAAAGAAGACAAGTTGTCGGGGTCGTCCGCCTTTATTTTACTTAAGATCGCACTCGCCTTTTGGATACGCATAGACCTCACCGTCTCCATTTCATGTGGTTTTAACTTCGCAACCATTACATGTCCAATAAGAGTGTCCGGATCATCGTGGTTGTGACAACCATTAGCAACTTTAGACATTTTCCAATTTTTACTTTCCCTACCATCGGGCTTATAGAAGACAATCTTAAATGGGCATCCAATCTTCTTTGTATGAGTTCGGTATTTCTTTCTCTCCGTCTTCCTTACATACTTATTATTCTTTCCCTCGTGACTCTTCTTCTCCCCACCTCGCTCACACATCATTTCAAACCGAATCTTCTTAACGCAACGGTTCTGAACTACCACGCACATCTTCTCTTTTTCCTTGTTCATAAGCCATTCCTTGGCCTCCTTCTTACTTCCAAATATCTAAATGGGCATATTACAAAACAAAAATAATAAGCATAACCATCTAACATACATGATTGGAAAAAGAAAAGATAATTCATGACCATACCAAATCGTTTGCATAGTGTAGGGAAGTATCAGGCCTCAAATAATAATCGTCATCAACCGCTACAACAGCCTACGCATAACAACAACAAGTTATGCATTAGCAATCGGATGGAAGTTTAGATAATAAGTAACCGATTGTAATACAATCGGTGATTTAATACTATACAACGTAACCGATTATGAGAAATCGGTAGTCATGTACGAATATAGTCTACCGATTAACGACATACAGAAATGAACAATTCTTCTGTGTAAAAAGCTTCAATAATCGGAGGGACTATAAATTCATAAACCAACGGACTATTATATATCAATAATCGGACGTTTATTCATGTATAAAAATTCCGATTGTGAGAAATTGAAGCTTTCAATTTGGGGATTTTTTCATATTCGGCAGATTAATACATCAACAAATATCCGATTATTGATAATCGGTAGATGTTGTACTAAATTAACTATCGAATATATGTCGTTCATGTCATTCAATGCATGCATAAATCGAATTTTCACGTTCGAAAACACACACAAACGCACGTAACATGGATAACATGGGTATTAGAGTTTGTTAACAACATACCCGTATGTTTGATGAATCGTTAGCTTCGATCTCGGGTGATTCTCCATTTTCTTCCATGAAAGCGTCGTCTAGGGTTTCATCTCCATCAAAGTTTGGATCATTCAACATATACCCCAAATCGTCATCTCTAAACGGTAGTGAACCTTGAACTTCAACAACTTCACGTCCTTCTTCGTACCCATCCATGTTTATGGAAGTTGGAAAAAATCGGAAGTTGACAACATATACCCACTTCTTCTTCTTTTTTCTTCTTCTTCTTCTCTCACTCAATCGGGAGTTACCTCACGATGAGTCAAATTTTTTTTCCAAACACTAATATATAGACCCCAGCCTACCGATTACAAGAGTTTGCTTCCGATTATTTTGTGAAACTACCGATTATTGTTTTGTCTACCGAATATTATAGTTTTTTGGCAAAGGTTGAATCCCTGACCACTTATAATCGGTAGGGTATAAGTTTTATAATCTACCGATTATGTCAGATTTCAAATTAAACATTTCTCAAATAAGGATTTCATCAAAAACTCAATTTGGGGAAACCTATAATCGGTAGGTTTTGGAACCTATCTTCCGTCCGATTATGGCTACATCCAAATCACGAACCACATGGTTAGGCCTGGCTCTGTACCCTCTTAACCTATGTATTTTGGCAAGGGTTCGATCTGGGCCTCCTTACAATCGGTAGGTTGTTATGTTTGATACTCTACCGATTATGGTAGATTTCAAAATTCACCGATTGAAGGATTTTAGAAAAAACTAAATTTGGGGCAACTGTATAATCGTTAGGTTTTGGAACCAATATGACGTCCGATTATGGCTACATCCAAATCACGAACCACATGGTAATGCCTGGCTTTGTACCCTCAAAACCTATGGAATTTGGCAAGGGTTCGATCTGGGGCTCCTTATAATCGGTAGGTTTTTAAGTTGTCAACTCCACCGATTATGGTATATTTCAAAATTCATCACATGAAGGATTTTAGAAAAAACTCATTTTGGGGCAACCCATAATCGGATGGTTTGGTAATATATTTAACTCCCGATTAACGCTGCATTCAAAACACGAACCAAGTGGTTATGGCTGGTTGTGCACCCCTCGAAACCTATGGAATTTGGCCAAGGTTGAATACGGAGCTCCTTATAATCGGTAGTCATAAAAGTTGGATAATCTACCGATTATAAAAGGGATTATTATCGGAAGTATCTACACTATAATCGGTAGGTATAGTTTCAATTTAACCTACCGATTCACCGTTAACCTACCGATTATGGTGTTGGCTACCGATTATATAAGGGCATATTGGCCATTTCGAAAAAATCGAAGATAAGGGGTAGCTTAGATTTACGTTTGGGTGACCTTTTTTGTCTTTTAGTGTCGCCCCTAATTCTTTTGGGGTCGCCCCTAAAAATGCCAGGTTATTTATAAGAAGTTTCCCACAGTAATTTATATTCTTAATATTATATCTGGATATTTTTTATTATAGTGGTTTATACTCAGTTCCTTTTCTACACTTGGCAAGAGTCTTACATGCTGCTAGTATCACTGATCATCGCTGTATATTCAAAGATCTTTCTATATTCTAAAGTGAATGTTTATCTGTTGAGTGTAAAAGTTTCTTTCTAATCTTCTAGTTAAAGTAAATGGGTTGTCTTTTCTTATCACTCCTTCTCAGTTTGTAATTTGTAAGGGTAAGAGTCTTGAAGAAATGTGTAGAGGGCTTTTTGTTTTCTTATCACTCATTCTCAAATGTATAAGTTATTAGGCTTTTGAAGAGTTATAATGTGTGAGTCCTCAGTCTTCTCTGTCCAGTACTGAATATGGCAACTCATGTTGAGCAAGTGAGATTTTTAGATTTAGACGAAGATGTAGAGGAATTTCCTTTTAGGTTTGCTGCTTTACTGTGTGAAAAATATAGAAATTACCATAAAACTTTTGCCAAACATCATCTTAATAGAGACTGGACAATAAAGTCTCCTGATTTCAATTTAGCAAAACCTTTTATCCAAGGAATGCAAGGTTTTCAAAATCTCTTTGTTGTAATGTTTAAGAAGAAGCAAGATATGGATTTAGCTTTTGCTGCTAGGACAAGTCTTATTTTTGGTCATCCGTTTGTTGTTCAACCTTTGGGGGATCTGGAGTCTATTTTTGATTTGGAGTGGAACACTACACTGATGCCAGTTTAGATTACTATTCCTTTGGCACTAGTTAATAAGGAAAAAGCTAGGGAAGTTGTAAGGACCCTCAAGCTCGTCAACGTTATTAGACCAGTCAAGAGACGATTTAACCTTTAATGACTCGATAGTTTAACACGATCGATAATTAATAGTATTAATCTAACAACGATCTAGATACGAAACTAGTATCATTAGATAGATCTTGAAAAGTTACGCGGAATGGTCTGCTCGAACGTGTCAATCGAATGCTAAACAAAGAAGATATCAATGGATTATCATGAAGGGCAAATAGTCATTTTGCATCTAGACCGACCTTGCTGCCCTTATACTTTTTTCTGGGCGCCTTGATGATTTTCTTTGGTAATATCCAAATGGAGAAGATAAACTCAATCTCATTTCTTTTTCTTCCTCTTATCTTCTTCTTTCTTCCTCTCTTTCTCGGTTCTTCACCGTTTGTGTTTCTGTGAGAGGTTTTGGCGATTTTGAGATCGGAAACTCAGGGAAAACATTAGGGAATGATTGCTGGTGATGGTGTTGAAGTTGGTTTAACTTGGATGAAGAAGAAATGATTAATCGAATAGAATTAAAAGTTAGGATTTCTGTAAGTTGAAGATGAAATGATTGAATGAAATGAGAATAAGTTATAGATGGGTTTGTTCGATTTGGAGATTTACAGATGAAGTTAAGTCTCAAAGAATGAAATCGATGATGATGGTTGGTTAATTTAGGGTTTCAGATTTATCCCGAGTTTAAATGGAATTAATAGGTTTATTGAGTTATTCAGAGATGAAGAATGAAAGGGTTATTGTTTGATTAAGGCCGTGTGAGCCATTTTGGCTAGATTCTTAGAGTTCTTGTGTGATTAATAGTTAGTCTTTATTAACAAAGATCGATTCAAAAGATGAACCAGTGGATCGTGGATATCGAGATAGGCGTGGCTTGTCATCAAAAGAGGTGGGAATTTACGTTTAACTCTTTTGTGACCATTGTTGTTTTCTTTTACAAAAATTTACGTTTATCAAACTCATGCATCGCCTGGTTACGCTTTCCTTGCATTGTTTATTTTAAATTCCGAATGTTATGTTGGTTCATTTAATCTTTCCGATTGTTTGTTTTATTTCCCGGAAGTTCTGTTAATTCTTTTAATCTTTCCATGGTTTGGAAAGGACCTGTATTGTTTAGCTTGTCATTATGAATTGTGGGATATGAGGATTTCCATTTGTGGTATATAGGATATGCTCCTTCATTTATATTTTATGCTTATCTTGGTGTGTAATTGTCACCAATATTACGGGTGTGTACAGTCACCCACAGACTATCTATGTGTGTAATTGTCACCAATATTACGGTGTGTAAATGTCACCACAAAAATATTTGTTTGCGGTGTGTAAATGTCACCACATAGATAATTGTTTAAAGAAGGATTTAGTTACATATACATGTTTTTTTAATTCAATGAGTTGGTTATCTTTTAATGTTTGGGAAAACATGTATTGTTTTCCAAATCATGCCATGATTACTTGAAAGTTAAATGTTATTTCCATTGGGCACCCCTTTTATGGATGATGTGCTCACTCGTTCCCACTTCAGTTTTTCAGTTATTAGAAGAAACGGTGCGTGTGAAGATGTCTATTTTGTAGCTTAACGTTTGGGCGAATCGAAGTTGTTTGTTTATCGTTTATATTTGTATTGTTTGTTAGTTTGTTAAACAACACATTATCGTATTCTTACCACTTGAGAGATTTTCATTTATGTAATATCAGAGTGCATGGATTAGTTTTGGGTTAATCTTTGTTTAGAACTTCTTTCTTAATGTTTAAATAGATATTTTAGATCCGTAGTGCCTCTTTTTATAGTTAATCTCTTGGATTAGTCAGCTGTCAGCTTTGGGGGCGCTACAGAAGTAATATAACAAATTGGTACTATTGAGACCGTGGAAACTCCTTTGGTTAATTTTTATGAGGTTAAAGTCATGGTTCCCTTAAAAACTTCTTTGACTAAGAAGGTTGTTTATAACACTATTAGGAAGACTTATTATATGTCTGCTTTTTACCCAAAGCTGCCTTTTCATACTTGTAAGAAGTTTTTTGTGTTATATCATTATGAGGAAAAATGTAAGGAATATCAAATGAGGATATATGTGAGAGATTTGCCTGCTCCTACTCCTACTCCTAATGCTTCTCATGTTGTTGTGACTAAGATGGCTTCAGTCAGTGAAAAAGGGGAAAACTCTGGTTCGGCTAAGAATATTGTTGAGGATGATCATAATGCAGCTGCATCTCAGCTTTCAACTTTTTATATCAGCCTTCAGCCCTCGGGTTCATCTAGAGGCTCGGGTCTTCTTCTCTCCCAGTTTTTTGTTATGTTGTGCCTTCAGTTTCTACTCTGACTATAAAGGAACCAGTTAATAATGTTGAAAAAGTTATTCCTAATGCCTTTTCTAGTCCTTTGGCTATGCCTCCTTCATTGGTTATGCCACGTCCTCCTCTTTATCATGATGAAAACTTTTCATTAGACTCTTCTCTTATTTTTCATGATAGAAAAGGTAAAAGGTCTAGCATTGCATATAAATCAGCTTTTATTGGATGTAGCTCATTTTCTACCTCATCCACTTTTGTTCCCACTCCTCATTGGCCACATCTGGTTTCTTTTCCACCTTTCTCACAGCCTTCAAATACTTCTTTCGATCAAGGAAGTTTCGGGTTGAACTTTTCGGAAAATGTTAAAAAGAATGTTGCTTGGTCTGCTTCTTGGACATATGTTTCTCAGACTGTGTTCACTGCTTCTGCTGTTATATTTAATTCTTACACAGAAATGAACTACCATTCTGAATTATATGTGAATCATAGCACTGATAATGTTCATGTGAGAAATTCAGCCAGTGATAGATATTTTGAAGATGTTGTTATTCTGGAACCAACTCCTCTTGCTACTCTCCTGCCGGAGCCTGTGGTTACTGATGGAGATTTTGAAAAGGAAGTAAATCTCGTGATGATGGACTCTGTGATCCCTATGGATGTTGAACCTTCTTCAGCCCATGATCTTGTAAGTCTTTTATTATCCTTATTTCGCTTTACGGTTTTTATTTAAATTTTTATCACTTGATTGGTTATTTTTGCTAAACATGAAGTTTTTATATTGTAATATGAATGGTTGTTGCTATGATAGAATAATAGGATGTACTTGCTAAATTTATATAGGAAACATAAACTTGATGCCATTTGTCTATTAGAAACCATGGTTGATGTAGAAACTGAAAAGACGAGGGTACCCAAATATACCTCAATCTAAAACTTTTCCACCTATAAGTCCTTTCTCTGAAAGTAATTGTCTATGGACTGAGTCGAGACAATACAACTAATCGGTTCACACTTCGTGTGATCGTCTATGGATACGAGATCGAGACAATACAAAAACGAAGTATGTTTACTTGATAAAGGGTTCGGACTTAACCATACACAATAGGATTACTATCAAGTAAATAGGAATTAACGTTTGTGTAATTTACTTTAAATTATAATAACAACAATTATAATTGCGGAAAATAAAAGTAAATGACACAACAAGATATTGTTAACGAGGAAACCGCAAATGCAGAAAAACCTCGGGACCTTGTCCATAATTGAATACTCTCAGGATTAAGCCGCTATACAAAATCAAACCAACTTCGTATAGTTGAGACCAAGCAACTAAACCTATAGTTCACCTAGTTCCGTCTGTATTCCCACGCCTCCAACTAGTAATAAGTCACATACTTGGAACAATTCCTTTGGTTCGTATTCCAAACAGTAAAGGAACAACAAATCTATTTGATTTCAACTCTTTTCAACCAAGTGATGTGAGTTCGACAAAAGGCTCTTCCGTTTAGCCCAATAAACTCCTTTGTTGGGTCCTTAGATCTATCTAATAACAACTACCAAAGTAATTATCTAGATTTTGCAATCAATACTTTGAATCACAAAGAATTGTATTGATGATGATCTACTCAACTAATCAATCCAATTTACCACAAGGATAAACCGATTATAATTGGATCCTCTTTAACCGAAACAAGTATTGTGCACACCAAAGATTATGAACCCAAATCAGAAATCTTCTTCGTCTTCAAATCTTCTTAAATCTTCAATAAACACCTGCACACAATCAACTCTCTTGTGATCAATCATGCACAGAACAGAGTCTGTTAACAATGGATTATCACAAGACGTCTTTAGATCTACAAACAATTTAAAGATCCCCGTCGAAACTTCGATCTAGTTTGAGTGAATCTTATATCCGAAGAGAAGATTCTCAAGCATAAACAAACTAGGTGCAATCAAAGTTCAACAACCGTTAGTCAATCAAATCAATCAAAAACTAATAATAAACCGCAATTATCTAGTTTCCCACCAACGGTACTAATAGAGCTTCTCAATCCCAAATAAGTCTTTAAACCGAGCGGCCGTAAGAAATTTCGCCTAATTAGGTTACTTTCCTCTCTGAATAGGCGGCTCCACCAAGAACAACACAACTAGGTAGTTTTGTCTGGCTTCGAGGATTAGTTTGCTAGAAATGCAAACTTTGATATTTATAGACCAAGGAAGTTTGGACACCACGGAATTTCCAAAACCGAAAATATTCTCAAGATATGCAATATATTCCAAATTCGGTTTCCATAATTCCTGGAAATGCTTTGTCCAAACATTGACCGAAAATCTCTTAGAAAATATCCAACTAGTAAATGCACATTACTAATTTTTCATTTTCCAAAAATAAAATTAACAACCTTAATTAAAAGATTCTCAACTTATTTTTCGATCCGGGATTTTTCCTTTAGCTATTAAGGAATATCTTTGAACAATAAAAGATAAGCGTTATTGCACATGTCCAAAGTATGTCGACATCTTAACTTAGTAAATCATTTTTCATATTTACTATCTTGGAACCGATTTGTCACACTTCCAAACAAGTTTAGAATTGGTTCATCTGACTTCCAAGAACTATGTGATTGATCAAGAACACTCAATCACCAATCATGGGTTTCACGGTTCTACCAAAATAAGTTTCGGTTCTACCTCCATGTGAGTACTGGATTTAGTCACACTAGCTTTCCAAAAATTCGGTTGACTAGGTACTAGGATCGGTTCCCACATATATATATGGTATTGTAGATGGGGAAAAACGATTTGTTGGTTTTTACGGAATTGAAGAGTCGACCGTGTGGAGACTCTTTGAACCGAGCGAAATGTTGAACCTCACACAGATGCACTGCAAGAAGGGAGTGCTTTAAGTTCGAAAGATCAATCTGTAAGACTCCGGCCTAAACCAAGAACAATGGTCGTTCCAGAGTCAATTCGGTCACAAGAGAGGATAGGTTGATCTGTAGGAGGGAAGCTGAGAAATACGTGAGATCAATGGTGATCTGAGGTTGTAGGTGTGTTGTGAATTCAGCGTAAGAATGCTCTGAATGATTGAATTTTGCTCAATTGAGAGTGAATGCTCAGACGATGAGTTCGTGTAGACAAAAGATTATCTGTATGAACTTGCCGAGAATTCTTTTAGACGAATGTTCGAGTGTTCGAATCTTGTTCTTTCAATCAGGATTCAGTAACATTTTATAATGCCGGAGTTGAAAACACCATGATCCCATGAAGTGTGACAGTTTGCTGGAATCAGAGAGTGCGGAAGTGGGAAATCGTGTTAAAACCAGTTGCTCATCGTGCGGAGACTTGGTTAATTTTCCACCCACTACTTTGCTGACTCTTCCAACTGATTGCACGACTAGCTCACAGTCTCATCGTGGGTGAACACAAGTGCCGTAGACCGCCAGACCAAAACCCTAGTTAATATCCCCCCATGTGACACGATTGATAACTCGTGATTGTGGAGTCAGTTGCTGAATTTGTGGGACGATGAGTCCATGTATTTGTTGAATTGAACATGTTTTGCAAATATTCTAAAATTCATGAATCAAATACGTCTGCTGAGACGAGGTATTATTATATTGATTACCTAAGAGCAAACTGTGTTGCTGAATTGTCGAATAATATTGATAGTTGAACCAATATTCTTGAAACTGAGCAAATATTGCTAGTTCGAGAAAATATTGCTAGTCTGAGGAATATTGCTAGTTTGAGCAAATATTGCCGGTTTGAGCAAATATTGCTCGTTTGATGAATTGTTGGTAGCAGGACCAAAATAAATATTAATTTAAGATACTGATTGCTGGGTCGAGTAAAATAAATAAAAACGTTGATCATGAAATCAATATAAAATTATCAGAGTATTTGAATCTGCTCAGAATCATGTTTCTACAGAGCTTTGGATTCAAAACCCTAATTTTATCGAAATGATGATTTATTGCAAATCAATCTGCAGAGTGAAGCAGGGACCAGCTACATGGGATGACGAGTTCACCATGTATGCCCAGATGCTCGAATGAGCAAAATACCAAAGTCTCTCAGAGGACCAGTTGGTGAAAGAATGATTAAATGCTGGTTTAATCATTTATTGAAATAATGCTCGTGTGAGCGACAAATAATAAAAACCTGGTCATGAGCTAAGGAGGAACCGACCAAGAGGTCACGAGACCTGCTCTTGGTGGCCGTGGGACCAATGGATGGTCGTTCAAGCAAACCCTTAATTGTTTGGAAGAAGTTTGAACCTAATATGAGCAATTGAGCAAATTAGGTTAAAATCATTAAAACATGCGGGACCGGCTATTTGCAGGCCTAAGAGCCACCCTTGGTCGGTCAAGGGGATGTGCTCGTGTCACCATAGTGTCCGTGTCTCAGTCCTGAGAGTTTCAGCATTTTCGATGCGCATTTGAGCAACATTCTGAGAAAATATGCAGAATCCAGGGTTTTTGCTGCAACTAGGAAAAATACATGAGATGATGAAAAATAATAAATGAAACAGGGAATTGCAAGGTGTGGGACCGGCCACGGCTAGGGGATGGCCGACCGGCTAACAAGCACGGTCCCACACTTTCCCAGTTTATGTGATTTTATGTATTTTCTCTGATTTGAGGGAAATTCCATGAAACTGAAGAGTTTGCTGAAATTAGGGAATTTCCATGAGATGAGAGAGATAAAATAATAATAAAATAGGGAATGGCGGAGTGTGGGACCGGCAATGTCCAAGGCATGGCCGTAGGCCAATGGGCACGGCCCCGAGCACTCTTCCCAATTTTATGTGATTTTTCATGATTTTAGGAAATTTTCATAATGGGGCATGGCTAGAGCCCGGTCCCACGAGTTTTCCTAATTTTATAATATTTTTCATGATTTTAGAGAAAATTCATAAAATTAGGGAATTTTCATGGTTTTAGGGAAAATTCATGAAATCGTGGAATTTTCATAATTTGAGAGAAATAATAAAACAATGGGACGTGAGGTGTGGGACCGGCCACGGCTAGGGCATACATAATGCTTGGGCAGGTTTCTTGGTGCTCGGTCCCATGACACCTTTCCCTAATTTTATTATTTCTTTGATAAAATCATGAGATTAGAGAATTTCCTTGAAACGAAGGAGATTTGCTCGAACGAGAGAATTATCACGAGATCATGGAAAAATAATAAAATATGACAAATTATAAAATTGGGCGCGGGACTGGTCACGGCATGACCGGCCAGCTGCTGAGCCCAGTCCCCTGGCGCCTTTGCTAATATTTTTATTATTATTATTATTATTATTATTATTATTCCTTCCTATTTTGCATAGGTTCATCGTTCATTCATATTTTTGAAATGCTCATTTACGCATTCAAATGCTGGTCTGTGCATTATTGCTATGTACACTTGCACCATTTTAGTCAGGGCTTATTCGATGCTCGGATACCTGTCTCGTTGAATATTTATCACTAACCCCTGGAATTCTGCTGGGAAGAACCACAAATTGAAGTGACGAAATATAACGAAGAATCGTAGAATATTGTTGGATATTCAGGCGATTAGAGATAATTAACTGATGGCTCTATACTAGCGGGGGCTTCCTATCTAGGAGAATTAATTATCTCAGGGTTGAGCAATATGAACTTGCTGGAGTGTCATATTCCTCTTGTATAGTCAGGGAAAACATGGTTGTATCCTGAAGACGTTATTGCTCTATACTAGCAGACACACTGTCTAGGAGCCGTCCAATCTTGCGATTCTATACAGTATGAGATGTGCCGTGGTCTCAGCTGGGAGACTACACATCTATATCTTCTCTGAGAGACTTTCTCGATCAGAGGTTTTATGGCATGAGCTTTCACGCTTAGAGACATGAGTCTCAATACTCATCCGATTGCTGGATCCGGAGTAATTACTGAAATTGCTCAGTATTCATGAGATGTGTCGTGGCCTCAGCTGGGAGACTACACATGTACATATACTCTGAGAGACAGCCTTCTCAGTCAGATATTTATGGCATGAGCTTGCATGCTTTAATGAGAGACATGGACCTCAATACTCATCCGATTGCCGGATCCGGAGCATAGTTTTATAATTTTACCCTTTGTCGAAAATCCACCATCCACATTAAGTCCCCTGCTTAGTGAGGAACAGTCATGTTCCTCAGTCATTGAATGGTGATTTTTTAGGTACAAACAGAAATAAGTAATTGAACTTAGTCATAAGATAAGACATTACCGGATTTCGACTGAATGAGCAAACCATGGTTTGAGAGAAAACCCCAGCGGCATAATAGAGCATCATCCAGTGAGCAAAAATTGGTGTAGAACTGTTGTTTGATGGTGGAACCTTGGTTGGTCTAGGATTTACAAGCCGGGCCCAAAGAGAAAATCCTTATGGAATTAGGTTTTGGAAATAAAATTAGGTATAAAAGGAATTAATTCCCTTTTTTTTTATTCTTCCCACACGACCACCATCTTCTTCATCCTTCCATCACCTTCACGTCCGAGCATCAGGAGGAGCAGGAAAAATCGTCGGAGCTCTCACCCGCCGGCGCCGTCCGTTCACCGTCTGGCCGGCACCGACCAGGTAAATTTTTTTTTCCTTTTTTTTTGTTTGCTGATTTCATGAGTTGTTCATGTTGAAATTCTATACATGTGTATATATTAGCGTGAGTTTTGTAGAAAAACCATATTTTATTAAACGTATGTTCGATCGTTAGTTTAAGAAACTAGCAACAATCCCTAACTTGAGAGAGATTTTTCTTTGGAAATAGACATGTGTCCGGTGATAAAATTTTGTTTATGAGCTTTCATGGAAACCAAAACTTTATCTTAAAAGGTGTGAGCTTTCACAAAACCGAAATAAACCTCGTTTTAGAGAATAATACTCATACGAAGGAAAATATATTTTTTTTTGAAACCGTGACACATTATGATGAATATGATGTATTTTTTCACGTGGGTTTGTTCATATTAGATAAAATTCGGAAATTTACGTGAGTAATTCACGTTAATTACTGTTTTGTAAAATCAAAACGTGGGTTTTGAGTAACCTCGAAACTTCGACAATTTATTTATGATGAAATATTGTCTTGGTGTAAATTTCATAGTTCAGTTGTGGATGTTTGTACTATGAAAATTGTGTCTATGATTTTATGAAAAATCAGCTTTGAAAGTTATTAAAGTTTCGTTCGTTATTGCAGGTTTCAAGAAACGAACTAATTTTGGAGTGTTAACTCTTGCGGCACAATCACTATTGTTAGTGGAATCGTAAAGAGGTAAGAGTTAAGAGTTACCATTTTTGTAGATGGATTTATTTGCATGTCGATAATTTTATGCTCCCGGTTTCCAGAAAATGTCACTCAAAAGATCGGCTATTCCTCCAGCTCTTCTGATGAGGATTCCAAAGCTAAATTGAAAGCTAAGAAAATTCATAATGAGGGAGTGAAGCCTAGCATACCCCTGAACGAGCGGAGGGTCACTTATACTGAACTCAGGAAAATAAAGGCTAAGGATAATGAGGCAGAGGCTCGTCAGCGCAGAAAGGATCGAATCCGGCGCAGAATACTAAAGGCTGAGGAGAGACGCCAATTCTTGGATAGGGTACCTTCTAACTCCGATGCTGATGCTTCTGAAGAAGAAACTACATGGGATTTACCAGAGCGTAAGATCAAGCCTGACCGGTATTCTAAAGAGTTCGAGAGAACCATGAAGCAAATTGAAGCTGAAGCAGGAGATGATTCGGACTCAGATGATCTTGATATCCATCCAGATTTCATCGATAATTCTGACAGTGACTCCGAAGAGGATTCCGAGAAGGATAGTGATGAAGATTCTACTCAAAAAAGGACAGTGATGATGAATCGACAACTCGGATGAATCGACGAGTAGCTTTACTTTCAATCCCCTTTTCTCTTTTAGCATTTAAATATTTTTAGCTTTCGTAGTAGACATCTTCATTCAATCAACTTTATTGAAGTATTAAGATTTTCCTTTCAAACGAGAGACCCTTTCATTAATGCTATTTCTTCTTGATTGAATCAAATAAAGTGATCCAATATTCACGCGCCGAACCCATTATAATCTTCCTTTGCTTGATTTACGGTTTCCATCTGTGAAAACATCCAGGCACAGACAATGTAACACACAAAGCCGTGTGACTTGATGAACGTGCCTAGCTTTGGTCAGTCCCCAGTGCATTATTTTACTCCGCATCTCCAGTATTGACTTTGTTCAAAGACTTAGGGTTTCAGTAAAACCCGCAACTGAATTGACTATTTGCAGAAGATAAGTGCATGCCGTATCTTGTATATATCTCCAAGGTTTAGGGTTTAATACTTGCTCAAATATTTCTTCCATTCCTGAGTTAGTTTCACAGAAGAAATTTTCGATTGTCATACCTTTCATACCATGTCCATGTCTAGCGATAATACTTCTTCTCAAAATGGACTTCAGTCGAAGCATGGAATAGAAACGTCTATCTCGGTAAGTTGTACATCTTCTTCGTCCCTGTTTGATCGAGGTTATTGATCTTAGGTAATGATTTGTTGCAGGATAATCATAAAAATCCTTCTTCTCACAATTCGAGGCCCAAGAGGACTGTCAGAACTCCTTCCCGGTATAGTTCGGCTCCCGCTGAGACTGGATCATCTGTTAGCAATCTTAAAATTCTTGAAGTTTTACCATGCTCAGTTTCGACAAAATTAAACACTTCCTCATTTCATCACAGGCGGACGTTCGTGTCGTTGTTGATGCTAGAAGGAGAAGGAGTGGAAAGTCTGTGACCGTGGTTGAGGTTGAAGATAGCAGCAACCAGGCATGTGAAGATTCTGCAGAATCCGTGGAGATAGGAGATAGTGTTCATGCTCGTGAATACCCGATGGCTTGACTCTTGTTTGAAGCTCCCTTGATCAATATTTTCCCGGACAATGAGGTGGTCGGTGGATTCGTCATTCCCAAGTGTCATGCGCCTCTATATACCAAGATCTGGAAAAAGTATGGGCACATTGCTACTACGGAAGTATGGAAAGGTTTTCTACCAACCCTTTTGACCACAGTTGCAGGGCTATTACCGATCATTAAAGAGATGAACCAAATGCACCTGCGGGATATTAAGAATCAGAAACTACACAAGTGGGATGAGATGGTTTCAAATTGTGAGACATTGCGATTCAATGTGAGTTGGCTTCGTCGTCGACTTGAGATAATCAAGATTCATAAGGCGGTGGAGGCTGCTGATGCGATTTCCATGACCACTGCTTTATTGGAGGAGGAGAAGATACTGGCTTTGGAGTCGGCTAGGGTCGAGAAGGCGGTCGAGGATTTGAAGGCAAAGACCAGGATCTTCCAGAAGAAACTTGACAGAGTTTCTTATAGGGATTATCCATTGCTGGACGGTTTGCTCTGAGTGATCATTCAGGAGAGTTGAAATGTAGGTTTCTGATAAGGTAGAATAATCTGATAGCATGAGGAATTTTTGTTCAATTAATGAATGTTTGGTGAACAAACGAGCATTTTGCATGCTCTTTGAAGGAAATAAATTACATTTGAGATGTATTTGAATAAAGGTTAATTATCTGCTGCTGATCAAGCATAATAGGCTTTGAGCCATTTGCCATTGATAATATTTCCTTCCTTTCCTCCACTGACTCTTCCCATTTCGGAGAAAATTTGGGAGCGGACATGTCTTGTTGAATGTGCTTTGCCGTCCTTAATACCAAATCTCCTACTTGGAAAGTTCGAGGTTTTACCATTTTGTTGTAAGCTCTGGATATTCTCTATTTGTAGGCTTCCACATACTTTTCTACTTTAGCTCTTCTTGATTCGAGCATGTCCAGTTCAGCAACTCTTGACTTGGACACTTTTGCTTCATCCCATTGTATTCCACTAGCCACTGGAATCCTTGCCGAAGGAATTTTTATCTTAGCTGGGAGTACGACATCAACCCCATAGACGAGCGAATACGGTGATGTTCCAATCGAGCTTCTTGGCGCAGTTCTGTAAGCCCACAAAGCCATGGGTAATTGCTCATGCCATGACCGTGGATTGTCACGACTGATGATCTGAATCAAAGTTTTGTTGGTGCTCTCCGCTTGACCGTTTCCTTGGGGATAGTATGGCGTGGAGAAAATCTGTTTGATCCCGTACTCCTTGAGCAATTTTTCGACATCCTTGTTAGCGAAAGGAGTCCCGTTATCTGTGATGATATGCTTGGGGACGCTAAATCTACATATAATGTGTTCCTTGATGAAAGCTGCAATAGTTGCCCCTGTGGTACCTCTGAGCGGGATTGCTTCGACCCATTTAGTGAAATACTCAGTAGCCGTGATGATGTATTCGTGTTGCTTTGAGGATGCTGGATTGATCTTTCCGATGATATCAAGTCCCCAGCTATAGAAAGGCCATGGACTATTCATAGAGTGTAATGGAAGACAAGTAGTATGAATAAGGTTACCGTGAACCTGATATTGATGGCACTTCTGAACGTATGCGGTTGCATCGTCTTCCATAGTCGGCCAGTAATATTTATCGTGGATTTGGAGAAACAATTTCTTTTTCCCTTGGTGCTCTCCTTCATGAGTTTCTTTCAAGAATGTCAGGATTTCATCTTCGGCCAGGCATCTCAACAAGTCTCCTCCAAAGCTTTTGCGGTATAAGATTCCGTCAAGAAAGACAAATCTCTTATCTCTCTGTATGAGCTTGATTGCATCTTTCTTTTCTGGTGGCGACTTGTTGTCTCGAAGATATTCGATGTAAGGTTGCCTCCAGTCCCCAGGGTGATGAAGTGTCAGGATCTCCAAATGATGAGGAGGTGTCTGACAATTAGGACAAGCTCCCTGCAAGGTCCTCGACTGTGCTTCCATGGATGGCCGTAGTATCCGAGTCTTTGGAGTCTTCTATAAAGTGTTATCACCAGCGTCTGTCCGCACACTTCCTGATGCACACTTTCGAGTTTTTCCTTCGCTTCTTCTTCGTCGAGGCACCGTGATAGAGATGCATCTGGGTTACGATGGTACAAGGCTCCGTGGAGCAAGAAGAAGTTATTTAGTTCTTTGTGACTGACTGCTCCTTCTGTAACGGAACTGCTCAGCTCGTGAATAATAGGTGTCCTCCAGTCATTTGCTTGAGCATCTTCAGTTTTACTAAGCCATGTGGATGATACAGCTCGTCTTTGAACTATGATAGATTTCTCTGACCCTTCGAATTGCAGCTTAGAGGCGAGGGTTGCCAAGCAATCATCATGTCTGTTGTTGGCTCGACCAGTATGAGTGATAGTTGCGTCGGCGAAATGAGTTAGGAGTCGTTGCGCCTCATCTCTGAATGGAGCAAGCGTTATCTCCTTGAGAGAGTATGTCCCATTCATTTGATTGACTAACAGTTTTGAATCTCCTCTGATCTCCAGGTACCTCACTCCTGCTGTTTAGCTAAGGATAATCCTAGCAAGAAGGCTTCATATTCTGCTGAGTTATTTGTACAGTGGAAATCCAGCTTAAATGAATGTGAGAATACTTCACCATATGGAGAGACCAATACTATACCCGCTCCTCCAGTATCATTGCTAGGAGTGGCAGATCCATCAAAGTATAGCAACCACGTTTCTTCCTTGACGAATGAAATTTCTGGAAATTCACCTGGTACATCATCCTGTAGTGTCATGGAATCTTCCCCTGGAAAAGAAGCCAATAAATATGCTACTGCTTGACCTTTGATTGCTTTGGGAGAAACACATACTATGTCGAATTCTGACATCTGAAGCAACCATTTTGCAGGTCTTCCTATCAGAGCGGGTTTGGAGAGTAAAAACTTTATGGGATCAGATTTGGAGACAAGCACGACTCTGTTGGACAGTAAATAATGTCTGAACCTCTGCATTGCATGAGCTAATGCCTGGCATGCTCTTTAAGCTTTCGGATATCTGAGTTGAGCATCCTTCATGGTTCGGCTGTAATAGTAGATTGGATGTTCGACGCCTTCTTCGTCTTCTTGAGCTAGCAAAGGTGCTCGATAGCAACGTCACCGGAAGTCTGTGTATAGTATCAATGGTCGTCCCTGTCTTTGGAGACCTCATGACCTGCAGTGATAAAAGTATCTGTTGTATCTTCTGGAATGCCTCCCGTTGAACATCTGTCCAGGTAAAACTTGGTCCCTTCTTCAGCAGAGGAGTGAACGAAGCAATAAGTTGAGCCAATCCTGGTATGAAGCGTCTGATTTAATTCACCTTACCCATGAAACTATGTAGTTCCTTCACAGTGCGCGGATGAGGCATGGTGGTGATGGATTTTGCTTTGTCTGGATCGACTTTGATCCCTTTGGCAGTGACCAGGAATCCTAGAAACTTCCCAGAAGAAACTCTGAAAGCGCATTTTAGAGGATTCATCTTTAACTTGTATTCTCTGCATATTTCGAAAACTTGCCTCAGAACTTCTAGATGCGATGCTCGAGCTTTCGATTTCACCACAACGTCGTCGACATAGTCTTATACTTGCTTGTGCATCATATCATGAAATATTGCTGTCATGGCTCGTTGGTAGGTGGCACCTGCATTCTTCAATCCAAAGGGCATCACAGTATAGTGAAAATTCCCGATAGGAGTGCGGAACGCGGTCTTGGCAGCATCATGCTCGAACATCTTGATTTGGTTGTATCCGCTGTAACCATCCATGAATGAAAACATACCGTGACCACTAGTTGCATCGACGAGCATATCAATGTTGGGCAAGGGAAAGTCATCCTTCTAGCAACATTTATTCAGGTTTCTGAAATCTACACAACATCTGATTTGACCATTTTTCTTCTTAACTGGAACAACGTTAGCTAGCCATGTCGGATGTTGAATAGGCTTGATAAACCCCGCTACCAGCAATTTCTGAATCTCGACCTTGATTTGCTCCTCGACCTCATGCCTGAACTGTCTTGGTGGTTGTTTGACAGCCTTGGAACCGGAGTCGATATGCGGACGATGAGTGACCGGTTGTCGTCCGGACCGGCATTTCTTCGTACGTCCAGGCAAAGATGTCCCGATATTCTTTCAGCAAACTTACCAAACCTGCTCGTTCCTCCTGTGATAACGCAGCACTGATTAGGATTGGTCTCGGGTCTTCTTTTGTGCCGATGTTGACTGTCTCAAGATCATCAGTAGTAGAGTTTGTGCCATCTTGTAACTGTTGCGGAGCATCTTGAACCTCGTCGTCAGGCGTTTGCTCGACCTGACATGATTCATTAGTGCGGGGAGAGTCTTGATCAATCTCCCCTATTAATTGCTAATCTTTGCGTCGCCGATAAATGGTTCTTCCTTCCGCATCATGGATGGTTGTGAAGTTGGATCCTGGCGTCGCGACTTGGTCTTTACGGCGTTTGACGGGCGTAGCAGGTGATTTGACTGGCCTTGCTTCCGAATATGGTGACGACGTGTCAGCGGCAGCTGCTTCGATAGTCTTCCAGCTCGGAAGTGGAGTGCTATAAATCTTCTTGGGAGGTTCAGGAATGTTTCTCTGGAATTCGATGAATTCGGCATCATAGGCCAGGGCGTAAGGGGGTGATGAAGCGGCTATGCGAACGGTCTTGTTGTTGAGTATAGCCTTCATACATTGATGGTAAGTTGATGGGACCACCTTGTTGTCATGGAGCCACGGTCGTCCAAGTATCATGTGATAGTCAGGTTCTTGTTCGATCACATGAAATTTCACTTTCGACTGAATTGGTCCTACCCTCAAATCTACATACGCATATCCATATGTATGGCTTTGGCTTCCTTCAAATCCTGTCATTAGGATGGGATGGCGAATGATTTTACCTTGTGGGAATCTGGCCATCCTGAGGGTCTTCATAGTGACGACGTTCGTGGAAGCGCTTGTGTCAACGAGAGCCCTCCTAAATTCGGTGCCTTTGATGAAACTAGTCACGTACAATGACCGATTATGTCCTTCATATGCCATGCAATCTTCTTCTCCAAAAGTGATGTTGTCGATCGAATGTTCAGACACCAGGGAGACTTCTTTAACTGCTGGGGTTGGTGGAGTTATTTGCACGTCAGACGATATCTGGATGAGTGCGGCAAACGTGTCTGTACGCTGCTCCTTGGAAAAGTGTAAAAGTTCACACATATTTTCAACCAATTGTGCAACTTCCTTATCCCCTGGCCTCTCATAAGTGGTAAAACTATTGGTTTGAGGCAGATCATCAGTCGGAGCAGTTGGACATTCCACCACCTCTGCTACAAGTATTATTGTTACATGTACTAGGCAGGTGAACAGGTTGTCGATTGCTTCTTTCAACCTTTGCACGTTTCTTGACAAATTGTTTTGCCTTCGCGCTAGTTCAGTCAAAGTCGGGATTTCTCCATCATTCGTTTCGACGGAGATAAATGGAGTTGTGAAATATGACAATTCATTGTAACCAGAATTGTTCGAAGGAGTGTGAGGAACGTTACCATTCGAGAGATTCTGGTTGGGATCTGGAGTTGTTGAATTATTCCTAAGACCAACCATCTTGTGAAAGCTTGAGATTTCAACCGAGAGATTGATCTCCCAATGCGGTCGCCAATCTGTAGATGGGGAAAAACGATTTGCTATTTTTTACGGAATTGAAGAGTCGACCGTGTGGAGACTCTTTGAACCGAGCGAAATGTTGAACCCCACACAGATGCACTGCAAGAAGGGAGTGCTTTAAGTTCGAGAGATCAATCTATAAGACTCCGTCCTAAACCAAGAACAATGGTCGTTCCAGAGTCAATTCGGTCACAAGAGAGGATGGGTTGATCTGTAGGAGGGAAGCTGAGAAATGCGTGAGATCAATGGTGATCTGAGGTTGTAGGTGTGTTGTGAATTCAGCGTAAGAATCCTCTGAATGATTGAATTTTGCTCAATTGAGAGTGAATGCTCAGACGATGAGTTCGTGTAGACGAAAGATTGTCTGTATGAACTTGCCGATAATTCTTTTAGACGAATGTTCGAGTGTTTGAATCTTGTTCTTTCAATCAGGATTCAGAGACATTTTATAAAGCCGGAGTTGAACACACCATGATCCCATGAAGTGTGACAGTTTGCTGGAATCAAAGAGTGAGGAAGTGGGAAATCGTGTTAAAACCAGTTGCTCATCGTGCAGAGACTTGGTTAATTTTCCACCCAATACTTTGCTGACTCTTCCAACTGATTGCACGACTTGCTCACATTCTCATCGTGGGTGAACACACGTGTCGTAGACCGCCAGACCAAAACCCTAGTTAATATCCCCCCATGTGACACGATTGATATCTCGTGATTGTGGAGTCAGTTGCTGACTTTGTGGGATGATGAGTACATGTATTTGTTGAATTGAACATGTTTTGCAAATGTTCTGAAATTCATGAATCAAATATGTCTGCTGAGACGAGGTATTATTATGTTGATTACCTAAGACGAGCAAAGCTGTGTTCTTTGAATTGTCGAATAATATTGATAGTTGAACCAATATTCTTGAATCTGAGCAAATATTGCTGGTTCGAGCAAATATTGCTAGTTTGAGCAAATATTGCTAGTTTGAGCAAATATTGCCGGTTTGAGCAAATATTGCTCGTTTGATGAATTGTTGGTAGCAGGACCAAAATAAATATTAATTTAAGATACTGACTGCTGGGTCGAGTAAAATAAATAAAAACGTTGATTATGAAATCAACATAAAATTATCAGAGTATTTGAATCTGCTCAGAATCATGTTTCTACAGAGCTCTGGATTCAAAACCCTAATTTTATCGAAATGATGATTTATTGCAAATCAATATGCAGAGTGAAGTAGGGACCGGCTACATGGGATGACGAGTTCACCATGTACGCCTAGATGCTCGAATGAGCAAAATACCAAAGTCACTCAGAGGACCAGTTGGTGAAAGAATGATTAAATGCTGGTTTAATCATTTATTGAAATAATGCTCGTGTGAGCGACAAATAATAAAAACCTGGTCATGAGCTGAGAAGGAACCGACCAAGAGGTCACAAGACCGGCTCTTGGTGGCCGTGGGACCAATGGATGGTCGTTCAAGCAAACCCTTAATTGTTTGGAAGAAGTTTGAACCTAATATGAGCAATTGAGCAAATTAGGTTAAAATCATTAAAACATGCGGGACCGGTTGTTTGCAGGCCTTAGAGCCACCCTTGCTCGGTCAAGGGGATGTGCTCGTGTCACCATAGTGTCCGTGTCTCAGTCCTAAGAGTTTCAGTATTTTCGATGCGCATTTGAGCAACATTCTGAGAAAATATGCAGAATCCAGGGTTTTTGCTGAAACTAGGAAAAATACATGAGATGATGAAAAATAATAAATGAAACAGGGAATTGCAAGGTGTGGGACCGAACACGGCTAGGGCATTGCCGGCCGGCTAACAAGCACGGTCCCACAATTTCCCAATTTATGTGATTTTATGTATTTTCTCTAATTTGAGGGAAATTCCATGAAACTGGAGAGTTTGCTGAAATTAGGGATTTTTCATGAGATGAGAGAGATAAAATAATAATAAAATAGGGAATGGTGGAGTGTGGGACCGGAAATGGCCAAGACATGGCCGGCCGGCCAATGGGCACGGTCTCAGAGCACTCTTCCCAATTTTATGTAATTTTCATGATTTTAGGAAATTTTCATAAAATCAGAGAGATTTGTTAAAACCAAGGTATTTTGTTGAAATCAGGGAGTTTTCATGGAATCAGGAAACTAAAACAACAAACAATAATAAAATAATAGGCGTGTGGGACCGGCTAGGGCATGGCCGGCCGGCTAGAGCTCGGTCCCACGAGTTTTCCTAATTTTATAATATTTTTCATGATTTTAGAGAAAATTCATAAAATTAGGGAATTTTCATGGTTTTAGGGAAAATTCATGAAATCAGGGAATTTTCATAATTTGAGAGAAATAATAAAACAATGGGACGTGCGGTGTGGGATCGGCCATGGCTAGGGCATGGCCGGCCTGGTGCTCGGTCCTATGACACCTTTCCCTAATTTTATTATTTCTTTGATAAAATCAGGAGATTAGAGAATTTCCTTGAAACGAAGGAGATTTGCTCGAACGAGAGAATTTTCACGAGATCAGGGAAAAATAATAAAATATGACAAATTATAAAATTGGGAGAGGGACTGGTCACGGCATGACCGGCCAGCTGATGAGCCCAGTCCCCTGGCGCCTTTGCTAATATTTTATTATTATTATTTTTCTTTCCTATTTTGCATAGGTTCATCGTTCATTCATATTTTTGAAATGCTCATTTGCGCATTCAAATGCTGGTCTGTGCATTATTTCTAAGTACACTTGCACCATTTTAGTCAGGGCTTATTCGATGCTCAGATGCATGTCTCGTTGAATATTTATCACTAACCCATGAAATTCTGCTGGGAATAACCACGAATTGAAGTGACGAAATATAACGAAGAATCATAGAATATTGCTGGATATTCAGGAGATTAGAGATAATTAACTGATGGCTCTATATTAGCAGGGCTTCCTATCTAGGAGCATTAATTATCTGAGGGTTGAGCAATATGAACTTGCTGGAGTGTCATATTCCTCTTGTATAGTCAAGGAAAACATGGTTGCATCCTGAAGACGTTATTGCTCTATACTAGCAGACACACTGTCTAGGAGCCGTCCAATCTTGCGATTCTATACAGTATGAGATGTGCCGTGGTCTCAGCTAGGAGACTACACATCTACATCTTCTCTGAGAGACTTTCTCGATCAGAGGTTTTATGGCATGAGCTTTCACGCTTAGAGACATGAGTCTCAATACTCATCCGATTGTCGGATCCGGAGTAATTACTGAAATTGCTCAGTATTCATGAGATGTGCCGTTGCCTCAGCTGGGAGACTACACATCTACATATACTCTGAGAGACGGCCTTCTCAGTCAGAGATTTATGGCATGAGATTTCATGATTTAATGAGAGACAAGGGCCTCAATACTCATCCGATTGCCGGATCCGGAGTATAGTTTTACAATTTTACCCTTTGTCAAAAATCCACCATCTACAGGTATCTAACTTGTATTTGTTGCACATGTCCATAGGATCGGTTCCTAATGTATAGAAACATGTTGCACATGTTCATAGGATCGGTTACCAATATCTAGAAACGTGTTGCACCTCTTACAAGGATCGATTCCCCTCTTGTGATAGGTTGCACCTCTTACTAGGATCGGTTCCCCTTTGCCTAGAGTTGGTCATACCAATAACACTAAATCGATCATACCATCTCAGGTGATTACTTAAGATCGGTTTCACTAATAAAAGTCATACCAATACAAAAGTCAGGCCTTGTGAATAGTTTTGCCAAGAACATACACAAGTCATGAGCGGTTATACTAATCACACATATTGATAGTTCAAAAGATATGCAATGAATAACAATACCAATAAGCCTAGCGATTTCCCTTTCGATTCACAAAACAAGTTAATGAATTTACTTCCTTTAAACGAATGTAAAACATTGTTTCCTAGGATGAAATATTCACCTCATACCCATACATAATCACAATAGCATTCAAACGATAATGTCGATGTTTTATATACGAAGTTCAAAAGATAAACGTTATACTTCGTATTGTATTCCTTAATACTATGTCTAACTAGAGTATAATCATTCATGCTTCGCAGTTATGTTTTCAATATGCACGACTTGAAAGATACGTTAGGGAATGAAACAGTTCAAGTCAAATATCACTAACCTAAAGTGGAAGGATGATGTTGTCGTTGTAGCTCCTTACTTTTCCAAGTCTTCGTAATACTTGTAATGTCTCATATCCTAATACTTTCAAGCTAACCTATACGAAGTTGACTCTAGTACATAATCAAGCGACTCTTTAAATGAGTTTTGGTTCACTAAAATATGACAACCAAACTTGACATACCAACGCTAGGTAGGTTCAACCGAGCTATGCTCTAACAATCTCCCCTTTTGTCAATTTTAGTGACAAAACTCTTACATCACATGGATAAACAAATTACAAGAATTCATTACACATACGCTTGATTCCCGAATTCAACAACACAATAACCTGTATACATTCAATCCATAAATGTCGTTGTTGACATTATAATAACAAAGCTAATACTCCCCCTAAAGGTAAGATAGGTAGATTTTATCAATCCACATGTCTCTTTTATTCCTTTGTAGTCCATATAACTACACATATCATATGATATTCTACTCCCCCTTAGTATATGCTTTACTCTTTTGTTAGATAAACGTTTAAGCACCAATGTCCTTTCCCTTAGTGATACCAGTCAATATAAATCAATACCAGTATCACTTGTTTACTCCATATATTTCTCCCCCTTTTTGTCACAAAATGACAAAGGTACGAGCAAATAAAGGACAAACCGAAAGGATCTACAAATCTAACAAGACTTGTAACCTATAGAGTTAAGCACGAGGGTTCCACGCACCATTTTTGATAACCAATATCAAAACCGAAACTACAAAGTAATTTTGTTTTGATATGTTACCAAGGAAACAATTGCCCAAAGCAATTTTCCATAATAGTTTAGCAAACCAAAAATCGACTAAGCACTTTAGTTCCTTTGCTAAACCGATTGTATAAATACAATCGCTTGTTCGATAAGACCAAAATAAAGATAACTCTATTTTTCTCATCAGGTTCTAATTATCCATATAACTTAGAACTTTCACTTTTAAACAAGACAAGTACTAGGTTGGTTAAATAGTATTTATTGTTAAGAAATTCGATTAGACTTGAATAACCGAAACCTCCACTTTGATAAGTCTAACTAAGATCAGAATTAACTTAGTTTCTTTTATCCGGAATCGAATTGGACTAAACAATTCATCCCGAAAACCTTTTCTTTCGTTAAGCCCTAAACAATTCATACAAACCAAATAAATCAACTTGCATAATTATTCACCTCAACCGGAAGCAATTGAAACAACATAGACATTAAAGCACCGCAACTGCACCGAAATTTTGTAAGCCTAAATGATTGATACCAAACAATAAAGCAAGATAAAAATAGTTTTTCTTAACCGGAAACAATTGAATCACACACACATCCATACATAAATAATGGAATAAAATATCAATTGTACCGAAATTTTGTTAAGCAAAAGCAATAAATATACGTAATAAACTCAGGCTTTTCTTAAACAGGAAAACGATTAACTAACAAAGTCGTTACCTCAAATTTCGTATCCTCTTCTCCAATATGTTTGCATCTTCTTCCAGGGAGAATTGATACCTAAATATCATTATGTTGTCATCCTTATGCAAAACAAAAGAATAACAACAACCAACCTTTACCAGAGAAAGGTTGAAAACCGGTTTTTAACTATTGCAAGCAAAAGTTGAAAACCCCGAAACACATATGCTTTTATGCTAAACCAAAAGATTCAACATATTGTGACTTTTTCACATAGTGTTTCAATCAGAACCCCTCATGATCCTTTGATAAAGCCTACCAACATAGGCTAGAACTTAATCCTGCTAAACCAAAAAGTCAGCCAAACCATAAGGGTTCACAACATATGAGATCGAATATTAAGGTCAGAAAACCGAAATCAAACATCCCATACACATACATAGCAATAAGATAAAGCTTTCAAGCACAGGCTATGTAAATCAAAAACTATCACAAGAAAAATTATAAATTAAATAATTTTATTCATAATAAGATAGTTCTATTCATAATAGACTTTATTGAAAGAAATCAAAAACTAATATCTATTTTTCAGCAGATTTTTCAAAGATCATCTTCAATTTCCTCAAATTTTTCAGGATCTTCATCAACATCATCTCGACTGATATCTCGGATTCTGCACACAGTACCTTGATTATGTTCACAGGCTAAAGCATTAACCTTTCGATTAATATTTCGAGCATACTCCCTGTTACCGATTCCAAGTTTAATTATCTTTCTTTGGTTACGGATAACAGTTCTTAGTAGTGATGTATGTATATGATGAGTTTCAATATTACTAAGAAGGACTTGACGTAGATTGATAATATCAATCTTAACATCCAAACTGTTTTGGACAAGGAGATGAGTCACGTCTTCCTTTTCATTTTCGATATCTTCACAACCATATTTCTTGAAGGTATCATCAAGATGAACAGTTTCCTTAGAAGTCATTCCACTCAAGGCTTTCAGAAGATTTGCTTGAGATCTGGTTTGAGAATACATCTTATCAGACACGTTGAGTACATATACTTGAAATACCTTTAACACATACCAAACATAGATATCAACCTTAAATAAATAATTCTGACAAGATTTGAAAAGATTTTCGCATTTTATGTGTTACCGAAACACAACTTTATCCAAAAAGATATTATCTTCAAGATCGGTATCAAGAGATACTTTAAACAACTACTCTTATCCCTTTTTACACAAGTTGTTGTAAGAAAACCTTTCTACACATAAAGATGATTTAAATTTCCTTAAGGTATATTGTGTAATCTCTCTATGTTTAATAAGAGATATTAGTAGGATATCGATAGCGCATGTATATGTGCTTCCTTATATCCGAAGATTGGGCATTGTAAGGATGCACATTAAGCATTAGGATGAGGATCTTCCTCATCAAATACCCTTTGAGGATATTCTTCCTCTTTTTCCTTAGGAGCATTATCATGTTCATTTTCGTGGGTTTTGAACCCATCCTCTTGGTTAGGAAAATTGCGAGACGCAATATATTCGATTATATCCTGTGCCCAGGATGGAATGTTCTCTGAACTTGGACCCGTGTGATCAAGATTTGCCATTCGACAAATTGCTAATGTCTTTCGTTCAAGACATTTTATATGTCCTCTTAAGGTATCCAATCCTTGTTGGAGATATTTTTCTAAACACCCATTTAGATATACCTCTTGACATGTTACTGTAAGAAGTTTCTCAATTAGGATGATATTCCTTATTTGTGAATGTTCTAGCGATTGATTGAGAATTTCACACTCAATAGTCCGTTGATGAACTTTATAGCATAGAGCCATTTTTTGTTCCTCATAATCTATCAGATTATTTTGAAGACTAAGTGTTTCACGCTTTCCTTCACAAACTCTAACATTCATTTGAACAATAAGTTCTAGGACATCATCTAGGCTGCCAATGTTTTTCCCTTTTCTGAATAGTTTTCAACATGTTTGAAAAATCTTTCCAACACCTTTCTAAATTCAGAACTTGGGTAGACTAGTGAATTTAATCTCTTTTCATACTTGGAAACAGAAGATTTTTCACTAGAGATTGGACTCGGATCCAAAACATGTTTCTTTAGTTTCAGATTCATTCTTTTCTGATCAGGTACCTGATTCGCAATCAAGTTATTATTCATAGACTTTTTCTTTGATTTTCAAAAAGACTTACGAGACCAATTTCCATTGACCTTCCCTGAGATATTATTCTCATTATCTTGACATACGTTAACTGAATCATACATGGATTCAATTTCTTATAGGTTGGATCGCACCAAACACAAATTGTTAGATCTTTTCGTGTTTGCCTGCTCTGATACCAATTGAAAAGACGAGGGTACCCAAATATACCTCAATCTAAAACTTTTCCACCTATAAGTCCTTTCTCCAAAAGTGATTGTCTATGGACTGAGTCGAGACAATACAACTAATCGGTTCACACTTCGTGTGATCGTCTATGGATACGAGATCGAAACAACACAACAACAAAGTATGTTTACTTGATAAAGGGTTCATACTTAACCAAACACAATAGGATTTCTATCAAGTAAATAGGAATTAACGTTTGTGTAATTTACTTTAAATTATAAAAACAACAATTATAATTGCGAAAAATAAAAGTAAATGACACAACAAGATTTTGTTATCGAGGAAACCGCAAATGCAGAAAAACCCCGGGACCTTGTCCAGAATTGAATGATCTTAGGATTAAGCCGCTATACAAAATCAAACCAACTTGGTATAGTTGAGACCAAGCAACTAAACCTATAGTTCACCTAGTTCCGTCTGTATTCCCACGCCTCCAACTTGTAATAAGTCATGTACTTGGAACAATTCCTTTGGTTCGTATTCCAAACAATAAAGGAACAACAAATCTGTTTGGTATCAACTCTTTTCAACCAAGTGATGTGAGTTCGACAAAAGGCTCTTCTGTTTATCCCAATAAACTCCTTTGTCAGGTCCTTAGATCTATGTAATAACAACTACCAAAGTAATTGTCTAGATTTTGCAATCAATACTTTGAATCACAAAGAATTGTATTGATGCCGATTTACTCAACTAATCAATCCAATCTACCACAAGGATAAACCGATTATAGTTGGATCCTCTTTAACCGAAACAAGTATTGTGCACACCAAAGATTTTGAACCCAAATAAGAAATATTCTTCGTCTTCAAATCTTCTTAGATCTTCAATAAAAACCTGCACACAATCAACTTCAATCTCTTGTGATCAATCACGCACAGAATGGAGTCTGTTAACAATGGATTATCACAAGACGTCTTTAGATCTACAAACAGTCTAAAGATCCCCGTCGAAACTTCGATCTAGTTTGAGTGAATATTATATCTGAAGAGAAGATTCTCAAACATAAACAGAGTAGGTGCAATCAAATTTCAACAACCGTTAGTCAATCAAGTTAATCGAAAACTAATAATAAACCGCAATTATCTAGTTTCCCACCAACGGTACTAATAGAGCTTCTCAATCCCAAAAAAGTCTTTAAACCGAGCGGCCATAAGAGATTTCGCCTAATTAGGTTACTTTCCTCTCCGAATAGGTGGCTCCGCCAGTAACAACACAACTAGGTAGTTTTGCTGGCTCTGAGGATTATTTTGCTAGAAATGCAAACTTTGATATTTATAAACCAAGGAATTTTGGACACCAAGGAATTTCCAAAACCGAAAATATTCTCAAGATATGCAATATATTCCAAATTCGGTTTCCATAATTCCTGGAAATGCTTTTTCCAAACATCGACCGAAAATCTCTTAGAAAATCTCCAACTAGTAAATGCACATTACTAATTTTTCATTTTCCAAAAATAAAATTAACAACCTTAATGAAAATATTCTCAACTTATTTTTCGATTCGGGATTTTTCCTTTAGCTATTATGGAATATCTTTGAACAATAAAAGATAAGCGTTATTGCACATGTTCAAAGTATGTCGACATCTTTACTTAGTAAATCATCTTTCATATTTACTATCTTGGAACCGATTTGCCACACTTCCAAACAAGTTTAGAATTGTTTCATCTGACTTCCAAGAACTATGTGATTGATCAAGAACACTCAATCACCAATCATGGGTTTCACGGTTCTACCAAAACAAGTTTCGGTTCTACCTCCATGTGAGTACTGGATTTAGTCACACTAGCTTTCCAAAAATTTGGTTGACTAGGTACTAGGATCGGTTCCCACATATATATATGGTATCTAACTTTTATTTGTTGCACATGTCCATAGGATCGGTTCCCAATGTCTAGAAACGTGTTGCACATGTTCATAGGATCGGTTCCCAATATCTAAAAACATGTTGCAGCTCTTACAAGGATCGATTCCCCTCTTGTGATCGGTTTCACCTCTTACTAGGATCGGTTCCCCTTTGCCTAGAGTTGGTCATACCAATAACACTAAATCGATCATACCATCTCAGGTGATTACTTAAGATCGGTTTCACTAATAAAAGTCATACCAATACAAAAGTCAGGCCTTGTGAATAGTTTTACCAAGAACATACACAAGTTATGAGCGGTTATACTAATCACACATATTGATAGTTCAAAAGATATGCAATGAATAACAATACCATTAAGCCTAGCGATTTCCCTTTCGATTCACAAAACAAGTTCATGAATTTACTTCCTTTAAACGAATGTAAAACATTGTTTCCTAGGATGAAATCTTCACCTCATACCCATACATAATCACAATAGCATTCAAACGATTATGTCGATGTCTTATATACGAAGTTCAAAAGATAAACGTTATACTTCTTATTGTATTCCTTAATACTACGTCTAACTAGAGTATAATCATTCATACTTCGCAGTTATGTTTTCAATATGCACGACTTGAAAGATACGTTAGGGAATGAAACAGTTCAAGTCAAATATCACTAACCTAAAGTGGAAGGATGATGTTGTCGTTGTAGCTCCTTACTTTTCCAAGTCTTCGTAATACTTGTAATGTCTCATATCCTAATACTTTCAAGCTAACCTATACGAAGTTGATTCTAGTACATAATCAAGCGACTCTTTAAATGAGTTTTGGTTCACTAAAATATGACAACCAAACTTGACATACCAACGCTTGGTGGGTTCAACCGAGCTATGCTCTAACAGAAACAGTTAATAAGTATAATCATCATCTTTCTTTTGATTTGTGGTTCTTCATACCTGCTGTTGGTAAATCTGGTGGGCTTGCTTTGGGATTTTTCGAAAATTCAAGCATAAAAGTAGTAGTTCTCTAAACATGATTCATATAATGTGTGATATAACTCCAGTGATTAAAAATTACATTGTTTGTTTTATTTATGGGTCCTTGAATATTACTGGTATTAGAAATCAATGGAATTTTCTTACCAGTATGAATGACACAGCAATTGTCCTTGGTTATTGTTAGGGGATTTTAACTTTATATTGCATGATTTTGAAAAACAAGGTGGGAGTCCTGAAAATTCTTTTCCTACGGATTTTGTTAAAAATAAACTTTTAGGTATGAACATGAATGAAGTCTATTCTTATGGAAATCCGTTTACCTGGTGCAATAGAAGATTTAAGAATCCTTTAGAGTTGAGATTTGAAAAATTGGATAGAGGGTTTATGAATGATAAATGGGTATCTGTTTTTCCATAGACTAGAGTCGCAAATCTGGGGAGAGTTTTTTCTGATCACAGTCCTATTTTTCTTAAGTGTTTTCATTTGGAGCAGAATCTTAATATACCTTATAAGTTCTTGAAATGTCGGCAATTGAATTCTGAGTTTAAAGGTTTTCTTCATAATTCTTGGTATAAAAAGGTAAAGGGTTCACCTGGTTTTGTTGTGGTTAATAAACTTAAAAATGTGAAGCATGATCTTATAAGATGGAATATTAACTCCTTTGGTCATATCAAAACTACCATAAGAAGATTGAATGCTGAGATAAAAAAAACTTCAGGTTATGCCTTACACAGCAGATATAGGGAACTATATTTTGAATTATTCCAAGCAACTGGATTACTGGTATGAAATTGAAAATAGTTTTTATAAACAAAAATCTAGGATAGACTACTTTACTCAATATGATAGAAACACTCATTTTTTTCCATAACACATTGAAGCTTAGAAATATGTATAACACAATTCATACTATTAGGGATGATCAAGGTAATTGGTTGGAAAATAGGGAACATGTTGTTACTCTTATTTCAAAACACTTCAAAAATATCTACAACTCTACAAATCCTAGAAATCCTGATATAGAAGAAGCTTTAAAAATGTCAAGCCAATCATTATTGATGACATTAATGTTGCTTTAATAGCTATTCCAACCAGTGAAGATATTCACAACACTGTTAAAAATATGGCCCTCGGAAATCTCTGGGACCTGATGGTTTCCCTGCTGGATTTTTTACAGATAATTGGGAGGAAGTTGAGTCTGAAGTAGTTTCTCATGTTCAAAACTTTTTCCAAACAAAAATTTCTTCTTAAACAAACAAATCATACTGTTATTACCTTGATTCCAAACTAAAAACCCATCTTCTCCTCATGATTTCAGACCCATCAGTTTGTCTAATACAGTGTATGAAATCATTTCAAAAAAATTAACTAATCGTCTTAAACCTCTATTAGACTCACTGATCTCGCCATATCAGTCAGCTTTTATAGCTAATAGGAAAATTCATGATAATATAATAATCACTCATGAAATTCTTCACTCTTTTAAAAAGAAAAAGAAAAAAAAACTAAAAATGGTTATATGGCAATTAAACTTGATCTTTCCAAAGCTTTCGATGGGTTAGAATGGTCATTTATTATGGATATTTTGAAGAAGCTTGGTTTTTTGGATGATTAGTGTCAGATAATATTTTAATGTATCGGTATTGTGTCGTACTTAGTTCTTGTTAATGGTTCTTCAGGTGGAATGTTTATAATATGTATGGAGATTAGGCAGGGTTATTATCTTTCGCTGTTTATCTTTATAATATGTATGGAGATTCTATCTCAATCACTCTTAAAAGCAGAATCTGATAATTTAATTCAAGGTTTTAAATTTAAAATGAACGGCTCATCGATTTCGCATTTATTCTTTGTTGATGGTTGTATGTTGTTTGCTAAAGCTTCTATTACTTATGTTAGAAATCTTATGAAGATAATAAATGTTTTTTCTAAGGCCTCAGGCCAAGCCATCAATTTTGAGAAATCTGGGTTTATCACTAGTGGAAAATGCATCATAAACATATTGAGCACTTTTCTGGGACCCTTAAGATCAAGTTTTTATGTAATTCGGAGAAATACCTTGGCACTCCACTATTTATTGGCAGAGATAAAACAAAATCTCTTCAGTTTTTGATAGATTTTTTTTATTCTAGATTAATTTCTTGCAAGAAGTATAAATTGAATGTTGCTGGTAGAACAGTTGTAACAAAGCATGTGCTTTCTAGTTTGGAAGTTTATCATATGTCCTGTTTTCCTTTTCCGAAAAAGATTACTTCAAAAATAGATTCAATTCAATGAACTTTCTGGTGGTCTAAGAAAGGCCCTAGACACGCTGCTTATTTTCGTTCTTGGGGTGATATTGGTAAGTCAAAAATTTGTGGTGGTTTGGGCATTAGAAACACGTATGCTACTAATAGGGTGTTCATATGCAAATTAGGTTGGAGAATAATTCATAACCCGAATAATCTGGTTTCTATATTTTTGAAAGATAAGTATTTTCCTAATTAGAATTTGTTGGAAATTGACAAAGCAGTGGATTTTTCTTCATGGATATGGAAAGGTATAGTTAATGGTTTGAAATTTATTAGAGCTAATGTAGTTAGTAAAATCAATGATGGTACTTCCACAACTATTTGGAGTTCTAATTGGATACCTTTTGCTACTTCCCCTTCGGTTTCCAGTTATCCTAATTATAGTGATTATACTTATGTTAGTGATCTTATTGATGTGCAAAATAACTGCTAGAATGTGGGTTTACTGTATACTTTGTTTTGACCAGGTGAAGTTATCAGAATTAGGTCAATTAAGTTGAATCTTAGTCAAAGAGGTAAAATAATGTGGGCTCATACTAAAAATTGTGATTTTACTATTAAATCAGCTTGCAAAATTTATATGAATGAGAATAGTACTTTGGAAGATGCTAGTTTTTGGAGGAAAGTTTGGTCAATTGACTGTCTTCCGAAAATAAAGTTCTTCATGTGGAAAATCTTTGCTCAGATGCTGCCTGTTAATTCCTTGCTTAAGTTCTATAAGCCTTATCTGGATGATAAGTGTCCTTTATGCTATAATAAAGAAGAGTTTGTTATGCATTTATTCGTTAAGTATCCTATTGCAGCTCATATTTGGTTTGGGGTTTCTCTGCAACATCTGGTTACTACTGAGCTGGATTGGATTAATGAGTTATTTCTTTACTGGCATAATAATTCCCTTGGCATATCCCCTTTTGCTGTAAGCTGGCCAAGTATAGGTGTGATTGTTATGTGGTGCATTTGGAAGTTAAGGTATATTGTAATCTTCAGGAATATTACTATAGATTTGAATAAAGTTATTATTGATGCTAGAAGAATGATTAACACTTATATTGCTCCCCCTTTATCGATTAGAAAAGTGAATAGAGATGTTAAAGTTCTTAGAGAAGATGTGGATCACTTTATGTTCATAGATGGTTCCTTCAAAAAATTTAATATGGATTTGGGTATTGTTTGGTGTGATATTGCAGGAAGAATAAGTTGAACTCTCTCGGACTTTGGGATGATTCCAGATGATGTTGGTATGGAATCGCCTGCTCTAATTTTGGCAATCTCTTGGTCTAAAGAGATGAATCTGTCTAAAGTCATATTTGTTAGTGATTGTTTCCAGTTGGTGGATTTTGTGAATGGAGACAATATAAATGTTGCGTGGAGAAGCAGTAGTCTTCTTGAAGACTGACGGAATTTACTTTCTAGTTGTCGTTCCTTTAAAGTTGTGTATATAAAGCGTGTTAAAAACAATCTAGAAGACCGGCTTGCACGTCGGGCTAGAAAATATTGTGTCAAGGATATTTGGGTTTCCTTTCCTTCTTTTTTGGATAGTCTTGTTAGGAAGGAACCCTTAACTGTTGTTTGTAATTCTCTGGTTCTTTGATTCCAATGTGTGTTTCTCAGCAAAAAAAAAATAAAAAAATAAAAAAAGAATTTCTTCATATTAAAAAAATAATCAACTGACAACAGGTGTCGACAACAATGAACTCCCTCTAATCTATTTATTAGTTCAACGACTTTTTGTCGAATCAACTGCGAACCGGTACTTACTACACGAATTTGGCGTTCAAATGTAACCCTAGTAACAATTCGTACTTTTTATTACCCACTCAAGTCACGCCCAATTACGGTACATCAACAAAAAGGATTGTCAAGATTACAGCAGGTAAGGGTTATAAAAGAGCTAGGATAGATATGGCACTTCATAACTCCCATATTCAGATGGACTACCCGGATTCTAAGGTCTTTCATCTCCCTTTCTTGGCTTCAGATCATTGTCCACTTCTTTTAGTAACTGAAACAGAAGGGTATAAACCTACAAATAATTTGAAGTTTTATAGGTGTTGGTTGCAAGATTCTACTTGTAACGAAATTATCTCAAAATCTTGGTATTCTTCTCAAGATTTCAAAGGAAAATTTTTAGTTACAAGAAGAGATCCGTCTAGATGGAATATAATCCATTTTGGTCATATTAGTCGGCAGGTAAGGAAGCATAAAGATAATTTAAATCATCTGCAATCTCTTCCTTTTTCGGATGAGAATGGTGCACTTATCCAGAGAGCTGTTGATAACATAAATTATTAGAAGAAAATAGAATCCCAATATTGGAAGAAAAAATCCGGTGATCACTGGGTCAGGGATGCAGACAATAATACAACTTATTTTCATTCCTTAGCAAATAAGAGAAGATCTAGAAATAACATTACAGCTCTTAGAGACTCTCATGGCATTTGGTATCGTACCAGAGAAGAGTTGGTTTCTCTTTTATAACTCATCTCTCAACCATTGCAACCACTACATCTACAATTATTCAAGATTCATCATTTTCTTTTATTACACCAGTCATTACTCATGAGGAGAATCAAAGGTTGATTATGACTCCTTCGGCAGAGGAAATCTTTTCTACTCTCAAAAGTCTAGCTAGCTAGAACTCGCCAGGTCCCGATGGCTTTCCAGCAGGATTCTATCAGATACAATGGCAGAAAGTGGGTGTTGATATCACTGATATGGTGTTAGGATTCTTTAATACAAGAGTTATGCCATTACATCTTAATCAAACCCTAACCTCCCTGGTTCCTAAAACTCAGAACCCAGTTACTCCAAATGATTATAGACCGATTGGACTCTGCAATTGTTCATATAAGCTGATCTCCAAAATTTTAGTAAACAGGATAAAGCCTTTGATGGAAAAAATTATTGCTCCAACTCATGTCTCACAAAGACTCATTAATGATAATATAGTTCTTGCACATGAACTAATTCATTCTATGAAGAAATCTAAGAAGAAATCACCTCAAGTTGCCTTAAAGCTCGACATGTCGAAATCTTTTGATCGACTTGAATGGTCATTCTTAGATAAGATGCTTCAAAGTTTAGGGTTTGAAGAGCACTGGAGAACTTTAATACATCAGTGCATATCAACTACTTCAGTTTCAATCAAACTTAATGGTGGCACCCGTGATTCGTATATTCCATCAAGAGGTCTATGACAGGGAGATCCGTTGTCTCCATTTTTCTTCATAATAACAATGGAATACTTAACTAGATCGTTAATACGAGCTGAAGCTAACAATCTGATTACAGGTATTCGAGTTGTGCATAATGCACCTTCGATAAATCATTTGCTTTTTGCAGATGATTGTCTCCTATTCTTTCATGCAGATCCCAAAAGTGTTCATAACATTCTTGCTATCTTAAAAGAATTTGGAGATCTTTCAGGTCACATGATCAATTTTAATAAATCTGCAGCTTTCATCACAGGTGACGACTTATCCCATCAAGAAAAACTGAATATAGTTAATACTTTGGGAGTTAGACAATTATGTTCATCAGATAAATACTTAGGCCTTCCTATTCTTCTTGGTAAATCGAAGTCCACCTCTTTTACCTCTATAAAGGACTCTTTTGCAAATAGACTTCAAGGTTGGACCTCCAAATCTCTCAATCAGGCCGCAAGAACTACAATGGTAAAATCTGTTTTGAATTTAATTCCTGCACATTACATGAGTAATTTCAAACTTCCTAAAAACATTTTAAAAGAGTTGGATACAATTCGAAGGAAATTTTGGTGGGGGCACAGTAATAATAGGGGTTTAAATCTGGTAGCTTGGGATTCATTATGTGTTTCTAAAGAAGAAGGGGGGTTGGCTTTCAGGTAGCTAGAACAATATAATTATTCTTTAATAACCAAACTTGCTTGGAGATTGTGTACTGAGTATGAGAAACCATGGGTACAGAGTATGAAGGCTAAGTACTCTCCACACTGTGATCTCTTACACTTGCAGGAAAAACACAAAAATTCATCATGGATTTGGAAATGGCTAGAACAAGGATTAGATATAGTGAGGAAGTATCACAGATGGGACGTAAGGTGTGGCACTAAAATATTGGTATCGTATGATAAATGTGTTAGAGGGTTAGATTCTCCATCATATCCAAAAGATTCATTTCGAGACCCAATAAGAATAGTGTATGTGTCTGATCTCATGCTTCAGCACCCTAGAAAATGGAATGAAAATTTAATTAGAGCAGTCTTTCCTTCTCATATAGAAGATTTAAATCTTCGGATGTACCTAGTTCAGTATGGTGAGGATAAATTATTTTTGGAACCAAGTAGAACAGGTGACTTCTCAGTTAAATCAACCTATAAAGCTCTGACTTCTAGTATTCAAAATATTAATCATCAAAATAAACATATTCAGAGAACTGTTTGGAAAAATCTTTGGAAATCAAAAGCACCACATAAAGTTATACTCTTTATCCGGAAGTGTCTTAAAGGTATAGTTCCTTGTACAAGGAAAAAATTGAGCCACTATAAAGCAGATATAGAGATCAATTATCCTTATTGTCTACAGAGGAATCTTTACAACATCTGCTTATTGAATGTGATTATGCTAGATCAGTTTGGTTAGCAATGAATATCAATGTGTCAAACATTCAACAATAGAATTTGGATTTGATAAACTAGATAACTCGTTGGTTTGATTACTCTCAACATTATGATTTAGAGGAAAGAGCTTATTGGATACTCACACTTATGTGCACTGCTTGGCAAATTTGGAAAAACAGATGTCTGAAACTCTTTCAAAACAAAACTATTAACAAGTACCATACTATCAGTAGCATTCATTATATGATTTCACAATGCTCTACATCTGTTAATACTCAGCATAATAACTATGTGATCAACAAAACAGATGTTTGGCTTCCACCTAAGTCTAATCATCTAAAAATGAACATTGATGCTTCTTTTGATCCTAACACAAGAAACTATGGCATTGGACTAATTATTGGGGATTCTGCAGGCACAGGTTGGGGCATCAGGGGAATGTACTTCCTTGGAGGAATAGATCCAGAGCAGACAGAATGTTTGGCCATGAAAGAAGCAATATTGTGGGCCAAAGAGAAAAGGCTGGATAATGTCATCTTTGAAACAGATTGTCAAAATGTAGTTAACTCCCTCCATAATGCCAACATATTTGTTCACTGGATGAATCAAGAATTGTACAGGAAATAAGGCATTTAGCTACTACTTTGAAGTTTTTTGATGTAAAATATATTAAGAGAACATCAATAATTAATGTTGCTCATGTTATAGCTAATGATACAAGAACTGATATGTCCTCTTTTGAATTTTGGTATAACATCTCGGTTAAATATGTTCAAATGATAAGGGATGAAATGACTGTTAGTCAGAAGTTATGTAAAGTTCATCTATGAATGAAGTTTTTTCTTCGAATAAGAAAAAAAAAAGGATTGTCGTATACCAGAAAAAATAAAAAAGGTTGTCAAAGGGAAGCGAACCATTGACCCTTTGATCATCATCAACTTATATCCCAAACAATTTGGCCACGCTCTAGCGCTAATATATAATAATTGTTTTGAATTGTAAAACCATGCATTTTGCCTCCTTGTTTGTTTATTTCTTATCAATTCTGTCAGTTTTTCATTTTATTGAATTAGCGAATTTCCGGATTATTCCGCATTCCGTATATTTGACCACATAGTTGACCGAATTTGTATTTTACTTAGCCGATTATTGAGCGCATTTTTATCGATCCAGATTTTTACCACATGCCGAATTGCTAACTAGGCCCCTAACCACAGGTAGAATCTTAAATTACTTATTTATTGTTGAACAATATATAACCTAAATGAAATGTGAACCACTCTTTTGTCCAACTCTTGCTGAAATTTAAGCCACTCCTGTCAAATAAGCAAAGAAAAAACCACTATGTTTAAATTTAGATTTTTTTTAAGCATTGTTTAAATTTACACGGGAGCGATATAGAGACTTAAATTTCTACAAATCAAGAAGTTGCAGCGAAGAACTATGTAACTGACAAAATTCTCTAACAGAACAAACTAGGGACCAATTTCAAACTCTCTACACGAAGATACCATAGTTGCTAATAGGGTGTACCAGTTTACTGGGGAAGAGACCAATTTTCATATCGAAAATTATTTGTGTCCCGAAACTTCTCCCACAACATACAAGGTGGTGGGATCAAAAATCCACCCCCTATAATTCCTCAGTGGGCCCTAGGGGCTGTGTGTGTATCGGGATACCATGGATGCTTGTACCAATTTACTTGGGGAAGACCAATTTTCATATCGAAAATGATTTGTGTCTCGAAAACTTCTCCCACAACACACAAGGTGGTGGGACCAAAAACTCACCCCCTATAATTCCTCAATGATCCCCAGGAGCTGTGTTGTATCAGGATTTCACGAGAGAAAATGCTCGGTCAGTGTAGCATTCCCCTTAGAACGAGTTTGTCTTATATGAAAATCGGTCTCCTCCCTAATAAACTGGTACACCCCATTAACAATGTTGGAAGATACTAACCTATCAAACATTAACCATGAATGCTCCGTTGTATGTATATAATCTTTGTACATTTTATTTGTTAGTATTTTTACATAGTTAGCCACCGTCAATTATTGTACTATTCGAATATATGAAACCTGGCGTCATTAGGGGCGACCCTGAAAGAATTAGGGGCGACTAATAAGACAAATAGGGTCACCCAAACCTAAATTGAAGCCATCCCTCATCTCTCATTTTTTATAATGTCGATTCTACCCTTAACAATCGGCAGTTTAGATTATATAAAGGAATATGTTTTAGTTTTGTAGTTTTAAGATTTTAGAGTAGAAGAAAGAAAGAAAAAATGGCGGAGAATATCATTTTTTCTTAAATCAACAACAAACATGGATGGGTATGAAGAAGAAGGTGAGAAACATTATGAAGAAAATCATGTTCAAGGTTCCGACTAAAGAGACAATTAAATGCATTTGGCACCATTAACGTCTCAGGATCGGTAGATCATAAAATACTTTATCAACCGATTATACCTTTCTGTTCAAATAGATACGCACAATCGGTAGTTTCGTGATGTTATTATCTACCGATTGTGGTAGTAGCCCCAAATTCAAAATTTTCAAAAACCAATGGAATTTTGAGTTTCTCTATTTTCACAATCGGTAGACTCGTGATGTTCATTATCTACCGATTGTGCTAGTATCCCCAAATTCAAAATTTTCAAAAACTAGTGGAATTTTGCATTTTTCTATTTTCACAATCGGTAATTTCGGTAATGTTTTTTTATCTACCGATTGTACAATCGGTAGTCTCGTGATGTTCATTATCTACCGATTATAAAGTTGCCCCAAATTTTGTTTTTGCCGAAATCTCTAATTTTTCAAATTTGGGAACTACAATAATCGGTAGGTTAATAAGTTAATCTAACTTCCGATTATAAAGTTGCCCCAAATTTTGTTTTTGCCGAAATCTCTAATTTTTCGAATTTGGGAACTACAATAATCGGTAGGTTAATAAGTTAACTTAACCTCCTATTATGAAGTTGCCCCAAATTTTGTTTTTGCCAAAATCTCTATTTTTTTCGAATTTGTGAACTACAGTAATCGGTAGTATACGAACTTCAACAAACGTCCGATTAATAAGTTGGCAAAAATTTCGAGATTGGGCCAGAGTAATCGACAGTTTATGAAGTTATTTATGAACTTCACCTATCTACCGATTGCTAACGGCCACAAGTTCCATTTCGAGTTTTATACTTTAACAATCGGTGGCCAAAAACTCTATACTAAACTACCGATTGTGTAAGGGCACTTAGGTAATCTCCGAAAATTTGGACATCCCATAACCGTGTCTATGAGTTGGGAATAAAAAAAGTCACCCCTAATTCTTTCAGGTTCGCCCCTAATGACGCCAGGATATGAAGATTGCAAGTGAAAAAATTTACAAGCACGGAGCTTATTTGCAGGCTGCTAATTTCTTATAATACAAAACAAGTATGTGTTACGTTACTACATACATAGTTAAAATCATAATGGCACGAAACGTAGATGTTCTCTAATCATTACATCATTTAAAACTAATACATCCATATACTTGATCAATCAACACATTCTAAAACTTCGGCGAGACAATCCGTCCGTTGCGTATTGTAGTTGCTACTACTCGAATCACTCACACGGGCGCTGTGTTCAGGAGAACTTCTTCTACGAATAACATGTTTCACGTAAAGAGAAAAAATGAGAAAAGAAAGAAAAAGAGCAAATAATATTACCAAAACTAACATCAATATTTCGCCATGAATTGCAAATTTTGGGTCATCTGTAAACAAAAGTTCATCACCATATTGCTGATTTTGGTTATATTCTGGTGCCATGGAAAGTGTCATAATTCGAAACTTGAAAGAGAAAATAATAATGCGCTAAAGAGAGAAGAAAAAGAGATTTTTCACTTCAAGTTATGTCGTTCTCTTGCAACATTACGTTTGTGATGAAAGCTAATTAATATGGAGATTCCGAGAAACTTCCTTCTTGGTGTAGGGATTAGAGATGGTGACTACCAAATCTAAATGATGTCTATATCAAACGGATAAGATTGTTTTTATTTGATTTTGATCTTCTACCAGTCGGTTAACTTATTAGACGGTCTTGATCAGGATTCAGGTGTCAATTAACGTATTTATACCATGCTTTCCAAAATGATGGCAACAACCTTACACTCCTGTATATCATCCCGTGATTCCCGTCTTGTCCCAGCCATACTGCAACAGCATTGGTCGGCGAAAGGCTTACGCACTAGCATATCTCACTATTCGTGTGCATAAATCGAATCTCGTGCTTTTGTAGTTTACCACTGACTGAATTCAGCCCGGATTCTGTGAAAAGTTGGTTAGGTGAATATAATAGGTCAGACATCTTTTTCCTCATTTGATTGGGGGCCAAACATTTTAATTTGGGGCCTTAAGTTTTTATTTGCACCCCAATTTTTTGAGGGCGTATTAATTCGATATTGAAAAGACTGTTTTACCCTTTACTAAACACAAATTTTAAAAATCAGTTAACACTAATTAGAAATCATAATTAGGCCCCCAATTCATATACCCTAAACTAAACCAAAAGAGAAAATCAGTTTATCTTTTTTCTCTTCATCTTCCTCTCCTCCCATTTCTCTTCTCCACCACCACCATTAACGACTCTCCACAATTTTTTTTTTCTTCAACCGATTCATCGTTAATCGTCGATGTTAGAAGAGAATCGACGATTAACTTCTTCTTCAAACATGGCTCGTACAAAACAGACCGCTCGAAAAGCACTTCAAATCCCCAATCTCGTCGACACCGTCAAAGGAAAGGTTATCGAGGGACGAACTCCCAAACCCAAAAAATCGAAACCCAAAGAAGATATGGGTCCAATTAGAAGGTATGTGAACTTAAACCCACCTTCTATGCGTTTTTTTGTTGTGTTTTGATTGTGAAATTGAGTCTGGTAACTGAAATTTAGCGGTTTCAGATAAAGGGTCGTTATTATCTTAGTGGATACCCCTAACGACTTTTCATTTGCATGTTTATTTTATGAAAAATCGTTAGTGTATTAGGTTGAAGATGACGACCCTAATTCTGCTACTTCAACATTTTTTGCCCTAGAATAGAGTCGTTAATCTTTTAGGTTGCAGATGGCGACTCTCGTTTGCCGACCCTTTTTTATTTCTTAACGACTCTAGATGGAACTCGAACAGCCCTCTGTTCCAAAAAATGATAGTGTCGTCATCTCATTTCCCCCAGAGTCGGAAGTTAACTATATGCCCTAGAGTCGTCAACCCAAATAGTAGGATCGTTATCGACTTTGTGACGATCCTTTGTTATTTGGAAGGGTCGTCATCATATAACTTTGAGTCGTCACATGATATACAAGGGTCGTTTGTATTGTAGATCATTTGAGTGACGACTCTTGATCTGATAACCATAAAGTTGATGTCTTATTGGGTTTTATTGGTTTGTTTGTTTTGAAACCAAATGCAGAACCAAAGACAAGGTTCCAATGACGATAACTCCTCCTTCCAAAGCTCCCCGCCACGATAAATACTTACTTGCCGGTCCATTACGCGGTAAAAAGCCGAGTGAGGTATCATTTTCTATCACCGAACCAAGAGACAAATGTAATGAGTTGTCGGATTTAGCGAGAATCAGACTCTCCGTTATTTAAGCTAGCAGTAGTGGTGAAGAAGAAGAAATCCAAGAAGAGGAGATACAAGAATATCCTCCCGTACGAGGTGAAGAGGAAGTAGAGAGTGATAATGATGATGAAGATAATGTTAGTGGTGATGATTCTGATGATGGTAATGGTGGTGATGATGAGCAGGAAGGGGATGAAGGTAATAATGGTGGTCATGATGAGGGGGAAAAGGATGAAGGGGATGATGCTGCTGGTAAGGATGATGAAGAGGATGATGGTAAACAAGATGTAGAACATGAAGAACAGAATGCAAAGCCGAAGCCGGTAACGAGGGTTAAGAAGGATGGAACTGATATTGCACCCAGCGCGAGACACGTTCCCGCTAATCATTTGATGTTGGAGCCTCTTCGAAGTGGTAAACCAAGAGGAGAACCTAGAGATGGGGGCAAAGTTCTATTTGGATATTCTGGATCGTGGGCTCATACCATCTATGAGACAATCGTAAGAATCCCAACTTTGCTTGTTATTTGATTAGTTGGTTGATATTAACTTTCTAATATGTTTTTTAATATTTATTTGTTTATTTTTGTAGGATCATAAGAATGCCGCACGTCTTTTCAGGCACCAATCTTCTTTTAAGAAAATGGAGTTGTGGCCGCTAAAAGGTGAATGTGCAAGAGTTAGAGAATATGTTGAAAACTCCGGTTTGTACAATGTCGTTGTGAACTCTGTGATTGCGTATGACAAGGTTGCAGTATCTAGTTTCTGTGAAAGGTATTACGCTGAAGTCGACACATTCCAACTTCCTTTTGGCGAGATGGCATTGACTCTGATGATCTTGAGAACAGATATTAGGGGTGCAGGTCGAAGGTAAATCAACTTGAGTGACAATTTCAAGAGAAGGCCTAGTTGGGATGAAATTTATACATCGACCAAGAACTTGTTTGGGCTGGGATAAAGAGAAGATGATGGGCTTTTCGTCTTAGGAACTAAGTACCCGAAGAAAGAGTTCAAACTTGTGGAGATTAGGCGGATGTTTCTTTGATACTGAAGAGAAGGAAAAAAAGAGGAGGTCTCGATATGGAATGTCGTTATCTGGCGGCTGCGTATTTGTTGTACGTCCTTGCGTCGGTTGTATTTCCGACAACAAAGGTAAAGGTCGGCGCCAAGCGTTCTTGACTTTTGGACCCCTTAGAAGATGTGAACAAGTACTCTTGGGGACTTTGCCATAGTTGCACATCATCTGAATGGTCGGCTTTCCCGGGGGATCGCAAACGAACTTCTCAAATTAATGGTAATTTAGCTCTAATCCAAGTATTTGGATTGATGAAAGTTGTATTTTTTAGTATGTTTTTTTCCTTTGATATATTTTTCTGTTTATTTGATTGTTATAAAAATTTGAACTTTGGTTGTTGTAGGTGTGGATTTATGATCATTTCAAATCCTTTGTTCAAAGACAATGAAGATGTGAAAATCAACCCAAAATGGAGCCCAGGTAGTCCAACAGGAACCCGTTGGTTGTACTCCGGTTCTCAGGATAGGGAACAAACTGATGCGTTGATAGAAATGCGTAAAAAACTTGACAACATCACGGCGGAAGAGGTAATCTTTACTCCTTACAAGGATGCTAGAGTTGGCGCAATGGAAGATGTCGTGTATTACCATGGCCCTTTGTTTCACCCTAACGGTTTTTCAATGTACAATCCTATGAGAATCATGCGTCAACTTGGGTTTATTCAAGATTCACCCGATGAAGACTATGTACCTCCGTTCAAGCACAAGTTGAACAAATGTGAGGCCGACAAGGATGACATAAAAGTGGTTTATGAACCTGCAACTAATGTCAAGCATTGGAATAATAGACACTCTAGCCTCGTAGACATCACATTTTGGGTGCATGTGCATGAAGGTTACGAGGCAACAACGGATTACTATCAATGGTACGAAGGCTTCTCCCATGGTAGGGTAATACGGATAGATCAGACTACGGGTAGGAGGACCAACAGAGCATCCACCTCTGCTTCTCAAGCTGACGGTAGAGATGATACTATCATTCTTAAACTAGCGGTGAGTATTTATTTGTGTAATTGTGTTATTCATTTACATACAAATATACGTCAGTTCATGTGAATTGTTTTTGAATGCATATAGAGGAACGAATGAAGCTTTTTGTCAAGGCTTTTTGTTGCTCGGTGACAAAGGGAAGTGATTGATCTGAAGCAACGTCGGTCTGTTGATTATTTCACGCACATTGAAAATCCCAATGCAAAGAATATGTTTCTTTGAGTGGCTAAGGAAGGTAAGAGGACTAGAAAACACGTAGCCAACTAACACAACAACGTGGTGAACAGGGTCAAAGTAGCTTACATCATGATGAACAAGGTACCAGAGAAGATGGTGGTTCCCCAGGGGGCAGTGATACTCAGGGTCCTCCTCCTAAGAAAAGAAGGAAAGTTTCCGGTCGGGGAGGTAAAGAGGAGGTCGAGGTCGAGATGGTGGTCTTGAGTGAGGAGATGTTACCGTCTACTTGAACTTATGTTTATTTTACTTTATGACTTGAACTTATGTGTTTGTTGAAACTAGTTATGTGTTTAGTTTGGACGGTTTGTTGAAACTACTTGGTTTTAAGAAGGATGTTTACTAGTATGTTTGTTAGAATAATGTAGGACTCTAATGCAGTCAAGATTATACACTGTGATAGAGTGAGGGTCGTCAGCCTTGTTTTGTAGAAGAATAACGACCCTATTTCTGATACACAAAGTCGTTAAGTGTTTCAATTAGAAGTCTAACGACCCAGAGGGAAATTAACACAGTGATGACATATTTTTTTGTGTGGATAGAGTCGTTATTGGTTATATTGAACCAATGAAGACTCTAGGTTAGCAAAACATCCAGGAGATGAACCACATTTTCTATGGCTAGAGTTGTTATTTATTATATGGTAACCAATAACGACTCTATGTTAGCAAAACATCCAGGAGATGAACCACATTTTCTATGGATAGAGTCGTTAGCGTGATCATATAGCCTTGGTCAACGACTTTATATGTGTATTAAATCCGAGAGAATACCACTTTTAGGTATATAGAGTCGTTGCTTTTATATGGGATATCTTGTGACTCTTAGTTAAAATAACATCCAGGAGAAAGTCCAACATGGGTTTACAATTGAGTCGTTATGTTAATAACATAGCATAGTAACGACTCTTTGATTCTACTTAACATTCCATTAGGAAAATAACATTCCATCAATCTCGAATTACATAAGAGTTAATATGGGTATTCTTGAATTTGACACATCAAATGTTCGTCAATGAACCTTCACGCTCGACGATACAACGTTGTATATTCTTTGTGGTGAATAACTTAGTTTCCCCATTACGTATTGTCCATAACCCATTGAAACGTTCAAGCTGAAATTAAACGAGGAATGTTATATGTTAGTGACTTTGAAGCATGAGAAAAGTATAAATATTAACGAATTACTCATTTTTTCCTTAAGAGGAGCTCGTGGATGATGGTCGTACACCATATTTCTAACTTTTACATACTCTCTCATTGCACTTTTAATGTAGTTGAATCGAAATGCCAAGTCTCTCCATTTGCGGTTATTAGGATTCGCGGTACGCCCGTAGAAGAACTCCTTAACTCTCTTCCAAAACATTGAATAGATTTCATTTGGACGTTCACGAAAGGTATTAGCAAACGATTTAACGAGACACAAATCTTCATACGGTTCTCATTCAGCCATTGCAATTGAAAGATTACGTAGTTTGGTGGAAAAAATAATGGTTTTGGGCTATTTTCTCTAGAGGATGGGGTGGTATTATATAGAAGAAAATCCCAACGGTAGTTTTTTTTTAAAATTCACAACTAGGGTCGTTAGCTACGTGATTAAACTTGTTGACGACTCAAGAGCAGGTTGTTACAAAATTTATTATATGACGACTTAGGTATAGTCGTCACTGAATTAACAAACAGAGATAACTTATTTGTTTATTAAAATAAATTGAATCTCGATTGAAAGGAAACTTGGAATAGTAGAATATTAAATATTAATTAGAAGGTGGAAATTCCTTTGAACACATTACATGTTATTCATGTTTCTGGTGCGAGATTCAACTAGCATGGCGGCTTCAATGTGATAAAAAGGCTCTCCTCTCCAATTGGTATATGCGGCTTTGAGCAGCACGCCTATCCCCTTTGTGCCTCGCGAGAAACTCGTTGTACTTGGTGCACCATTTTATAACAAGAATCGTCCTATGACTAATGTGGGACGGCAAGTAAGGATATCGTAGTTTCTTGTTGTTATTAACGAAAGGACCCGAACCAACTTGGCTCCAAAATATACTATCATGTTCATGTTCTTCGTGGAGATCCTTGACGATGTAATAATTTTTAACCCATTCGGACTCTTCCTCGACTTGCTTGAATCTTTCACGGAGTTGGGATTGTTCTTGGTCTCGTTTTTTGGCCTCGCGCAACTCTTCTTCTTCCTTCGTAGGATATGGCGTGAAAGTGTACGGTTTTTTATTAGGTCGCATGCTTTTTTTTTGCGTATCTCTTCTTCCATTGCCAATATTGATTTGGTTGGTCGCTTGCATCTTCTAAGTATGTTATCAATTGAATTGGTAGTTGATGAAGGATTTGCCATTTAAAAACTAAAATTCTTGAGGTGGTTTTCAATTGAATTTGCTCTGGATGTGTTCCTCTATATATACAATAATTACCAACGGCTATTTTTTTTGGGAAAAAGTGTATACAAAAAAAGCCGTTAGGGTTTTTTTAATAGAGTCGTCCATGTATACACTATAATAATAACGACTCTTAGGCGTATAACTAGAGTCGTTAATTTGTATGTATATAGGGATCACGACTCTAAGTATTTAAACATTCAGGAGACTGTCAAATTTTTAAGGTTAGAGTCGTTAATGGTTATGTATATATGGATGACGACTGTTAGTTGGAAAAAAATTCCAGGAGACTTTCATATTTTTAACGTTAGAGTCATTAATGGGTATGTATATATGAATGACGACTTTTAGGCGTATAAACATCCAGGAGACTGGCCAATTTTTACAGGTAGGTCGTTAAGGTGTATGTATATATGGCTGACGACTCTGTAACATAATTCAAATTACCTATGAGGGTCGTTGGTGGTTTAATCCAACTAGGATAACCGTTGTAGATAAACAAGAGTATGCCGCAAGATAAAACACATTGTATCCATTAAGCATTCTTCAAAATACAAATATCTGGGTAGAAGATACAACCATTATCAAAAAGTATGCTTCAAAATGCAATGCATAGTTGAGAATAAACATCTTCTCTCACGATTCATTTCCCAAGTCTAAGTAAACCGGGGTTGGGTCCATAGCATTCCAAATGTTCATTCCATACTCATACTGGTTTGTCCACTCCTTGGTGTACTCTCCCCAATCACCATACACCCGTGGTAGAGGACATTCTTCGGAAATCTTCAAGCCTATGTAATGGTTATCATTGACATGTGCCATTACAATTCTTCTTTTCTTTATCGCCGCCTCGCACCTAGTTTTTGAGGGTACGTACATACAAGAGGCTCCGGGGAAGCCTTTGCTGAATACAATTACAACACAAGTGAATGTGTCCGCCAAAAGTTGGCCATGCATCCAAAAATTATAACCGGCCTTCTTCGACCCCTTCCTCCATTTCACGTTTGAAACCAACTCCCTAAACTTCAATTCCCTCTCTTTTGATCTCCTTCCATGAGCATTTTCAAATATAGTTGTTTGTCCGAACTAGTTTTTCTGCCATTTTTTTTCTTGCATATTCGATTTGGGTGAGCTTAAGTTCATTGGCCTCGTCGAAATGCCCTAATTGTTCCGTTGCAACATGGTAACCACAATTTCCATCGCCGTCAACGTCGTCGGTGGATAAAAGGTGATCCAAGATGACGTGAGGAAGTTGATCGGTATACTCTTTATACAAAGTGTAAGCAACACGATGTGGTCTTCCTTGGGAATCTCTTGGGATGCGCGGATTACCTTTTATTCCTCTTATCATCACCATTACGCTCGTTTGGCTTTGCTGGGTACCGACCACATGGTCTACAATATCCATGTCTTCCTTTGGCAGACCCCTTGCCTTGGGTACTAAAGAGTTCTCATACTCCGTATATTCCGCCTGGACATACTCATGACGTCACATGTCACTTTTGCAACTCTTTGCCGCTTTCACGGTTTCTCTAAACGACTTTTTAGTTATCGGTCTACCCGGTGGTTTTTGTTTGATTGGCTCTTCTTCTACTCCCAAACTCTTACGGGCAGCCGACCACAAATTAGAAACCAGTATCTGTCTTCCTGCACAATTCATTTTTCGATATTTCTCATTGATATACTTGCCAATCTCAAGGTCTCCAAATTGTTCATCAGCGACTCATGTGGGATTTGGGGTGAACCCAAGTTGCTTCCAAAAAGGATCGATATCTTCAATGGGAATGATCAACTTGTACCCACCGAGCTTATGTTTACACGGGAGGCCAAGCCACGTGTCAGTTGTACAATTACATTTAATCACTTTTCCATTGGAAGCTTTCGCTCGAAATTTGTTAAGTTCAGTCATCATATGCTTTATTGCCCACCATGATACTTGGTGCGAAACCCCACGTAGCAATTCTTTGTCTTCCATGTATTGCTTCAAAAAACGGTCCTTATTATACTCCATATGAGTCACTATCTTGCTAAGATCATCCTCGGCGTGCTCGTGAATAGCTTCCTTACCGTAACTACCCCACCAGTGTTCTCTTGAAGAATTTTTTTCAAACGTCCATGGACTCGCCTCTAGCAATACTCGTGGACTCATTTTGGTAGTGCTTGTACTTATCGGTCCATGCATAAACAAACTTTTCCTTCCAAGGATTCAACCATGTATCTAGGCAATAGTCGACAACCTTCTTATGATCAGTACTCCAATCATCAATAAACTTTTGAAGATTTGCATAGTACTTTACTTCGGTCTTTGAATGAGCCAAATGGTCCCAATCTTTGCAGAAATCCTCCCATAGATCACCTTCTTCAGCATATTTTTCCTTTTCTTTCATTTTCTCTTCGGCTATCTCTTTTTTTGAAAGTTTACTTAGACGCTCGTCTTCCTCCTTGGAACGTTGATTACCTTTTGCAGGCTTGATCTTTTGGATATGATTCTTGCAATTAGAAAAAATATTCATTTGGATGTGCCACGTACAAAGAAAATGTTGAGCAAGTGGAAAAACTTGATGAACGGCACTCATTACTGCAAAATCCCTATCCGTAATTATAACCTGCGGTGTCTCTTCGCCACGGTAAATCAACCGAACTTGTTCCAAAACCCAAACATAGTCCTCTATTTCTTCCTTTTCCATAAAGAACCATGCCACAGTGAATGATTGCTTATCGAAGTATGACTAACCACGTTCAACAACGACATGTTATACTTGTTGGTCTTATAGGTGCAATCTATGAACAAGACCTGGTAAAAACACTGAGCCAAATCCACCATCCTAGGATGGGCAAGAAAAATATGAGTCACTTTGTCGCCCGGACCCACCCTTGTTTGCATGGCGTAGTTAAGTTTTTCTGCCAACCACTCTGATTGTTGCATAATTAATCTACCATCCCATTCAGTTCTCTTGATCGTTGCTTTGGCAGCGTAGATTGTGGAAATAATAGACAAGTTTGTCTTATCTTCCGCCCTTATTGCATTTAGGATCTGAAGGGGCCTACATCGCTTCATCTGCCGGACCTTTTCCATTTCATGTGGTTTCAATTTGGCATATGCTGGGTGGCCTAAAAGAGTACTAGGTGGAGGATGGTTGTGACGACCATCCGGAATACTATACAAACTCCATAGATTAGTTTCATGATGCCTTTTGAAAACAATCCTGAAGGGGAATTGTATCTTCTTCGACTAAGTTTTGTAGACCCTCGTCGTCTTCTTCTCATACTTGTATTTCTTCCCTTTATGACTTTCTTCCTTATCCCCCGCTCTCTCGCATACCATCTCCATTTGCTTATAATCAACGTGTTTGCTTTGAACAACTACGCACATCTTCTCTTTTGCCTTGGAAATAATCCATTCCTTGACCTCAACCTTTGTTTTCCACGTCTACATTAAAACCAATGACACGTTCATGATCGAACACTAATTAAACAATTTTGATAAAGATATACATCGATTCAAACATTAAAAACGTACCAAATCGGTCATATAGTGTTGGGAGGTATCCGGACCGATAATGGAGACGGGGTCAGGTTGAGAGCTCGCCCGTACAACCAACTACGAGAGAAAAGAAAACTTCATTGTGATGCGTCAATTCGGCCGGGATGTTAAAATGACGACCCCAACAGTCGTCAACATTATTTTTGCATAAGAACGACCCATTCCTCGATACATGAAGACCCTCTTTATACAGGGACGACTCTACATTCCCAAATGTAAACCATGCTGAAAGTTTTCACCTTGGGTCGTTACTGTATATATATCTATCTTGACGACTCTTTACGAAGTTATTGCAGACTTTGAAAATCAACGGTAACTTTGACTAGTAGGAGCAGTTATTGCAGAAGTAACCGTTTTTTATTAAAAAAAAAAACTAGCCGTTGGGTACATTTTTGCTATAAATAGAGACCTATCTCTACCAAACTTATTCACCCATCACTTTCAATCTTCCTAAATCAGTCACCCGTCACTTTCAAACATTAAAAAATGGCTCCAACTCCGTTCAATAATCTAGAAGATGTTGCTATTGTCAGAGCACACACCACTCTCACAAAGCACTCCGTTGAGGAAGCGCAATGGGTGACCAGTAACGAAGACCCAACAAGAGGGCCTTACCTTGGGCATGATCAAAACACCAATGCTTGGTGGAAAAGGGTGTTTAAGGTTTTTAAAGCACTAAGCGGAAATCGTTATATGAGGACGCTCCCGCAGATAAGGTGATAGGTGTAGAATACACCGTATTTACTATCTAGTAGTTACGCTTTCTTTGCTATTTTTCTTGTGAATTATGTACTTTACGTGTGTTTTTGAGTTATTAGGTACTCTGGAGTCGCACGGAGGAAAAGAAGCGGAAATTACTTTATTTGAGCCAAAAGGGCAAAATTGTCATTTCATGGGCGAATACTATCCGAAGCCCAGCCAAGGTTAAGGGGCAACTATATTTGAAGGAGTACTACATAGTGATCAGCCAAGGTTAAGGGGTTTACCATCTGGGTGACCCTTATCTCAAGTGCTGGGGTGTCTGAATCCGCCCCATTTATAACTCAACCCTAAATCGAGAAAATTATTTCTCAATCATTTTCTTTGTCTGAAATCAAGAAATTCGAGGAGAGTTGTGTAGCAACCATGGAACTTAGAAATTGGAAGGAAGAAGAGCGAGAGATGTTAGTAACGGCAGTCGATAGAGAAGAACTCAGGGAAATCGAGCTCGTCCTTGAGCTGTTATTCGACACAGAGAGAGGCACAACCCTGAAGAAATCGATGAAACTGTTTTGTGGATGTTAATGGTTGAAATTGCAGACACAGGGAATTAGGGTTTGATTCAAGATTGAATCTGGCAGCGAGAGACGATGGTGTTATAAATGGAAGATGAAACAAAGACGAGCTCGTGGTGAAGAAATCAGAGAATTTGAGATGAATTTCTTAATCTCAGAAGATGGAGTTCGAATGAAAAAGAAAAGGGGATCTGTGGGTTTCATGTGAAATCAAAAGCAGATGGAAGATTTGGTTCAAGGCTGTTTCTATTGAGAAGAAGAGTGTTGGAAGCTGAGGGGAGCAGAATGGTGATTCTGATGGTGAGCTAAACTGTTGAGATGGGAGTATGATGTTGTTGAGCCGAGTTCGATGAATTTGTTGGTGGTACTGAGATTTGAGTTTGCTATAGAAATAATTGCAGGCCTGGTGGAAGCTGGAGAATGGAAGGATCTGTGCAAGCTGGTTGTGTGCAGTGAGCCAGGGAGAGAATGAAGTGGCATTGCCAGTGGAATTGGAGATTTCAAGTCCAGTTCAGTTCAGATGTTGGTGCTAGAGTGGGGTGACCTAAGATTGTGGTGCTGCCATGGCTCTGATGCATAAGGTGGTCTTATTTGAGAGGCAGGTGGTATGAGGATGAAATTGAGCATGGGAATGACTTGAGGAGGATGGATGACATTGCAGATGGAGCTGCTTTAGAAGCCTGAGATGAACAAGGATAAGGAGGTTTATGGCACAGATATCATGGGTTGTATATGGGAGCAGCAGCTGGTGTTGGTGGTTTTGCTATTGGTGATTGCAGCTGCAATGGGAGAATGGCAGGATATGGCATTGGTGGTGTTGCAGTGGTGCGGTGGGGTTGGCCGAACCGAAATGCTCAAATCAGATGGATGAATGTGCTGGTATGGAATCTGCAAGAGTAGATGCACAGCCATCTTGGCTGGTTTGTTGCTTGGATGCGTATCATTGTGCATCACAGCATCTGGCCTGTGCAATGGTTCATGCTATGCTCAGTCAGGCTAGTTAGCCATGATTCAGATGAGTTAGCCTAACT
>JAJJWW010012343.1:0-97073 GCA_023531295.1 Papaver armeniacum
TATAATAAACATCTCCTAAACATAAAGTTATGTGCTCTTTCAAAGGTAGTGACAAATTAGTACAAAACAACATCACAAGAAACGGGAGTTATGTAAATAACGGTTTAGTAAGATGGAAATCTTGGTTACGTAAATAACGGTCTAGTAAATAAAGTTCGCTAAAAATCATTTGGGTGGAATAATAAGATAGCTGGTTTACCAAGCTCCCGAGCCTTGAATACTATTCGAGCTTATCCCTCAATCTCTGTACCCTTGCCTAAACGATCACTTCTAAACTTTCGGAGTATCAACCGATGAATCCCCAACCGCTTCCGATTCCAAGCGATCAACTGTTTCTCTTGTTCCAACATGCCTGTGGAAATTATCAAAGGTTAAATGAACAAATGCCACCAATTCAAAACCATAATCGAGACTTTAAAACCATATAATATTCTACCAAAATAAGAAGACGCTTGGTAGTAAAAGTTCTCACTTTCAAAATGTCGTTGCTATAACAACTTCTTCTCCCTTGGTTAAGTGCGAGAATCAATCGATCAAACATTTTGATTATTACTCTCACAGTGACTCTGCCGAAAAAAGGGAAAATAGTAAGCTAAAGCAAGGCAAAATTGAGCGGGACTTGAAAGCAACAATGCCAATCATTCATTTTTTCCTCCAACTCGATAGCAAACCCTACTCTACCGAGTGGCCCGATTTCTAACAAGATCGACTGGTTTGAAAAGAACCGCATATGGCAGCGGTGATACCGACTATTCGTGTTTTATTCAAAAATAGGAGCATGGAGGAAAAGAGCTATGAAGTTTAGTGAGACGACAGACATGCTAGCAATTCCCCGCAAATCATGAGCTTAGATTGAAATTACATACAATAAATATCAAGTGATCATGAATCATACTCACCTCATATATAACTAAACGGTTGAAACATGTTTACATCCCATCTCGTTCACGGTATCATGTATCAAAGCATAGAAAGAGCAATCTCTCCCCGGTGGTTGGAAAAAATATTTCTAAGGTCTCCAAATGTAGAATTTGCTTGTCCAGATTCAAACGTACATCGAAACTTATTGAAGAAACCAGAAATCGACTCATTAACAAACAATACATACTTGTTTTATGGAACTGGCATTATGACGACTCCTCCAAACGAGCATACTACCAAGCCTTGTGGAAGTCAACATTTCATAGGCTAAAATGTAGAGCACCACATCCGTTGCTTGTATCAGCCTCGTAACAGGAAGGAAAAAACAAGGGCATGAGCGAATATTGATGATTCATCCAACTACTAAATGTAAAGTATAAAATTAAATGCATTCGAGTAGGCTATAGAGAAACCGAAAAAGACAGGAAAATTGACAAGGTCTGGAAATGGGTTAGCACTGGAAATACATTGCTCTTATTTCTTCGATCTCATTAGCTTACAGGTTCCATCTCGACCTGGCTTTCTCAAAGTAGAAGTTCAACCATGTTTAGCATATATGATACGTCCCGAAACATGTTAAGTCAAAATTATCACCCTTATTTCTCGGATCTCATAAGCTTACGGGTTCTAATCTGACTGGCTTTCTCAAAGTAGAAGTTCCACCATTTTGCTAGCAAGCTTCTCTATTTTATTTAGCATATAATAAACATCTCCTAAATATGTTAAAGTTATTATTTTTAAATCTCATAAGCTTACGGAGTTCTAATCGACTGGCTTTCTCAAAGTAGAAGTTCAACCATTTTGCTAGCAAGCTTCTCTATTTTATTTTGCATATAGAAAACATATCCTAAACATGTTAAAGTTATTATTTTTAAATCTCATAAGCTTACGGGTTCTAATCCGACTCGGCTTTCTCAAAGTACAAGTTCAACCATTTTGCTAGCAAGCTTCTCTATTTTATTTTGCATATAGAAAACATATCCTAAACATGTTAAAGTTATTATTTCTTAGATCTCGTTAGCTTACGGGTTCCAATCGACCTGGCTTTCTTAAAATAGAAATTCAACCATGTTTAGCATATAATAAACATCTCATAAACATGATAAAGTTTACACTCATTCGACTTTATTAAAATAGAAGTTCAACCATCTTCTATATTTAGCATATACGAATATTCTCCTAAATATGTTAAAGTTATTATTTCGAGATCTCATTAGCTTACAGTTCTAAAATGGCTTTCTCAAAGTAAAAGTTCAACCATTTTTTCAACCTATTTTATTTTGCATATAGAAAACATATCCTAAACATGTTAAAGTTATTATTTCTTAGATCTTGTTTATACAGGTTCCAATACTGGCTTTCTTAAAATAGAAATTCAACCATGTTTAGCATATAATAAACAATAAACATGATAAAGTTTATTACATTTGGCTTTATCAAAATAGAAGTTCAACCATCTACTCTATATTTAGCATATAATAAACATCTCCTAAATATGTTAAAGTTATTATTTTTTAGATCTCATTAAGCTTACAGGTTCTAATCGATTTTGGCTTTCTCGAGTAGAAGTTCAACCATTTTGCTAGCAAGTTACTCTCTATTTAGCATATAATAAACATCTCCTAAACATAAAGTTATGTGCTCTTTCAAAGGTAGTGACAAATTAGTACAAAACAACATCACAAGAAACGGAGTTATGTAAATAACGGTTTAGTAAGATAGCTGGTACATTGGTTACGTAAATAACGGTCTAGTAAATAAAGTTCGCTAAAAATCATTTGGGTGGAATAATAAGATAGTTTGGTTTACCAAGCTCCCGAGCCTTGAATACTATTTGAGCTTATCCCTCAATCTCTGTACCCTTGCCTAAACGATCACTTCTAAACTTTCGCAGAGTATCAATCGATGAATCCCCAATCGCTTTCGATTCCAAGCGATGTTGTTTCTCTTGTTCCAACATGCTGTGGAAATTATCAAAGGTTAAATGAACAAATGCCCCCAATTCAAAACCATAATCGAGACTTTAAAACCATATAATATTCCACCAATTCAATAGTAAAAGTTCTCACTTTCAAAATGTCGTTGCTATAACAACTTTTTCTCCATGATTCGGTTGCATGCGAGAATCAATCTGATCAAAGCATTTTGATTATTACTCTCAGCACGACTCTGCGAAAAGGGAAAATAGTAAGCTAAAGCAAGGCAAAATTGAGCGGGACTTGAAAGCAACAATGCCAATCATTCATTTTTTCCTCCAACTCGATAGCAAACCCTACTCTACCGAGTGGCCCGATTTCTAACAAGATCGATTGGTTTGAAAAGAACCGCATATGGCGGTGATCTGACTATTCGTGTTTTATTCAAAATAGGAGCATGGAGGGAAAAGAGCTATGAAGTTTAGCCGAGACGACAGACATGCTAGCAATTCCCCGCAAATCATGAGCTTAGATTGAAATTACATACAATAAATATCAAGTGATCATGAATCATACTCACCTCATATATAACTAAACAGTTGAAACATGTTTACATCCCATCTCGTTCACAGTATCATGTATCGGCATAGAAAGAGCTATCTCTCCCTGGTGACTGGAAAAAATATTTGAAGGTCTCCAAATGTAGAATTTGCTTGTCCAGAAACTTAGTTACAAAAACAAACAAACAATAAAAACTTATTGAAGAAACCAGAAATCGACTCATTAACAAACAATACATACTTGTTTTATGGAACTGGCATTATGACGACTCCTCCAAACGAGCATACTACCAAGCCTTGTGGAAGTCAACATTTCACCGGCTAAAATGTAGAGCAGCCACATCCGTTGCTTGTATCGGCCTCGTAACGGGAAGGAAAAAACAAGGGCATGAGCGAATATTGATGATTCATCCAACTACTAAATGTAAAGTATAAAATTAAATGCATTCGAGTAGGCTATAGAGGCGAAAAAGACAGGAAAATTGACAAGGTCTCGGAAATGGGTTAGCCTTTGGAAATACATTGCTCTTATTTCTTCGATCTCATTAGCTTACGAGGTTCCATTCGACTTTGGCTTTCTCAAAGTAGAAGTTCAACCATGTTTAGCATATATGATACGTCCCGAAACATGTTAAGTCAAAATTATCACCCTTATTTCTCGGATCTCATAAGCTTAAACGGGTTCTAATCGATTTTTTGGCTTTCTCAAAGTAGAAGTTCCACCATTTTGCTAGCAAGCTTCTCTATTTTATTTAGCATATAATAAACATCTCCTAAATATGTTAAAGTTATTATTTTTTAAATCTCATAAGCTTACAGGTTCTAATCGACTGGCTTTCTCAAAGTAAGTTCAACCATTTTGCTAGCAAGCTTCTCTATTTTATTTTGCATATAGAAAACATATCCTAAACATGTTAAAGTTATTATTTTTAAATCTCATAAGCTTACAGGTTCTAATCGACTGGCTTTCTCAAAGTGCAAGTTCAACCATTTTGCTAGCAAGCTTCTCTATTTTATTTTGCATATAGAAAACATATCCTAAACATGTTAAAGTTATTATTTCTTAGATCTCGTTAGCTTACGGGTTCCAATCGACTGGCTTTCTTAAAATAGAAATTCAACCATGTTTAGCATATAATAAACATCTCATAAACATGATAAAGTTTACGGGTTCATATCCGACTGGCTTTATCAAAATAGAAGTTCAACCATCTACTCTATATTTAGCATATACGAATATTCTCCTAAATATGTTAAAGTTATTATTTCGAGATCTCATTAGCTTATAGGTTCTAATCGACTGGCTTTCTCGGAGTAGAAGTTCAACCATTTTGCTAGCAAGTTACTCTCTATTTAGCATATAATAAACATCTCCTAAACATAAAGTTATGTGCTCTTTCAAAGGTAGTGACAAATTAGTACAAAACAACATCACAAGAAACGAGAGTTATGTAAATAATGGTTTAGTAAGATAGTGGCATCAAGTTACGTAAATAACGGTCTAGTAAATAAAGTTCGCTAAAAATCATTTGGGTGGAATAATAAGATAGCTGGTTTACCAAGCTCCGAGCCTTGAATACTATTCGAGCTTATCCCTCAATCTCTGTACCCTTGCCTAAACGATCACTTCTAAACTTTCGCGAGTATCAACTGATGAATCCCCATTGCTCTGATTCCAAGCGATCAACTGTTTCTCTTGTTCCAACATGCCCGTGGAAATTATCAAAGGTTAAATGAACAAATGCCACCAATTCAAAACCATAATCGAGACTTTAAAACCATATAATATTCCACCAAAATAAGAAGACGCCAGTAGTAAAAGTTCTCACTTTCAAAATGTCGTTGCTATAACAACTTCTTCTCCCTTGTTCGTGCGAGAATCAATCGATCGGCATTTTGATTATTACTCTCGGCGTTGACTCTCTGTTAAAAGGGAAAATAGTAAGCTAAAGCAAGGCAAAATTGAGCGGGACTTGAAAGCAACAATGCCAATCATTCATTTTTTTCCTCCAACTCGATAGCAAACCCTACTCTACCGAGTGGCCCGATTTCTAACAAGATCGATTTGGTTTGAAAAGAACCGCATATGGCGGTGATACCGACTATTCGTGTTTTATTCAAAATAGGAGCATGGAGGAAAAGAGCTATGAAGTTTAGCTGAGACGACAGAGACATGCTAGCAATTCCCGCAAATCATGAGCTTAGATTGAAATTACATACAATAAATATCAAGTGATCATGAATCATACTCACCTCATATATAACTAAACGGTTGAAACATGTTTACATCCCATCTCGTTCACGGTATCATGTATCGGCATAGATAGAAAGAGCTATCTCTCCCTGGTGACTGGAAAAAATATTTGAAGGTCTCCAAATGTAGAATTTGCTTGTCAGTTCTCGTACATCGAAACTTATTGAAGAAACCGAAATCGACTCATTAACAAACAATACATACTTGTTTTATGGAACGGCATTAGCGAGCGACTCCTCCAACGAGCATACTACCAAGCCTTGTGGAAGTCAACATTTCACCGGCTAAAATGTAGAAGCAGCCACATCCGTTGCTTGTATCAGCCTCGTAACGGGAAGGAAAAAACAAGGGCATGAGCGAATATTGATGATTCATCCAACTACTAAATGTAAAGTATAAAATTAAATGCATTCGAGTAGGCTATAGAGAAACGAAAAAAGACAGGAAAATTGACAAGGTATGGAAATGGGTTAGCACGGGAAATACATTGCTCTTATTTCTTCGATCTCATTAGCTTACGGGTTCCATTTCGACCTGGCTTTCTCAAAGTAGAAGTTCAACCATGTTTAGCATATATGATACGTCCCGAAACATGTTAAGTCAAAATTATCACCCTTATTTCTCAGATCTCATAAGCTTACGGGTTCTAATCGACTGGCTTTCTCAAAGTAGAAGTTCCACCATTTTGCTAGCAAGCTTCTCTATTTTATTTAGCATATAATAAACATCTCCTAAATATGTTAAAGTTATTATTTTTTAAATCTCATAAGCTTACGGGTTCTAATCGACTCGGCTTTCTCAAAGTAGAAGTTCAACCATTTTGCTAGCAAGCTTCTCTATTTTATTTTGCATATAGAAAACATATCCTAAACATGTTAAAGTTATTATTTTTTAAATCTCATAAGCTTACAGGGTTCTAATCTGACCTGGCTTTCTCAAAGTGCAAGTTCAACCATTTTGCTAGCAAGCTTCTCTATTTTATTTTGCATATAGAAAACATATCCTAAACATGTTAAAGTTATTATTTCTTAGATCTCGTTAGCTTACGAGGTTCCAATCGATTTGGCTTTCTTAAAATAGAAATTCAACCATGTTTAGCATATAATAAACATCTCATAAACATGATAAAGTTTACTGAGGTTCATATCGACTTTGACTTTATCAAAATAGAAGTTCAACCATCTACTCTATATTTAGCATATACGAATATTCTCCTAAATATGTTAAAGTTATTATTTCGAGATCTCATTAGCTTACAGGTTCTAATACGACTGGCTTTCTCAAAGTAAAAGTTCAACCATTTTTCTAGCAAGCTCTCTATTTTATTTTGCATATAGAAAACATATCCGAAACATGTTAAAGTTATTATTTCTTAGATCTCGTTAGCTTACGAGGTTCCAATTGACTTGGCTTTCTTAAAATAGAAATTCAACCATGTTTAGCATATAATAAACATCTCATAAACATGATAAAGTTTACAGGTTCCTATCGACCTGGCTTTCTCAAAATAGAAGTTCAACCATCTACTCTATATTTAGTATATAATAAACATCTCCTAAATATGTTAAAGTTATTATTTTTAAATCGATAAGCTTAGGGTTCTAATCGATTTGGCTTTCTCGGAGTAGAAGTTCAACCATTTTGCTAGCAAGTTACTCTCTATTTAGCATATAATAAACATCTCCTAAACATAAAGTTATGTGCTCTTTCAAAGGTAGTGACAAATTAGTACAAAACAACATCACAAGAAACGGGAGTTATGTAAATAACGGTTTAGTAAGATAAGGTAATCTTGGGTTACGTAAATAACGGTCTAGTAAATAAAGTTCGCTAAAAATCATTTGGGTGGAATAATAAGATAGCTGGTTTACCAAGCTCTGAGCCTTGAATACTATTCGAGCTTATCCCTCAATCTCTGTACCCTTGCCTAAACGATCACTTCTAAACTTTCGCAGAGTATCAAGTGATGAATCCCCAACCGCTCGATTCCAGCGATCAAGTTGTTTCTCTTGTTCCAACATGCCGTGGAAATTATCAAAGGTTAAATGAACAAATGCCACCAATTCAAAACCATAATCGAGACTTTAAAACCATATAATATTCTACCAAAATAAGAAGACGCCGGTAGTAAAAGTTCTCACTTTCAAAATGTCGTTGCTATAACAACTTCTTCTCCCGCAGATTCGCGAGAATCAATCGATCAAGCATTTTGATTATTACTCTCAGCGACGACTCTGCGAAAAGGGAAAATAGTAAGCTAAAGCAAGGCAAAATTGAGCGGGACTTGAAAGCAACAATGCCAATCATTCATTTTTTCCTCCAACTCGATAGCAAACCCTACTCTACCGAAGTGGCACGATTTCTAACAAGATCGACTGGTTTGAAAAGAACCGCATATGGCAGTGATACTGACTATTCGTGTTTTATTCAAAATAGGAGCATGGAGGAAAAGAGCTATGAAGTTTAGGCGAGACAACAGACATGCTAGCAATTCCCCGCAAATCATGAGCTTAGATTGAAATTACATACAATAAATATCAAGTGATCATGAATCATACTCACCTCATATATAACTAAACAGTTGAAACATGTTTACATCCCATCTCGTTCACGGTATCATGTATCAGCATAGAAAGAGCTATCTCTCCTGGTGACTGGAAAAAATATTTCGAAGGTCTCCAAATGTAGAATTTGCTTGTCCAGATTCTCGTACATCGAAACTTATTGAAGAAACCGAAATCGACTCATTAACAAACAATACATACTTGTTTTATGGAACTGGCATTAGCGAAGCGACTCCTCCAAACGAGCATACTACCAAGCCTTGTGGAAGTCAACATTTCACCGGCTAAAATGTAGAGCAGCCACATCCGTTGCTTGTATCAGCCTCGTAACAGGAAGGAAAAAACAAGGGCATGAGCGAATATTGATGATTCATCCAACTACTAAATGTAAAGTATAAAATTAAATGCATTCGAGTAGGCTATAGAGAAACCGAAAAAGACAGGGAAAATTGACAAGGTATGGAAATGGGTTAGCACTTGGAAATACATTGCTCTTATTTCTTCGATCTCATTAGCTTACGGGTTCCATTCGACTGGCTTTCTCAAAGTAGAAGTTCAACCATGTTTAGCATATATGATACGTCCGAAACATGTTAAGTCAAAATTATCACCCTTATTTCTAAGATCTCATAAGCTTACGGGTTCTAATCGACTGGCTTTCTCAAAGTAGAAGTTCCACCATTTTGCTAGCAAGCTTCTCTATTTTATTTAGCATATAATAAACATCTCCTAAATATGTTAAAGTTATTATTTTTTAAATCTCATAAGCTTACAGGTTCTAATCGACTTGGCTTTCTCAAAGTAGAAGTTCAACCATTTTGCTAGCAAGCTTCTCTATTTTATTTTGCATATAGAAAACATATCCTAAACATGTTAAAGTTATTATTTTTTAAATCTCATAAGCTTACGGGTTCTAATCGATTGGCTTTCTCAAAGTGCAAGTTCAACCATTTTGCTAGCAAGCTTCTCTATTTTATTTTGCATATAGAAAACATATCCTAAACATGTTAAAGTTATTATTTCTTAGATCTCGTTAGCTTACGGGTTCCAATCTGACTGGCTTTCTTAAAATAGAAATTCAACCATGTTTAGCATATAATAAACATCTCATAAACATGATAAAGTTTACAGGTTCATATATCGACTGGCTTTATCAAAATAGAAGTTCAACCATCTACTCTATATTTTAGCATATACGAATATTCTCCTAAATATGTTAAAGTTATTATTTCGAGATCTCATTAGCTTATAGGTTCTAATCGACCTGGCTTTCTCGAGTAGAAGTTCAACCATTTTGCTAGCAAGTTACTCTCTATTTAGCATATAATAAACATCTCCTAAACATAAAGTTATGTGCTCTTTCAAAGGTAGTGACAAATTAGTACAAAACAACATCACAAGAAATGAGAGTTATGTAAATAACGGTTTAGTAAGATAGTTGATCTTGGTTACGTAAATAACGGTCTAGTAAATAAAGTTCGCTAAAAATCATTTGGGTGGAATAATAAGATAGTTTGGTTTACCAAGCTCCCGAGCCTTGAATACTATTCCGATCTTATCCCTCAATCTCTGTACCCTTGCCTAAACGATCACTTCTAAACTTCCGCAGAGTATCAACTGATGAATCCCCAATTGCTTCCGATTCCGATCAATTGTTTCTCTTGTTCCAACATGCCTGTGGAAATTATCAAAGGTTAAATGAACAAATGCCACCAATTCAAAACCATAATCGAGACTTTAAAACCATATAATATTCTACCAAAATAAGAAGACGCCGTAGTAAAAGTTCTCACATTCAAAATGTCGTTGCTATAACAACTTCTTCTCCCAGATTAAGTGCGAGAATCAATCGATCGGCATTTTGATTATTACTCAAAGCAGCTCTGCGAGAAAAGGGAAAATAGTAAGCTAAAGCAAGGCAAAATTGAGCGGGACTTGAAAGCAACAATGCCAATCATTCATTTTTTCCTCCAACTCGATAGCAAACCCTACTCTATCTAGTGGCACGATTTCTAACAAGATCGATTGGTTTGAAAAGAACCGCATATGGCAGTGATCTGCGACTATTCGTGTTTTATTCAAAATAGGAGCATGGAGGAAAAGAGCTATGAAGTTTAGCTGAGACGACAGACATGCTAGCAATTCCCCGCAAATCATGAGCTTAGATTGAAATTACATACAATAAATATCAAGTGATCATGAATCATACTCACCTCATATATAACTAAACGGTTGAAACATGTTTACATCCCATCTCGTTCACGGTATCATGTATCGGCATAGAAAGAGCTATCTCTCCCGGGTGATTTGGAAAAAATATTTCGAAGGTCTCCAAATGTAGAATTTGCTTGTCCAGATTACGTACATCGAAACTTATTGAAGAAACCAGAAATCGACTCATTAACAAACAATACATACTTGTTTTATGGAACTGGCATTAGCAGAAGCGACTCCTCCAAACGAGCATACTACCAAGCCTTGTGGAAGTCAACATTTCACCGGCTAAAATGTAGAGCAGACCACATCCGTTGCTTGTATCGGCCTCGTAACAGGAAGGAAAAAACAAGGGCATGAGCGAATATTGATGATTCATCCAACTACTAAATGTAAAGTATAAAATTAAATGCATTCGAGTAGGCTAGAGAAAGCAAAAAACAGGAAAATTGACAAGGTCTGGAAATGGGTTAGCACTTTGGAAATACATTGCTCTTATTTCTTCGATCTCATTAGCTTATAGGGTTCCATTCGACCTGGCTTTCTCAAAGTAGAAGTTCAACCATGTTTAGCATATATGATACGTCCCGAAACATGTTAAGTCAAAATTATCACCCTTATTTCTCGGATCTCATAAGCTTACAGGTTCTAATCGACCTGGCTTTCTCAAAGTAGAAGTTCCACCATTTTGCAAGCAAGCTTCTCTATTTTATTTAGCATATAATAAACATCTCCTAAATATGTTAAAGTTATTATTTTTAAATCTCATAAGCTTACAGGTTCTAATCGACCTGGCTTTCTCAAAGTAGAAGTTCAACCATTTTGCTAGCAAGCTTCTCTATTTTATTTTGCATATAGAAAACATATCCTAAACATGTTAAAGTTATTATTTTTAAATCTCATAAGCTTACAGGTTCTAATCGACTGGCTTTCTCAAAGTACAAGTTCAACCATTTTGCTAGCAAGCTTCTCTATTTTATTTTGCATATAGAAAACATATCCTAAACATGTTAAAGTTATTATTTCTTAGATCTCGTTAGCTTACGGGTTCCAATCGACTGGCTTTCTTAAAATAGAAATTCAACCATGTTTAGCATATAATAAACATCTCATAAACATGATAAAGTTTACAGGTTCATATCGACCGACTTTATTAAAATAGAAGTTCAACCATCTACTCTATATTTAGCATATACGAATATTCTCCTAAATATGTTAAAGTTATTATTTCTGAGATCTCATTAGCTTACAGGTTCTAATATGACCTGGCTTTCTCAAAGTAAAAGTTCAACCATTTTTCTAGCAAGCTTCTCTATTTTATTTTGCATATAGAAAACATATCCGAAACATGTTAAAGTTATTATTTCTTAGATCTCGTTAGCTTACAGGTTCCAATCGACCTGGCTTTCTTAAAATAGAAATTCAACCATGTTTAGCATATAATAAACATCTCATAAACATGATAAAGTTTACATGTTCCTATCTCGACTGGCTTTCTCAAAATAGAAGTTCAACCATCTACTCATATTTAGTATATAATAAACATCTCCTAAATATGTTAAAGTTATTATTTTTAAATCTCATTAGCTTACGAGGTTCTAATCGACTGGCTTTCTCGGAGTAGAAGTTCAACCATTTTGCTAGCAAGTTACTCTCTATTTAGCATATAATAAACATCTCCTAAACATAAAGTTATGTGCTCTTTCAAAGGTAGTGACAAATTAGTACAAAACAACATCACAAGAAGCGGGAGTTATGTAAATAACGGTTTAGTAAGATAGCTGATCTGGTTACGTAAATAACGGTCTAGTAAATAAAGTTCGCTAAAAATCATTTGGGTGGAATAATAAGATAGCTGGTTTACCAAGCTCCACGAGCCTTGAATACTATTCTCGAGCTTATCCCTCAATCTCTGTACCCTTGCCTAAACGATCACTTCTAAACTTTCGCAGAGTATCAACTGATGAATCCCCAACTGCTCTTCGATTCCAGCGATCAACTGTTTCTCTTGTTCCAACATGCCGTGGAAATTATCAAAGGTTAAATGAACAAATGCCACCAATTCAAAACCATAATCGAGACTTTAAAACCATATAATATTCTACCAAAATAAGAAGACGCCGGTAGTAAAAGTTCTCACTTTCAAAATGTCGTTGCTATAACAACTTCTTCTCCCGATTCGTGCGAGAATCAACTGATCAAAGCATTTTGATTATTACTCTCAGCAGACTGACTCTGCGAAAAGGGAAAATAGTAAGCTAAAGCAAGGCAAAATTGAGCGGGACTTGAAAGCAACAATGCCAATCATTCATTTTTTTCCTCCAACTCGATAGCAAACCTACTCTACCGAGTGGCCTGATTTCTAACAAGATCGATCTGGTTTGAAAAGAACCGCATATGGCGGTGATACTGACTATTCGTGTTTTATTCAAAATAGGAGCATGGAGGGAAAAGAGCTATGAAGTTTAGGTGAGACGACAGACATGCTAGCAATTCCCCGCAAATCATGAGCTTAGATTGAAATTACATACAATAAATATCAAGTGATCATGAATCATACTCACCTCATATATAACTAAACAGTTGAAACATGTTTACATCCCATCTCGTTCACGGTATCATGTATCAGCATAGAAAGAGCTATCTCTCCCTGGTGATTTGGAAAAAATATTTGAAGGTCTCCAAATGTAGAATTTGCTTGTCCAGATTCTGTACATCGAAACTTATTGAAGAAACCGAAATCGACTCATTAACAAACAATACATACTTGTTTTATGGAACTGGCATTAGCAGGACGACTCCTCCAAACGAGCATACTACCAAGCCTTGTGGAAGTCAACATTTCATAGGCTAAAATGTAGAGCGACCACATCCGTTGCTTGTATCGGCCTCGTAACGGGAAGGAAAAAACAAGGGCATGAGCGAATATTGATGATTCATCCAACTACTAAATGTAAAGTATAAAATTAAATGCATTCGAGTAGGCTATAGAGAAACTGAAAAAAGACGGGGAAAATTGACAAGGTGCGGAAATGGGTTAGCACTTGGAAATACATTGCTCTTATTTCTTCGATCTCATTAGCTTACAGGTTCCATTCGACCTGGCTTTCTCAAAGTAGAAGTTCAACCATGTTTAGCATATATGATACGTCCCGAAACATGTTAAGTCAAAATTATCACCCTTATTTCTCAGATCTCATAAGCTTACGGGTTCTAATCGACCTGGCTTTCTCAAAGTAGAAGTTCCACCATTTTGCTAGCAAGCTTCTCTATTTTATTTAGCATATAATAAACATCTCCTAAATATGTTAAAGTTATTATTTTTTAAATCTCATAAGCTTACAGGTTCTAATCGACCTGGCTTTCTCAAAGTAGAAGTTCAACCATTTTGCTAGCAAGTTTCTCTATTTTATTTTGCATATAGAAAACATATCCTAAACATGTTAAAGTTATTATTTTTTAAATCTCATAAGCTTACGGGTTCTAATCGACCTGGCTTTCTCAAAGTGCAAGTTCAACCATTTTGCTAGCAAGCTTCTCTATTTTATTTTGCATATAGAAAACATATCCTAAACATGTTAAAGTTATTATTTCTTAGATCTCGTTAGCTTACGGGTTCCAATCTGACCTGGCTTTCTTAAAATAGAAATTCAACCATGTTTAGCATATAATAAACATCTCATAAACATGATAAAGTTTACGGGTTCATATCGACCTGGCTTTATCAAAATAGAAGTTCAACCATCTACTCTATATTTAGCATATACGAATATTCTCCTAAATATGTTAAAGTTATTATTTCGAGATCTCATTAGCTTACAGGTTCTAATCGACCTGGCTTTCTCGAGTAGAAGTTCAACCATTTTGCTAGCAAGTTACTCTCTATTTAGCATATAATAAACATCTCCTAAACATAAAGTTATGTGCTCTTTCAAAGGTAGTGACAAATTAGTACAAAACAACATCACAAGAAATGGAGTTATGTAAATAATGGTTTAGTAAGATATTTGATGTACTGGTTACGTAAATAACGGTCTAGTAAATAAAGTTCGCTAAAAATCATTTGGGTGGAATAATAAGATAGCTGGTTTACCAAGCTCCCGAGCCTTGAATACTATTCTGAGCTTATCCCTCAATCTCTGTACCCTTGCCTAAACGATCACTTCTAAACTTTCTTGCGAGTATCAAGTGATGAATCCCCAACTGCTCCGATTCCAGCGATCAACTGTTTCTCTTGTTCCAACATGCCTGTGGAAATTATCAAAGGTTAAATGAACAAATGCCACCAATTCAAAACCATAATCGAGACTTTAAAACCATATAATATTCTACCAAAATAAGAAGACGCCAGTAGTAAAAGTTCTCACTTTCAAAATGTCGTTGCTATAACAACTTCTTCTCCATGGTTCGTGTGAGAATCAATCGATCAGCATTTTGATTATTACTCTCAGCAGCAGCTCTGCAGAAAAGGGAAAATAGTAAGCTAAAGCAAGGCAAAATTGAGCGGGACTTGAAAGCAACAATGCCAATCATTCATTTTTTTCCTCCAACTCGATAGCAAACCCTACTCTACCGAGTGGCCTGATTTCTAACAAGATCGTTGGTTTGAAAAGAACCGCATATGGCAGTGATACTGACTATTCGTGTTTTATTCAAAATAGGAGCATGGAGGGAAAAGAGCTATGAAGTTTAGGCGAGAGACGACAGACATGCTAGCAATTCCCGCAAATCATGAGCTTAGATTGAAATTACATACAATAAATATCAAGTGATCATGAATCATACTCACCTCATATATAACTAAACAGTTGAAACATGTTTACATCCCATCTCGTTCACAGTATCATGTATCAGCATAGAAAGAGCTATCTCTCCCTGGTGACTGGAAAAAATATTTGAAGGTCTCCAAATGTAGAATTTGCTTGTCCAGAAACTTATTACAAACAAACAATCGAAACTTATTGAAGAAACCAGAAATCGACTCATTAACAAACAATACATACTTGTTTTATGGAACTGGCATTAGCAGAAGCGACTCCTCCAAACGAGCATACTACCAAGCCTTGTGGAAGTCAACATTTCACCGGCTAAAATGTAGAGCAGCCACATCCGTTGCTTGTATCGGCCTCGTAACAGGAAGGGAAAAACAAGGGCATGAGCGAATATTGATGATTCATCCAACTACTAAATGTAAAGTATAAAATTAAATGCATTCGAGTAGGCTATAGAGAAGCGAAAAAAGACAGGAAAATTGACAAGGTCTGGAAATGGGTTAGCACTGGAAATACATTGCTCTTATTTCTTCGATCTCATTAGCTTACGGGTTCCATTCTGACCTGGCTTTCTCAAAGTAGAAGTTCAACCATGTTTAGCATATATGATACGTCCCGAAACATGTTAAGTCAAAATTATCACCCTTATTTCTCGGATCTCATAAGCTTACAGGTTCTAATCGACCTGGCTTTCTCAAAGTAGAAGTTCCACCATTTTGCTAGCAAGCTTCTCTATTTTATTTAGCATATAATAAACATCTCCTAAATATGTTAAAGTTATTATTTTTTAAATCTCATAAGCTTACAGGTTCTAATCGACTGGCTTTCTCAAAGTAGAAGTTCAACCATTTTGCTAGCAAGCTTCTCTATTTTATTTTGCATATAGAAAACATATCCTAAACATGTTAAAGTTATTATTTTTTAAATCTCATAAGCTTACAGGTTCTAATCGACTGGCTTTCTCAAAGTGCAAGTTCAACCATTTTGCTAGCAAGCTTCTCTATTTTATTTTGCATATAGAAAACTTATCCTAAACATGTTAAAGTTATTATTTCTTAGATCTCGTTAGCTTACGGGTTCCAATCTGACCTGGCTTTCTTAAAATAGAAATTCAACCATGTTTAGCATATAATAAACATCTCATAAACATGATAAAGTTTACGGGTTCATAGCGACTTTATTAAAATAGAAGTTCAACCATCTACTCTATATTTAGCATATACGAATATTCTCCTAAATATGTTAAAGTTATTATTTACGAATTCTACATTGACCTGGCTTTCTCAAAGTAAAAGTTCAACCATTTTTCTAGCAAGCTTCTCTATTTTATTTTGCATATAGAAAACATATCCGAAACATGTTAAAGTTATTATTTCTTAGATCTCGTTAGCTTACAGGTTCCAATCTGACCTGGCTTTCTTAAAATAGAAATTCAACCATGTTTAGCATATAATAAACATCTCATAAACATGATAAAGTTTACAGGTTCCTATCTGACCTGGCTTTCTCAAAATAGAAGTTCAACCATCTACTCTATATTTAGCATATAATAAACATCTCCTAAATATGTTAAAGTTATTATTTTTTAAATCTGATAAGCTTACAGGTTCTAATCTGACCTGGCTTTCTCAGAGTAGAAGTTCAACCATTTTGCTAGCAAGTTACTCTCTATTTAGCATATAATAAACATCTCCTAAACATAAAGTTATGTGCTCTTTCAAAGGTAGTGACAAATTAGTACAACACAACATCACAAGAAACGGGAGTTATGTAAATAACGGTTTAGTAAGATAGCTGGTACTGGTTACGTAAATAACGGTCTAGTAAATAAAGTTCGCTAAAAATCATTTGGGTGGAATAATAAGATAGCTGGTTTACCAAGCTCCTGAGCCTTGAATACTATTCTGAGCTTATCCCTCAATCTCTGTACCCTTGCCTAAACGATCACTTCTAAACTTTCGCAGAGTATCAACTGATGAATCCCCAACTGCTCTGATTCCAGCGATCAACTGTTTCTCTTGTTCCAACATGCTGTGGAAATTATCAAAGGTTAAATGAACAAATGCCACCAATTCAAAACCATAATCGAGACTTTAAAACCATATAATATTCTACCAAAATAAGAAGACGCCAGTAGTAAAAGTTCTCACTTTCAAAATGTCGTTGCTATAACAACTTCTTCTCCATGAGTTCGTGCAGAATCAATCTGATCAGCATTTTGATTATTACTCTCAGCAGCAGCTCTGCAGAAAAGGGAAAATAGTAAGCTAAAGCAAGGCAAAATTGAGCGGGACTTGAAAGCAACAATGCTAATCATTCATTTTTTCCTCCAACTCGATAGCAAACACTACTCTACCGAGTGGCCTGATTTCTAACAAGATCGTTGGTTTGAAAAGAACCGCATATGGCAGTGATACTGACTATTCGTGTTTTATTCAAAATAGGAGCATGGAGGGAAAAGAGCTATGAAGTTTAGGAGAGGACAGACATGCTAGCAATTCCCGCAAATCATGAGCTTAGATCGAAATTACATACAATAAATATCAAGTGATCATGAATCATACTCACCTCATATATAACTAAACAGTTGAAACATGTTTACATCCCATCTCGTTCACAGTATCATGTATCAGCATAGAAAGAGCTATCTCTCCTCCTGGTATTTGGAAAAAATATTTGAAGGTCTCCAAATGTAGAATTTGCTTGTCAGTTCTTGAAACTTAGTTACATCGAAACTTATTGAAGAAACCAGAAATCGACTCATTTACAAACAATACATACTTGTTATATGGAACTGGCATTAGCAGAAGCGACTCCTCCAACGAGCATACTACCAAGCCTTGTGGAAGTCAACATTTCACCGGCTAAAATGTAGAGCAGCCACATCCGTTGCTTGTATCAGCCTCGTAACAGGAAGGAAAAAACAAGGGCATGAGCGAATATTGATGATTCATCCAACTACTAAATGTAAAGTATAAAATTAAATGCATTCGAGTAGGCTATAGAGAAACGAAAAAGACAGGAAAATTGACAAGGTCTGGAAATGGGTTAGCACTGGAAATACATTGCTCTTATTTCTTCGATCTCATTAGCTTACGGGTTCCATTTCGACCTGGCTTTCTCAAAGTAGAAGTTCAACCATGTTTAGCATATATGATACGTCCCGAAACATGTTAAGTCAAAATTATCACCCTTATTTCTCAGATCTCATAAGCTTACAGGTTCTAATCTGACCTGGCTTTCTCAAAGTAGAAGTTCCACCATTTTGCTAGCAAGCTTCTCTATTTTATTTAGCATATAATAAACATCTCCTAAATATGTTAAAGTTATTATTTTTAAATCTCATAAGCTTACAGGTTCTAATCGGCTGGCTTTCTCAAAGTAGAAGTTCAACCATTTTGCTAGCAAGCTTCTCTATTTTATTTTGCATATAGAAAACATATCCTAAACATGTTAAAGTTATTATTTTTTAAATCTCATAAGCTTACAGGTTCTAATCGACCTGGCTTTCTCAAAGTGCAAGTTCAACCATTTTGCTAGCAAGCTTCTCTATTTTATTTTGCATATAGAAAACATATCCTAAACATGTTAAAGTTATTATTTCTTAGATCTCGTTAGCTTACAGGTTCCAATCTGACCTGGCTTTCTTAAAATAGAAATTCAACCATGTTTAGCATATAATAAACATCTCATAAACATGATAAAGTTTACAGGTTCATATCGACCTGGCTTTATCAAAATAGAAGTTCAACCATCTACTCTATATTTAGCATATACGAATATTCTCCTAAATATGTTAAAGTTATTATTTACGAGATCTCATTAGCTTACAGGTTCTAATCGACCTGGCTTTCTTTCAGAGTAGAAGTTCAACCATTTTGCTAGCAAGTTACTCTCTATTTAGCATATAATAAACATCTCCTAAACATAAAGTTATGTGCTCTTTCAAAGGTAGTGACAAATTAGTACAAAACAACATCACAAGAAACGGGAGTTATGTAAATAATGGTTTAGTAAGATAGCACAACATACTGGTTACGTAAATAACGGTCTAGTAAATAAAGTTCGCTAAAAATCATTTGGGTGGAATAATAAGATAGCTGGTTTACCAAGCTCCTGAGCCTTGAATACTATTCGATCTTATCCCTCAATCTCTGTACCCTTGCCTAAACGATCACTTCTAAACTTCCGCAGAGTATCAACTGATGAATCCCCAACTGCTCCGATTCCAGCGATCAACTGTTTCTCTTGTTCCAACATGCCTGTGGAAATTATCAAAGGTTAAATGAACAAATGCCACCAATTCAAAACCATAATCGAGACTTTAAAACCATATAATATTCTACCAAAATAAGAAGACGCCGGTAGTAAAAGTTCTCACTTTCAAAATGTCGTTGCTATAACAACTTCTTCTCCATGGTTCGTGCAGAATCAATCGATCAGCATTTTGATTATTACTCTCAGCAGCAGCTCTGCAGAAAAGGGAAAATAGTAAGCTAAAGCAAGGCAAAATTGAGCGGGACTTGAAAGCAACAATGCTAATCATTCATTTTTTACCTCCAACTCGATAGCAAACACTACTCTATCTAGTGGCCTGATTTCTAACAAGATCGACTGGTTTGAAAAGAACCGCATATGGCAGTGATACTGACTATTCGTGTTTTATTCAAAATAGGAGCATGGAGGAAAAGAGCTATGAAGTTTAGGCGAGACGACAGACATGCTAGCAATTCCCCGCAAATCATGAGCTTAGATTGAAATTACATACAATAAATATCAAGTGATCATGAATCATACTCACCTCATATATAACTAAACAGTTGAAACATGTTTACATCCCATCTCGTTCACAGTATCATGTATCAGCATAGAAAGAGCAATCTCTCCCTGGTGACTGGAAAAAATATTTGAAGGTCTCCAAATGTAGAATTTGCTTGTCAGTACATTACGTACATCGAAACTTATTGAAGAAACCAGAAATCGACTCATTAACAAACAATACATACTTGTTTTATGGAACTGGCATTAGCAGAAGCGACTCCTCCAAACGAGCATACTACCAAGCCTTGTGGAAGTCAACATTTCACCGGCTAAAATGTAGAGCAGCCACATCCGTTGCTTGTATCGGCCTCGTAACAGGAAGGAAAAAACAAGGGCATGAGCGAATATTGATGATTCATCCAACTACTAAATGTAAAGTATAAAATTAAATGCATTCGAGTAGGCTATAGAGAAGCGAAAAAGACAGGAAAATTGACAAGGTCTGGAAATGGGTTAGCACTGGAAATACATTGCTCTTATTTCTTCGATCTCATTAGCTTACGGGTTCCATTCTGACTGGCTTTCTCAAAGTAGAAGTTCAACCATGTTTAGCATATATGATACGTCCCGAAACATGTTAAGTCAAAATTATCACCCTTATTTCTCAGATCTCATAAGCTTACAGGTTCTAATCTGACCTGGCTTTCTCAAAGTAGAAGTTCCACCATTTTGCAAGCAAGCTTCTCTATTTTATTTAGCATATAATTAACATCTCCTAAATATGTTAAAGTTATTATTTTTTTAAATCTCATAAGCTTACAGGTTCTAATCGACCTGGCTTTCTCAAAGTAGAAGTTCAACCATTTTGCTAGCAAGCTTCTCTATTTTATTTTGCATATAGAAAACATATCCTAAACATGTTAAAGTTATTATTTTTTAAATCTCATAAGCTTCAGGTTCTAATCTGACCTGGCTTTCTCAAAGTACAAGTTCAACCATTTTGCTAGCAAGCTTCTCTATTTTATTTTGCATATAGAAAACTTATCCGAAACATGTTAAAGTTATTATTTCTTAGATCTCGTTAGCTTACAGGTTCCAATCTGACCTGGCTTTCTTAAAATAGAAATTCAACCATGTTTAGCATATAATAAACATCTCATAAACATGATAAAGTTTACAGGTTCATATCTGACCTGACTTTATCAAAATAGAAGTTCAACCATCTACTCTATATTTAGCATATACGAATATTCTCCTAAATATGTTAAAGTTATTATTTCTGAGATCTCATTAGCTTACAGGTTCTAATCTGACCTGGCTTTCTCAAAGTAAAAGTTCAACCATTTTTCTAGCAAGCTTCTCTATTTTATTTTGCATATAGAAAACATATCCTAAACATGTTAAAGTTATTATTTCTTAGATCTCGTTAGCTTACAGGTTCCAATCTGACCTGGCTTTCTTAAAATAGAAATTCAACCATGTTTAGCATATAATAAACATCTCATAAACATGATAAAGTTTACAGGTTCCTATCTGACCTGGCTTTCTCAAAATAGAAGTTCAACCATCTACTCTATATTTAGTATATAATAAACATCTCCTAAATATGTTAAAGTTATTATTTTTTAAATCTGATAAGCTTACAGGTTCTAATCTGACCTGGCTTTCTCAGAGTAGAAGTTCAACCATTTTGCTAGCAAGTTACTCTCTATTTAGCATATAATAAACATCTCCTAAACATAAAGTTATGTGCTCTTTCAAAGGTGGTGACAAATTAGTACAAAACAACATCACAAGAAACGGGAGTTATGTAAATAACGGTTTAGTAAGATAGCTGGTACTGGTTACGTAAATAACGGTCTAGTAAATAAAGTTCGCTAAAAATCATTTGGGTGGAATAATAAGATAGCTGGTTTACCAAGCTCCTGAGCCTTGAATACTATTCTGAGCTTATCCCTCAATCTCTGTACCCTTGCCTAAACGATCACTTCTAAACTTTCGCAGAGTATCAACTGATGAATCCCCAACTGCTCTGATTCCAAGCGATCAACTGTTTCTCTTGTTCCAACATGCCTGTGGAAATTATCAAAGGTTAAATGAACAAATGCCACCAATTCAAAACCATAATCGAGACTTTAAAACCATATAATATTCTACCAAAATAAGAAGACGCCAGTAGTAAAAGTTCTCACTTTCAAAATGTCGTTGCTATAACAACTTCTTCTCCCGCAGTTCGTGCAGAATCAATCTGATCAGCATTTTGATTATTACTCTCAGCAGCAGCTCTGCAGAAAAGGGAAAATAGTAAGCTAAAGCAAGGCAAAATTGAGCGGGACTTGAAAGCAACAATGCCAATCATTCATTTTTTTCCTCCAACTCGATAGCAAACCCTACTCTACCGAGTGGCCTGATTTCTAACAAGATCGACTGGTTTGAAAAGAACCGCATATGGCAGTGATACTGACTATTCGTGTTTTATTCAAAATAGGAGCATGGAGGGAAAAGAGCTATGAAGTTTAGCTGAGACGACAGACATGCTAGCAATTCCCCGCAAATCATGAGCTTAGATTGAAATTACATACAATAAATATCAAGTGATCATGAATCATACTCACCTCATATATAACTAAACAGTTGAAACATGTTTACATCCCATCTCGTTCACAGTATCATGTATCAGCATAGAAAGAGCTATCTCTCCCTGGTGACTGGAAAAAATATTTCGAAGGTCTCCAAATGTAGAATTTGCTTGTCCAGATTCTGTACATCGAAACTTATTGAAGAAACCAGAAATCGACTCATTAACAAACAATACATACTTGTTATATGGAACTGGCATTAGCAGAAGCGACTCCTCCAAACGAGCATACTACCAAGCCTTGTGGAAGTCAACATTTCACCGGCTAAAATGTAGAGCAGCCACATCCGTTGCTTGTATCAGCCTCGTAACAGGAAGGAAAAAACAAGGGCATGAGCGAATATTGATGATTCATCCAACTACTAAATGTAAAGTATAAAATTAAATGCATTCGAGTAGGCTATAGAGAAACTGAAAAAAGACAGGAAAATTGACAAGGTCTGGAAATGGGTTAGCACTGGAAATACATTGCTCTTATTTCTTCGATCTCATTAGCTTACAGGTTCCATTCTGACCTGGCTTTCTCAAAGTAGAAGTTCAACCATGTTTAGCATATATGATACGTCCCGAAACATGTTAAGTCAAAATTATCACCCTTATTTCTCAGATCTCATAAGCTTACAGGTTCTAATCTGACCTGGCTTTCTCAAAGTAGAAGTTCCACCATTTTGCTAGCAAGCTTCTCTATTTTATTTAGCATATAATAAACATCTCCTAAATATGTTAAAGTTATTATTTTTTAAATCTCATAAGCTTACAGGTTCTAATCTGACCTGGCTTTCTCAAAGTAGAAGTTCAACCATTTTGCTAGCAAGCTTCTCTATTTTATTTTGCATATAGAAAACATATCCTAAACATGTTAAAGTTATTATTTTTTAAATCTCATAAGCTTACAGGTTCTAATCTGACTGGCTTTCTCAAAGTGCAAGTTCAACCATTTTGCTAGCAAGCTTCTCTATTTTATTTTGCATATAGAAAACATATCCTAAACATGTTAAAGTTATTATTTCTTAGATCTCGATAGCTTACGGGTTCCAATCGACTGGCTTTCTTAAAATAGAAATTCAACCATGTTTAGCATATAATAAACATCTCATAAACATGATAAAGTTTACAGGTTCATATCTGACCTGGCTTTATCAAAATAGAAGTTCAACCATCTACTCTATATTTAGCATATACGAATATTCTCCTAAATATGTTAAAGTTATTATTTCTGAGATCTCATTAGCTTACAGGTTCTAATCTGACCTGGCTTTCTCAGAGTAGAAGTTCAACCATTTTGCTAGCAAGTTACTCTCTATTTAGCATATAATAAACATCTCCTAAACATAAAGTTATGTGCTCTTTCAAAGGTAGTGACAAATTAGTACAAAACAACATCACAAGAAACGGGAGTTATGTAAATAACGGTTTAGTAAGATAGCTGGTACTGGTTACGTAAATAACGGTCTAGTAAATAAAGTTCGCTAAAAATCATTTGAGTGGAATAATAAGATAGTATTTGGTTTACCAAGCTCCTGAGCCTTGAATACTATTCTGAGCTTATCCCTCAATCTCTGTACCCTTGCCTAAACGATCACTTCTAAACTTTCGCAGAGTATCAACTGATGAATCCCCAACTGCTCTGATTCCAGCGATCAACTGTTTCTCTTGTTCCAACATGCCTGTGGAAATTATCAAAGGTTAAATGAACAAATGCCACCAATTCAAAACCATAATCGAGACTTTAAAACCATATAATATTCTACCAAAATAGAAGTTCCACCATTTTGCTAGCAAGCTTCTCTATTTTATTTAGCATATAATAAATATCTCCTAAATATGTTAAAGTTATTATTTTTTAAATCTCAAAATTAAGCTTACAGGTTCTAATCTGACCTGGCTTTCTCAAAATAGGAGCATGGATGGAAAATAGCTATGAAGTTCAGCTGAGACGACAGACATGTTAGCAATTCCCCGCAAAACATGAGCTTAGATAGAAATGACATACAGTAAATAGCATGAATCATACTGACCTCATATATAACTCAATTGTTGAAACTTGTTTACATCCCATATCGTTCACAGTATCATGTATCAGTATAAAAAGAGCCATCTCTCCCTGGTGATGGAAAAAATATTTCGAAGGTCTCCAAATGTAGAATTTGCTTTTCCAGATTCTGTACATCTAAACTTAGTTACAAAAAACAAACAAACAATAAAAACAAGTAGATTGAAGAAACCAGGAATCAACTCATTAACAAACAATACATACTTGTTTTATGGAACTGGCATTAGCAGAAGCGACTCCTCCAAACGAGCATACTACCAAGCCTTGTGGTAGTCAACATTTCACCGGCTAAAATGTAGAGCAGCACCATCCGTTGCTTGTATCAGCCTCGTAACAGGAAGGAAAAAACAAAGGGCATGAGCGAATATTGATGATTCATCCAACTACTAAATGTGAAGTATAAAATTAAATGCATTCGAGTAGCTATAGAGAAACCATCAATCTGACTTGGCTTTCTCAAAGTAGAAGTTCAACCATTTCGCAAAGCATCAGCTGAGGTATCAACAAGTGCTCTAATTCCTGAACCCCCTCAAAAAAGAACATGAGAACGTAAAGTTAGAATATCCCAAACACACACTTGAGTTCCACATATATCAGTTTTAGAACTATCACTTTTAGAACTAAAACCACTATACATATAACTGGCATTAGTAACTACCATACTGGATACAGCTTTGCAGATCAATAGTGGTTCCAGATTGGTTAAGTTTGTTTATGTGAACGGGTCAGTTCCAGTTCTGCTTATTACGGCACTACAATATGTAAATTGTTCAAGTCCCTGGATTAAAATGTAATTTGGATAACAATTAATGGCAACTTACATTCAGGATTTGCAACATAAACATTTGCGGAATAGTCTTGTGAAGTATTGGCTTAGGGGAGTTTCGGGGACTGGTAGGACCTTCCCAACGACTGCTAAAGGCCAACTGTACAGAAAAAGCAAGACAAGGATGAGTTTTGATTAGTCATAAAGATAAATCAGGAAACATAAATAGAAGGGAAAATAAGAAAGTGGAAATAAGCAAGCCTAGACAAGTTTCACTGACCTGATAACACCAATACCAACAGAAATCAGCCATAATTGCCAAGTTAGACGTACGGTGTCGGTGAATTTTCCCAGGAAGAATATAATAAGGATCTAGAGAGGAGAACAGAGAACAATATTATGAATAAAAAAATTAAGAGGAACACAAAACTGAGATCTGATAATAATCTAATAAACGTAACTCACCTGAAGTACGAGAGTTATTGCGATGATGCCCATAAAGAGGCGATTTTTGGTGATTCCTCCGAAGACGTTAAACTCACCTGGCTTTCGTGCATTGAACTCATTAAATTACTACAAATCAAATTTTATTATTAGCTTTTCAAATAGATTGCAAATTTTTCCGTTTTTGTGTAATTAATGAGACTATTGGTGAATGTACCTGGGCCAGGACAAACGCATTGAAGATCAAAGTGTTTTTCACCTTGAGATCGTGCTCACTCTTCGCCAGATGCAGAATACTCTCACCCTTATAGTAGAGGACGAGAAGCACAGTCACTTGATACATAGCCTGCAATTTCCCAGCAAAAGGTAGTTGAAAACATTTTATGGCAAACAGAAGAGAAATTTTACCTTTTTAATTACTTTTTGAAGGCATTTAGAATATTAATTTTGCCATGTTTGTAATGAGTAACTTCCTCCACAAGATATTTGTAATGAGCGGTTTCTTTGAAGAAATAACCCAGATATCATATATTATAATCTATTATATCATGTTTGCGTTCACTGTCAATTTACATCATAACTGAATCGAATGAAGGATAAGAAAAACCGAGCTCTAAGTGTAAACATTCCAAAAACTCTATTTTGTCAGACCATTTGAGGAAAACTTCCCAAAAATCAATCAAAGGAAAATCTGGGAATCAATAGATTTAGAGGGTCACAAGTTCAGCCTTAAGCATCACAAATCACTAAGTAAGCAATAGTTGGACTGGGGTTGAGCAATTTTATAACATCTTTCAGTGTCATTATGAGCATGTAACACCACAACGATAGGATTTTCTGGTGTTCATCACTCGGATTACTAGTGGCAGAAGAATATCACACTCACATGCTGGGGTCAGGAACACTGAGCTTTCCATTAACAAAAATAAGATATCCAAACAATTGTTGCAGATGCAAGTTGCAACCACCATATTTGAATGAGACTAAGACAGGAAAAAAGTGTTTCAACTGATGCAATAAATCATCTCTATAAGCAAGTATTCTGAGTCATGTCTGAGAATACTAACTTTCGACCAACCGGAGTTCTGTCCATCAGATGATCAGTTGGTGGTTCAGTGGCCAATGCAAGTGCTCCAAGGGTGTCCATGACCAGATTAACCCAGTGAAGCTGTCAAAGGGGGGTCGCAATTTTAGAATAAGATAAAAACAAAATTTCAACTTTCACTTTAAAGAAGCATTTAACTAACCTGGACGGCATTCAAGGGAACTTCCCCAGAGGAAACTGCAACGACAACATTGATGATAAGAGCAGCAACATTAACTGTGAGCTGGCCCGGAACTGAATGAACTTATGATTAATAGCATGCACAGACCTTCCCCAGCGCACAACCTACATAGATTAAGGCAAAAAAAGAAAAAAGTAATTAGAATCAAACCGTGAAAAGGAAGCAGTCTTAGGAGGAAAAAAACGCAAATGCGAGGTGCAAGGCGAACAGAGGCTGACTAGCTAGGATAGTCAAACAAAGATCATCAATTTCAAGAGACCCTCGTAGCTTAAAAATGTGATTATAGACAAATAACTGATTTGTACACTTAATGTTCCTTTGGGATGTAAACTCCAAAGGAACAGCCTTGTACCTTCCTTTCTGTCTCCTATTTGTAGTAACGTTCCTTTGGGACATAAACTCCATTCTTCAAACATGCAGCATATACCTCTTTTCAAATCAAGTATATGTTTCTCGGTAAACAACATTGTAAGCATTCGGTGGAACCACTGAAAAAGGAAAGCTTGCTTACCAGCTTTAAGTCTATCAATTTCTCCATAGAAGTCCTTGATAAGAGTTTGTTCAGTCATCTTTTGGTTGACCTAGAAATGAAACAAGGATGAGAAAAAAAGGATATAACAAATAAGTGCTGAGCCAAATGACTTTCTTAAAGGGTATTTTAGTGCTTGAATGAAACAAAGGTATCTTAGGTTTGGAGATTCAACCAACTACTATATACAAGAACAACGAAAGGCTTATATCATAAGAAAGAACAATTACTAGACTGGAATGACCAATGTTTACACTAACTGAGGTAGGGGAAATAGTAACTAAGTATGTGAACAGCAGACCTCTGGCTTATTTCTGATATGCTTCCCGAATCAGACTACTTATGTCAATCAGTGTCACATACATATATATGAAAAAATAAACAAAGACAACCATCCATCAGTACGTAGTCTGAAAGCATTTGCAACACAACATGTTATCAAGAAGTGGTAGCTGTGTCAAATCAGTGTAAACCTACTTATGTTAAACAGCGTCATGTGGACGTGAATGACAAATAAACACAAAATCCTGCGACTACGTCAAGACATAATTCATGACAAAACAGTTTTCTGGTATCCAAGAAAAAGCAAACAAATTAAACAAAATCTAATAATCACCAAATAAACAACAATATCAAGCAATGAATTTGACAAACGGTATAACCCACCACTTTGTTCTTTCAAGATAAGACAATCACAAGTAAACCCTCAATTGTTCTTTCTCGTGTTAATTAACAATGAGAGTAAATCCAGAGCTCGGATCTAGTAGCCACATAGCAGATTCAGATGTAGCAAACACGAATTTCAAAAACATAGCAAAATCACATCATTATGACGGAGAAACAATTCAATTATAAACTTAAAATAATCATTTCAATAGCATGTTGCCTCATTAATACACACAAAAACGCATATAATATCTACTATACTTCACATTTAAAGATAAATCCACACCAAGATGTTAGAAAAAATTGAAGAAGAAAAAAACAGCGAATCTAGAGATGAACTACTACACTGGAGGTATCCATAGACGAAATCAATAATATTGTGAATTGAGATGAAGAAGAGTACAAGCATAATTGCATGAGTATGAAACCAGCAAATTAGTAGGTACAGATCGTCAAAACAACCATGCATCAAAGGAAGAAGAAGAAAAAGAAGCATTCGGCGCTTTTCTGTTAAAAACGACCTCCGGCGATTTTCTCACCGAGAAAGAGAAGATACTAGAAAAACCATTTATAAAACAGCAGAAACCAAAACCCCATTTATACAAAAAAAAGACAGTGAAATACTGAGCTCCAACATCAAAAACATACATGCAAATGCCTGTAATGTAGAAAAAATCTAAGATGAGAAACGGCGGAATAAACGATCTCCAGCGATTTTCTCAGTCGTACAAATAATTTGGGAGAGAGAGAAGAAGATTAAATGAAACTAAACCCTAGAATTTAAGAAGCCCTTTCAATGGATTTTCAACCACCACCACCACCGCATCCTTAAATGAAAAGAAAAAGCACTTTTCAAAGATTCCTACTACTACGTTTGAGAAAATGTTTAGGTGGACCCCTTGATCAGACGCCAAATACGAGTAGGTGTGATATGTTTAAGTGGCTTCTTTTAAGCCGTTTGATCTTATGCAAAAGTACTCTGATCAGACTGCTCAATTCATTAATTTTGCGCGTGAGAAAACGCTTGATTCTGGGTATCTATGCACAGTTTAAAAAGCAGTACAAATGTGATAAGACCGCACAGTAAATTGGGTGAGGAACAGCTGAAATACGGATATCTGTAATAATACACCGTAAAATTAAAAAAACAAAAACAAAAAGCAGTACAAAGTAGGTTTATTAGTAAATGTGGGTTCATTGGACAGTAAATGTAGATTAATGAGGACCTAACCGGCATGGCATGGGGTGACGCATCCGAAAGATTTTTGTTGTTGTAACGGATACTGATTTTTGTTTTCTTTTTGCAACAATGGTTCAAGATATTTACCTCTATGTATTTTTTATGGAAAATGGGTCATTTGTCCAAATATTTTTAAAACCTGGTCCAAATGGACGAGTAAAAATTAGTATGGGTGAAATTGACAAAAAAAAAATAGTAAGGATGAAACTGGATACATCCCGACTTAAACTTAAAAAATAGCAAGGATGAAACTGGATGCATCCTGATCTAAATTAAAAAAAGAAAAAATATTTGAAAATGGGTAGGATAAAACTGTTTACATCCTGCCTATTTTTGTCCATTTAAACAGTATCAAAATCTAGATGTCTTTTTCACCCAGGATTTGTTGATTTTGGTCTTTTTAACCAATTTTGTGTATTTTTTATTTTATTTTTTATTTTTGTGGGGGTGCGTCAGGCCTTTGCAGTAGTGCAACACAAGATATTTACCTCTATATATTACTCGTATCAACGTGCAATGTGCATCCATCCAAATTAGTTTTGTTTTTTGTTTTTTGTTTTTTTTATGTGGTAGATATATCCAAGTTATTAATGTTAATATCTGTAGATGTAGAAAATCCTACTACTACATCCAAAAGATTTCAGACGTATGCTAAGAAGTAAATAAGCAAAAGACATAGAAGAACACAAGATGTACGTGGTTCGGCATGATTACCTATGTCCAAGGGGGTTAAGGGATGATCTTATTACTTCACACAAGATTACAAGGATCCAATACACTCAACAATGCTCTCTCCACAATACACTCAACACTGCTCTATCACTTCTCTTCCTTCCTTTCCCAAAGTCCCCCTTTTCCTTTCTACATGATCTCTATTTATAGTTGCAGGTGGTGATACATCGATATTACAGTGTTGAGCCTGGTGTAGCTTCCTAGATGTTCTTCTCGGGCGACTTGCTGATGCTTCAGTCGATCTCTCCCTTTGCTCGAGCCGAATCATCTAGCCGAGTGGTGTCATCACCCGATGTCGTTCGTTTGGTGGAGGTGCTCGATGTCGCCCTTCAGATTCTTCGATGTCGCCCTTCAGATTCTTCTCTTATCTCTTCACCAACCCTGTCAGTGTATTAATTGTCCTCGAACTCGATGAGCATCACATCAGAGCTTTTCTCCTTTATGTCGACCTCTCGAGCTGTCTCCATTCCTCTTTCCTCGCGCCCAGGCCTGATGAGATGATTCAGTGCTTCTAGTACTTGTTTTTCTTGGTGCGCCCTTGGCCAGGATGGTTCCACCTGTCTCTGTGGATTATTTGCACCTACATTTATGTCCCTTCTTCCACTCGTGTGATCGACATGTGGGGACGAAACCGCCCCGTCTTCCCACGTCCTCGGTCATGCCGGGTTCTGCGCCATGCTGTTCCCCACTTTCTTCATTTGCTGCAACCGGTTTACCTTCCTCGTCGGTTACCACCGGTGAGGTTTATAAGTTCAATCCTTAAACCTCATTCTCTCTTTACTTTTCCTTAGCCATTTGTTCTCCTCTCTCTATGTTCTCCTCTGCTTTTTTCCTCGCCATTAGTTATCCTCTCCATAGGTTTCCTTCCTTCTTCCTTCACTGTCCTGGGTCTTCTCGGTCTCCGTTGCCGCTGCAATTTCCGATTCCGGTAGTATTTTTACTCCTCCTGACGTTTTCTCTACCAGCTTTCATGGCGTCTTCAACTCCTTCCATGGCGGAAAAAAGGTGCGTGAGCTATGTGTTTTCTGATGAAGACGGTATACCGCTTGATTCTCTGTTTGTTATGGAGAGCCCTTCTAGGCATGATTATCGTGCTCTGGATTCTATCTTTTCTGATAATCCTTCTTCGTTTTCATGTAGGGCTGACAAGAGAACTGCCAGAGACTTGTCGGATGAACAATTCATCCAACAGTTGAAGGATGAATTCGATCTTCATGGCTTTGACGTCAGGCTCTTGTCGGGCCAAAAAGGCGTTTTAAATAAGGATGATGTTCTAAAGTTTCCTCACTCGGCCGAGGCGACCATTGTCACCAGGGGTCAGCTAGAGCTCGGACTGCGTTTTCCTTTGTACGATCCTAGCCGCTCATTTTGGTACGAGGCTCTTTCTAAGATCCGCCCGTCTCGTGCCTTGGCTCAGTGGAATGGCAATACCTTTCGTATTTTGTCCGAGTGGGAGAGGCGCAGTCGAGGCGAGTGTGCTCCTACTACCTGGTCTACCTACGATCATTCCCAGGCGGGTGACTATACTCCTGCCAGTTTTGCTAATAACTATCGGAGCGGGACTGCTACCAATGGTGACCTTGTTGGTTTTGCTGCTAGCCCTCATCGCCATAAAACTCTTCCTGGGGGTGTCAAGAAGCTTTTGTTGGACGAGGATCTCGAGGGGAAAAGTTCCAACAGGCATGCCCGTCATACTAGTGATGCGGCTTGGGACCGAGTTCCTTTGGCTATCTCTGGTCCCCTTCTGAGTGGCAATTTTCCTCCTCCGTCCGAGCCTTATCCCTTCTGGGTGGTCAATGTTGATCGAGTAAGTATGTTTCTTGGCTTTAGATTTATTTGATCGGCTCGGGCGACTGATAGGGCGATGTTTCATTTCTGTGTTTTTTCAGTCCAAGTTCCAGAACGTCCCTTCTGATTCTCTCGTTCTTCGCAAAAGGGATAGGGGTTCTAGCGCAGGGGCCAAGGAGGAAACAGAGAAGGTAACAAATATACTACTTCTTCTTTTTAGTACATGTACTTGCCCCTATTTGTTGCCTTGAATGGTTCTGACATTGGCTCATGTGTAGAAGCTGAGGGTCGATGATGCTGGAGGTGCTTCGGCGAGGGATGGTGAGGATCTTGAGGATCGGCTGCCTTTATCACATTTCATGAGGAAGTCTCCTCAGAAAACTTCTGATGTTTCGTCTACCCTTGTAGGTGGGAAGCCCAGTGGAAAGGGCAAGGAGACTAAGGACGATTTATGCGTCCCAGAAAAAATTGTGCCCCATCAGTCAGCTGGTAGAGGGGTTGTTCTTGTCGATGGTGTTGTGTATCTTGAGTCTGATGGTGATGATGATGATGATCTTTTTGATGGAGAGGACGAAGCCGATGGTGATGAAAAGGAGCCGAAACAATCGGAGAAGTCTGGTGGAAATAATGTGGGTACTCGGGAAGTAGAGAACACCACTTCTGGGGGCGAGTTTCTAGAGCCCCTTTCTCCTGTGGTTCCTAATTCAGGGAGCAGCACATCTTTTACTGTCTCGGGCCCTATGTGCAATTCCCTTGGAGCTCTTATTTCTCCTGATTTTGCCTCGCTGTCGGATGAAGATAAGATCAAGGCGGTCTCATTGTATGATGCCGGCCTGAAGAGTACTTTTGATGGTGAGTTGTGTTGATCAGGTTATGCATTCATGTTATAGGGTAAGTGCTAATGTTGTTGGTTTTTGTAGGATGTCAATCGTTCGTTGCTAAACGCTGCCATTCAGCGTAGGGAGGTTGCCGAGAGAGAGAATCTTCGTCTCTTATTACAGCAAGAGCGCGAGCGATCCCGGGGGCTGGAAAAACGACTAGCCGAGACCCAAGGTAGCTACTTAGCTTTCACGTGTTTATGATTGATTTTGTAGTGCCAATATCCTGAGTTTAGTACTGCCTTCCTAGCCGAAACTTCTAGTGCGGAGGCCGATGCTGCTACGAGGTATCATTTGTTGAAGAGAGAAATTAATATAGAACGGGATCACGTGTCGAATTTACAACAGAGGATTGTCAACAAGGATGATAAAATTGATCGTCTGGAGACCGAGATTGAGGGTCTGCAGACCCAACTGCATCGTTATGAGACTTTTGAGTATGTCCCCGAGGAAATTGATAATCTTAGGGCAAGCTTAGCTCGGTTCCAAGGTATTACCGCCGATAAAACACTGTTGGCCGATAACTTAGAGAGTCAATGTGGTGGCTAAGGCTTGATTCGAGACTTGCACGCAGATCGCCTTTGGATCCCGGGGAGAAAAATCTTTGCCGAGAAGTGTAGCCAAGAATCCCTTGAGAAGCTCAGAGAGTCCAAGAAAGTTTTTGAGGAGTTGGAGTGGGTTCACGCTCAATTATCAGGTTTGCAGATGGCCCATTCCCGGCAGAGGGCCGAGTGGAGTGATCATAAGAAGTACTGCCCCTATAATGAGTTTAACGAACAACGATATCTAGAACTTTCTTCAAAGATGTCTTCTCTCGAGTGTAGCTTGTCTGAGTCTGAAGAGACCATTAGAGTAGTTACCCCTTTATTGGAAGGTGGTGTGCCTTGTATTGAAATAATTAAATAAGCAAGAAGACAAAGAATGCCAATCTTTTTGGGTATAACTTTTGTTGTTGTTGAAATAATTAAAAAAAGTTTGGTTGTGAAGTTGAGATCAAACCATTTGAGGCCTGATTTTTATCATTAACAATAGAGCATGGACCAAAGTAATGAGTGTTGTCCCTAGTGATGTTAAATATGATTGGCCTATTTCTCGGCTTCGACAAATTTGCATGACCTGAGCTGTTTCCTTTAGCTTGTCAAGACCTGCCTGCAAGTCCAAAACTCTTCAAGAAAAAAAATATATACAAACGAGCTTTGGAACAAGATAGAACTCAAGTATTATGTGGACTATGAACACCATCAATTTTCAACTAATCAAATATAAGGAAAGCGGAAAACAGAAAAGGAAGAAAAATCACTAACCTGATCAACCATAGAGGCTTCAAGTACTTGAGCTTTCTGAAGATTCATATTATCAGTTGAAGCTGCCATAGACTCGCGGTCTAAACCTGCCCCTTTGAAGCACATGGATAAGATTAGAACCATTTTTTTAGGGACCATGGTTTTCTTGGGGGACCATGGTCTTATTAGGCCAACCTCCCTATACTTATAAGGGGTGTCCTAAAGTTAGGTAAATACACATTTACCCTTTACTTTTATTTAAATTAAAACTAACATAATAACTATATAAATCTAATCATATATATCTAATCTTAACTAAATGAATCTATTAACCAAAATCAAAATTAAAAAAAAAACAGGGGGAATCGAAATCAAAATAAAAAAAAAAAAAAATTTATTCTCTTCTTCTTCTCTCTTTCCTTGACGTTCTTCGTTCGATTGAAAAAAGAGTGTTAACCATCAAAATGAGTTGAAAATGGAAGTTGCAAAGAGAAGTTCGTCTAGGAATTATGTGAAAAACTTTGTCGAACTAACCGAACCTAATAGAAATGATGAACATGAAGAACAGTTTGGCTATTTTGCAAAAAAAAAAATTCCCAACCGAACCTTAGTTCGGTTATGTCGCAAAAAACATTTCCCAACCGAACCCTAATAGTTCGGTTAGTAGCAAAAAAACATTTCCCAAACGAACCTAATAGTTCGGTTAGTTGCAAAAACATTTCCAAACCGAACTTAAAGTTCGGTTTGATCGTAAAAAGTTTTAAAATTTTTTTGTAACCGAACTTCTTACTGGTAACTAATCATTACTAATCATACTAATCACTAATCATTAAGTTCGGTTTTTGGTCATAAATTTGGGTAACCTTTGATCGTAAAAAGTTTTAATTTTTTTTTGTAACCGAACTATTTAATGGTCACACCAAATATATAGTTAGGTTTGATCGCAAAGAAAAATTTCAATTTTTTGTAACCGTAACTAATCATACTAATCACTAATCATTAAGTTCGTTTTTTGTCATAAATTTGGGTAACCGGACTTAATCGCAAAAAAAATTAAAATTTCTCGTAATATTTTTTTTCAGTTTTTTGTAATAGAACTTCTTAATGGTAACTAATCATTACTATTCCTACTAATCATACTAATCACTAATCATTACTAATCATTAACTAATAACTAATTAATCATTAAACTAACACATTTAATTAAGGAGGGTAAGTTTGGTATCAAGAAAAACATTTAGATAAGGGGTGACTTAGGATTACTTATAATGCCTTGCCTAAAATAGAATCATGGTCCCCACAAAAAAACCATGGTCCCCAAAAAATGGTTCTAAGATTAAGGCGCTGACAGCTTTGGGAGGTGAGTTATGAAGAGGTATTTGCTTTGATGGATGACGGACAAAATAAGAATAATAAAGATGATGGAAATGGTGATGAGGATGATGATAATAAGATTAGGCATCGCCATTACATCCATTTCCCTTCTCCTTGATAAAATGTAACTTCCTGACAAATAATATCTGGAATCAAAGGTATTAGATTAATAATGAGTATAACTCAAGTTTCAGGAATTTGGCAGGACACAAACACATATCAACCTTACATTAAGGAAATACTAAAGTAAAATAAAGGTCAAAATGCAGATAGCATTATGTTGCCACACGAGCTCCAAATAAAGAAAGCAACTCCAGAAATCCAATTATTAGTTCAACTAGAATCCCCTTCAAACTTGATGAATTTGTTAGGTTTAACCATGAGCAAAAAGTCAAGCCACTTATTGTGATTGTCATGTATCTACAGCACAAGTTCGATGCTCATTTCTTCACGAAACAAAACAATATGCAGGAAACTTTTTAGCAGAAACTAACGGCCAGGCGACAAGATAATAGGAACATAAGACAACAAGAAACAAAAAATGAATAAACTTTGACCACAATTAAGGTTATTTATACGAACTATCTTTCTGGTGAAGGAAAGAAACAACTATCTTTCACTATAGTTCCATTGCGAAGGGATCACCTGTATCACCCCATAAGGAAAAAAAAAAACTAACTACAAACATCAAGCTAATTACATTACACTACCTAGATTTTACTATCTTGTCATTTATTAAGTAAGAACCCCTACATCTCATTAAACTCTACTTTTCGCAGACAAAATCTCAGCTCCTGCTGAAATTTAAGGAACTAACAAACACTCTACAATGTATTCATCTTTAAAGATTCTTTAAATCTGGGGAATCAACAAAGAAACACACAATTAAGAAACGTTCCGGGAATATATGTTATGGGAATATATGTTATGAGTTCTCCCTCACATTCTTAGCGACAGAGTTCTTGGTGCACAATATTAATTCGAAGAGCCACACAATTACCAGACAACTCCATCGGTGTATGTTGCACCAAGAAGAGAACAAAATAATTATGTCTCAATGTTTTTCTAAATAAATAATGACAGAAACAAATCCATCAAATTGATAACAAAATTAGGACTTCATTTTGATACTTCCACATATAATTGCAGTTAAACTCGGTCATGAGGTCATGAAGTACACATTTGATGGTAAAGAGTATGAGAAGAAACAAAAAGATTACCTAGATCAATTTGACACAAGTAATGGCGATGGTAATCAAACCAAAGATTGCATATGCAAAGCAGTTGCCTCAATGTCCATCGTCGTATTTCCAGACATCTTGCTCAGAATAGATACAAAATAGCAATCATGTCACAAGGTAGCATAGATACATCAGCTGAGCAAATTGAATTAAGGGTTAAGTGGAAAAATGCCCCAAAATGGACCCCAAGGTTGTGAAAATGCCCCGGACGTTAGGGAAAAGATTAAAATGCCCCATTCCGTTAGATTTTCCGTTAGAGAGAGTTAAGTAGTCGAAATTTCCCTTCAGGGTACATTGTTCATAATTCAGGGTTCAGTGTTTAAAATTCAGGGTTCAGGACTTAGGGTTCAAGGTTTGGGGTTCAGGATTTAGGGTTCAGGTGGTGGTGGTGGTGGTGCGGTGGTATTGGTGGTGGCGGCGATGGTGATAGTGGCGGTGGTGGTGGCGGTGATGGTGGTGGTGGCAGTGGTAGTGGTGGTGGCGGCGATGGTGATAGTGGCGGTGGTGGTGGCGGTGATGGTGGTGGTGGTGGTGGCGGTGGTGGTGGTGGTAGTGGAGGAGGAGGCGGTGGCGGTGGTGTTGGTGGTGGTTGTTCTAGTGGTAGTGGTGGTGGCGGTGGTGGTGGTGGTGGTGGGTGGTGGTGGTGGTGGTGGTGGTGGTGGTGGTGGAAGTGGTGGTGGTTGGTGGTTGTTCGTTAGGTGGTGGCGGTGGTAGTGGCGGATTGGGGCGTTTTGATTAAGAAGGATAAAAATGGAATTTCAAAACTCATTGACCGGTCAAGATGCCCAATTTTGATCAAAATGCCCCAAAACTAACGGAATGGGGCATTTTAATCTTTTTCCTAACGTCCGGGGCATTTTCACAACCCTGGGGTCCATTTTGGGGCATTTTGCCGCTTAACCCTTGAATTCACCAACCAAACTAAGAAACAAAACCCTAATTTCGTAACAGGAAAAACATAAACAAAATTTTCGATATTAATCCCAAAAGGTACCTTCATGAGCATAAGTGATGGCTAAAGATTGATCTTGGAGCAATACTTCCAGACGAAATTGTCACAAGCTCAGAGAGAGTGAGAGAAATAGAGGGGGATGGAGTATTATTGTATCGGCTACACTCTTCTTACATTGTCCTTTGTTGTTATTGTTAAGATATCCGCTATCAAAACAAGGCTCCCGGCCCGATATCAGCTATCAAAACAAGGCTCCCGTCCCGATAGATTTCCAATTAGTTTCTATATTTATGTGGTGATATCATCAAGGTGGATATTGTCACACCCGCAAATGCACTCTGTAAATTTTTCCCGCGACTGTAAACCGGCAGTAAACTAGTTCAGTGAAGAAATCTTCACCCACACTTATTTCAGTCTTATAAGTTTGTACTAATACAAACATATCACTCCTATGAGTTAGCAACGAAAGTCTTTAGTCCTTTTCTCTTCTCTTCTCTTCAAATAGCACATTCAATCATTATTACCATGCATTATCGACAACAATCAGACAACCAAGAAAACTTAGAACATGACAATTAACCCATTTTGTTGCATCAAAGGGAAGATATACAAAACTTGCCCATTTAGAGACTTACACGGACTTGTTCCCCTTGAACCAAGCCTTCACCTTACCAAAACTCTCACAATTTGAGTCTCAAAAATAAACTATGTAAGCCTACTGATTTTCTAATGCCTTTACACTATTAATACAGTAGCTACCCAAAAATCGTGCACAACACTTGCACACACATGGGACAACCATCTGTCTGATAAGGAAGTTTCATAATCGTCAATAACTATGCATACTTGGTCCAAAACAGTTATGAATACTCCTGCACGATTATAAACTCCCTTTATAACCGTTCTTCCTTGTCTTGCACCTTTGGTATGCTTGTAAAGCCAATGACCAACAATAACCGTCACTTGAACCTTAATGCGCCCATGTTGCACATTACTGAACTTTGGCCTTGATTCAATACACAGTCAACATAACATTGTAGTTGTCTTGGCCTAAGCAATTGCACATCTAACATAACGCTACAATCATCATGGTAATTCACTTAGCTCATGTGTGTCATTTGTTTTACTTAGCCAATTGCTCGACAGTAGTAATGTATATTCTTGCATCACTAGCTTGATTGCCTTTGTCAAGCTTTGGCCAGACCTTGGACTAATGGATGGACCAACTCTCGGCCTATTCCATGTTCTTGCATCATCCTTGAGTTGGGCCATCTCAATTCCACATATATGCATCAATGCCAACAACGCATGTTACATTTGTCATTTAGACTTGTTTTTCCTTCCTCAATGAAGCTTCATCGTGCCTGCCAATAAGGTTCATAATAACTTGGACACTGACTTTACAGTGTAACGCTATCCTAGAGCTTTACCGGCCCTGCAGGGTACCGCTATCTTAGCGTCTTACAGTCTAAGAATTGTAGTGGTATTATAGTTGTTCATTGACTAAGCCGACTATGCAGTAACGTGCAATCATTACGTTTCACTAGGTGTACCTGTCATAGACCTCCCCCACCCATTCTGTTCAACGTCCTCTTTGAACACGACCAAACATAAACTTTATACTTGTCTTAAACTTCGTTGCATGCACTTTCAGAACCACTCTGAAATTGAGCAACCTTTGATGGATTTTTCTAAACGCTCTTAGCCAACTTTCATGCCTTAGCTTCAACATCACTTAGCTTTACTGCCTTGTTGTTGATCTTATCCACTTGAGTCTCGTCTCAACGTCGTGCACTATGCTTCAACTGCCTCTCAAATCATGCATCAATATCCAAACACAAACTTGAAATTCTTCTTAGCCAATTCCCTTGAACTAGGTGTGAATTCCATTTGAATCATTTGCACCTAAGTGTACGCACGGAATGATTCTTCCCAAACTGATCACAACGATTATTGCCATAGTCTTTTGCCTCCCGACTTTGCCTTTTGCATCTAACTCAACATGACAAGGACTTTTAATTGACTTGGCCTTCAATTTGAATCAATTTTGCTGGCATATGCCTTGGAATGTTATCTTCCTTGCCCTCCTTAAAGCACGTCACAAAGTGCATAGTGGTTCTCTTTACATAAGATACTTGAATCATACACTTCATGCCTCGCGTGTCTGTTCATGCAATAACCACTCAAGAACTCATATATCTAAATGTGGCCACTAAGTATAAACTCTCTATACTTAGACCATCTTGCATACCCGAACAGAAACATGCGAGTTTTTTTTTTGCCTAACTCGCGGAAGCAAAACTATTGAGTCGTACAGTCCATCTACGCAACTGTGACTAATTATCTTTGGACGTAATGTATCTAACCTTTAGCTGTCCATACACGCCTTGCCTTCAAATCCAATATGCCTCCAACTATTCCTTTGAACTGCATTGCTACATTGCCTGGAAACATTATGTCTTTCTCTAGGCCATGAGTTCTACCCAACTCATGCTTGCTGATGGAATGATTTTTTTCTTACTGTATTGTCGCTTCCCATCTGTCGTCGTGTGTTATTGTAATCCCAAACAACAATATCATTAACTCATCAACTGGGACCCCCATCCTATGCTTTGCGTATTAGCTTTTACCTTGTCTCACTATTGCATACATTTGGCTAGTATGCTACTGCAACACTTCCCCATGAACTAGTTTTACATCGTAAATAAAGATGCAAGACTTTATAAACCAAAAAACCTTTCATTCATTATTGCTCTCACATAGCGAGACCATGTACCATTACATGGTTGATCCACTGATGATCATTTTTTAAAGTTAAAATATCATTAACAAAATAACTATCTTATACCAAAGCGGGGTATATACAAACTTGAAGACTCAAATAAAAGTCTGTACAACCAAACTCTACACACGGAGTTTGCAACAACCAACAACTAAAGCTAAATAGAACATTCAAGTTGATATGATTTCCACCTAAAACTAAACACGAAGACAACCAAAAATAGGTGAATTTCCCCTTCTGAAATTAAGAGAAATTGGGGATTTGGGAAATTCGATTTGATGTTGCCTTCCGAAATGAAGAGAAAATAGATTGGGGAAATTCGATTTGAGGGGATTTCAACTTGCTTTTGTATCTTTCGATTCTCGAAAGAAGATTGGAGAAATTTTGTGATAGAAATAAGTGATGAGAATATTTGTATGTGTCTTCGATTTTGGAAGGAAGGAAGATAGAAGAGATTGGACGGAAAAAAAGGCAGGGAAAAGAAATACCCCTCAAATGGTTGAAATTTACCGAAAAGTAAACACAGAAAAGGAAAATATGGAAACTTTTTTCAGAATATATTTATGTGCTCAGTGTTCAATTTGTAAAATCTATTTGATTGATTGATTAAGCTCAAGTTGTTCGCTTCCATTATGGATTTTCCTACATAATCAGAAAGTGTTCATGATTGCTAATTTGCTATAAAATAACACTTGCACCTTCTTAACTTTTCAGATATGGTATTTCTACCATCGAAAATAAAGAATAAATAAAATAAAATTTGTCAGGAAAGGCGAAAATTAATAAGTTGTTTTTGAAAGGTTTTGAGTCGAAGATAAATCTCTTACCAAAAAACTTCCCTATTTTTAGCACCAAACTGTAACTGCTGAAAACCCAACTAGTGATCTAGCAAGGTTCGCAATACGCATAAGTAAATTAAGTTGTACAAGATAAATAGGTGTAAATGCTTTAGAAAACATATTATACTGATAATATAAAGTGTTGATAACGTCAAGTGCTGATGATTAATGTAAATGACACGAGATATTGGACGTGGTTAATGAGTTCAAAGGGTGATGAGTTCGAGATCTTACTATTGATGTTAAGGTTACAATGCGTTTTGTATAAATGTAAGTGAAAGGGAACACTAAGTATACAATGCTCCTCATTTTACTTCTATCTTTCCACTCCTGAAAAGTTCAACACTTTCTATAAACTCCAAACTGCAGATTTATAAAACTTTGACCGGAACCTGCTCTTCACTCCAACGATCTCCAAGACAGGGTGTCGGATATCGTCTTATGTTGCTTCATGGTCTTGTTTAGTGTCTTGTGATATGCCTGGATCTCTCCATGTGGATGATATGGTTAGGTGGAGGTAGCACCAGTGTAACAACTCTTTTCAGCTGAATAGTCACATCGCCATGTCATAGACGCATCCTAGTTGTTCGTACAGTACTTTCTCGGGATCTGGTAAAGTAAGATTATAATTGTTTCAGTGCTTTGCGCGTAACAAATGAAAAAAAAATCCAACTTGAGATCTTGCCTCGTGTACGCTGTATATGTTGTAATTACACTTTCATTACCCGTTAACGTAGGCTCCACGTAATTGCTTGTATTTTCATTTCATTTAATTCATGCGATTAACCATTAATTACTCATTTCTTTACTACATGAATCGTCTATTTACTTGTTGCTTCATCATTTTATTCATTTGGTTGTGTTTCTATAAAATGGTAGTTACAGTTATTTCATATCAGATTTTGGAATTTTTGTTATCAAATGGATCCATTAATTAACAATTAACTTTCTTAATTACTACTTTTAGCAATGCATATATGTGCACGGTTTCCCTCTAGATGGCATATTCATCTTCTATATATAAGGAGTATCATGTGCTCTCTGTTGTCATTAAGACACATTTAATAATCTTCCATCTTTTTCTTACAATACAAGTTCTGAAAACCCTAAATGGCGAAGAAGAAAAAGCAGCCAAGTATCATCCATGCCACGATCGTAGGAGGTAAAGATAAAGTTCCTGGGAAGAATAAAACAAAAGTCAAGTTCACTCCTGAAGAAGATGCAACTTTAACAGCTGGAGTAGAAAAACACAACGAAGGAAAATGGAAGTTGATTCTTAGAGATGGTGATTTCAAAGAGGTGCTAAAAAGTAGATCTAACGTAGATATTAAGGATAGATGGCGTACTATCTTAAGAAGTAAAATAAAAGGTAATTGTGTATTGATTTTCCATCGATTTGTGATATGTTTAATTCAATTTACATTTGATCGATTGCGGGTTGCGTAGATTTCAGTTAATTAATAGGTTTGATCTTTTGTACCTAGCATTGTTGTGCAGTAATTTTTGCCGGTTTTGGAAAATCGTTGTAAATATCATTACATAGATTTATGTTAATAGGTTTGATCTTCTGTACCTACCATTGTTGTGTATTTTTGTCGGTCGCTACAAGAAACTTAACCTATTGTAACAACCAATGGTTATGGCATAAACCACTACTAGTGTCGCAATAACCCATGAAGCAAAAAGTTTTTGCCGCACCCGTTATCTATTATCGCAGCAAGAGATCATACTTTTTTGTCACACTCTTTTCATATTGTCATTGCAACTGGTAGGAAATCTTCTTACAGATTTTGAGGTCGTACGTGAAAAACTTGGAATTGCAACAAGAAATCTTGAATTTCTTAAAAACTAACAAAAGAAAGCAACTGATGAGCTCGTCTATGTTCAATCTCTGATGATCAATTGTTAAAGTAATTTGATAAATCAAAGAGTTATTTTTTTTAAAGCATCAAAAAATAATGTTGGATATACAATGCCTACAATACTAAGCCTTTTTATATAGGTTTCGATAATTCTTAAATACCTAGCAAAAGGGAATTGAAACTAGAACTAGAAAAGGATATCAAAATAACCTAGGAAACCTATATATATATTAGAATTATTAAGAAAAGGAAATTATAAGTTAAGATAAATTTAATTAAAAAAGAAAGAAAAACCTCAGCTAGATGTGTCCATCAGCCTCGGGCCTCACTTCTAAAAGATAATTCAACCCCGAATTTGGCATATGGAGAAAAACATTATCGCCAGTAAAATAAGGAATAACATGTGAGCGTTGTTAGAGCATTGCTCGGTCGAACTCGCATGCGTTGCTATCTCAAGCATGTTTGTCAATGTTAGTGATCAAAACTATAAGTCTTGATTTCTATCCTATGTAGCTAAAGGTGTCGGACTAGGATAGAAAGTGTAGTTGATCTCAAGAACTCCATGGCAATCATCATACAAGACGAAGGACTACTCGAGGAACCGGTGGAACTTCATCGACTAAAAGGTATGTGGAGACTTGAACTTATCTGTCACTCAAAAGTCTATTTACTCTATCTCCTACTCTTGAGACAAAAGTCGTTTAGATGTATAGACTTTCACTATACACATTTTCTATTTCGAGCCGAGTTTAGCTCGCCTATCTATTTCTCGAAATATGTGTTGGTAAGATTTCGATTTAACCGAGTTCATCTTTACCTAGTGACGAAAGTCATGTTATGTTTCAATCACTTTGGAAGACGAAAAATGGTCTGTGAATAACGGCTATATAACGTTCTCTGTGAATGTTTCAATGATTGAAATGAGAGTTTAGATTACATAACCATTAGTAGGATATAAGCATTGTTGTGGAAACACATATATGTATAGGTCCTTATTCCTTGAACAAAAGTTTGCGAACTTTGTTGATCAAGAAAAATGGAAGTGGCGTGAGCCAAGTCCGCGAATTCAGTCCGCGAACTGGCCGAAGTTCTCACCCGAGAATTTCCGCTGGAGTTTGTGTACTCCTTCCATGAGCTTAAGTCCGCGAACCCAGTCCGCGAACTTAAGTAGGTTATATCTAAAACCGGTTGTTCTTGAACTAATGTTTATTTAAACTAAGGAATGCTTTTGCAAACCGTGGCTATAAAGTTCATGAACCGATTCGAGTGAATCAAACCGTTTTTGCTTCGATTGTGTCTTGTGTAGTTACATAAGATCTAAGCAATTGAACAACTCTATAACTAGTTCATTTGAGTCATTTGAACTAGTTATGGTGAAGAAGAATATGGTTGATATGAAAGTGATCATATGGCTAACCATTTGGTTGACTATTGTTGAACCAACAAATGTTAATGTTTGGTTACGGTTCATAAACCCAAAATTGAACATTTCATTTGTGTGTAACAAGCTAAGGTTTCGATCCAACGGTTGAGAAATATTAGCCTGAATCTAATCAGGTTTTCATCTAACGGTGAATATTGAATGCTTTGTTACCTAGCTAACATTGATTGCAAACCCTGATTTGAAATACTATATAAGGGAGAACTCTAGAAACTGGGAAACCTAATCCCCACACCTTACGTTTGATACTAGTTGCATAATCTAGAGTCGATTCTCCTTTAAACTTGGGTTTTCTTCTTCTAAAACCAGGTTAACGACTTAAAGACTTCATTGGGATTGTGAAGCCAGACCGATACTACTTTTATTGTAGTTGTGTGATCTGATCTTGTTGTTTATATCGTACGTGGACAATTGAAATATTTGGCTTGAGATTTATATCTCCGATAGGCAAGATAGAAAAGAAATCACAAACACTTCGTCTCATCGTTTGTGATTCCGCAATATCTTTTTTAGCTGCGTCGATTAAGATTATTGTGAGGTGATCATTAATACTAGGCTGTTCTTTGGGAATATAAGTCCGGGTTATTGATTGGTTCCTGTTCACCTTGATTTATCAAAAGACGGAACAAAACTCATAGGTTTATTCGTGGGAGACGGATTTATCTATTATGTAGAGTTTTCTGTGTGATACAGATTTGTTTATTAAAGTCTTCGACTTTGGGTCGTAGCAACTCTTAGTTGTGGGTGAGATCAGCTAAGGGAATCAAGTACGTAGCATCCTCGGGGGATCATAGGCGTAGGAGCATAAGCGTGCCTTGGATCGGTGTGATATTGATTGGGGTTCAACTACGGTCCGAGATCGAAGTTAATTTGGAGTAGGCTAGAGTCCAGTAGCGGCTTAATACAGTGTGTGTTCAATCTGGACTAGGTCCCGGGGTTTTTCTGCATTTGCGGTTTCCTCGTTAACAAAATTATGGTGTCTATGTTATCTCTATTCCGAATTATATTTGTTTATATAATTGAAATATCACAGGTTGTGCGTTGTTCAATCAATTAGAATATCCGACCTTTTGGGTTGTTGATTTAAATTGATTGATACTTGGATATTGGTCTTTGGTACCGTCCAAGTTATCTCTCTTTGATAAAGACTCGCAGATTTCTATTTGCTTGAGTAAAGATCAAATCGAGAGATTGAGATATAAACTCTTTGATATACTTTTTATCTAGATTGAGTCGACTGTCTAGTTGATTCTCTAGAAAGTATATTGGAGTTTGTCCATACTGATTGCTAAAGCGAAATATTGGGTGTGGTTGTTAGACCCCGCTTTTTCAATTGGTTTTGAGAAGCGAGGCAAACACGTTTAAGACCTTATAAGTCTGTGTTTGTAGCGATCTGACTCTATGGACAGAGGTGCTATCTCTATTGACGTACCACCAGTCTTCGATGACTCTAATTACTTATGGTGGAAAAAAACTATGCGATCTTTTCTTCAAGCGCGTGATTTTAAATCATGAGTATATGTTGTTAATGGCTATGATCCTCCCGTCATGGCAGTTGGTGATGTAAACGTTCCCAAGAACATTGGTGAATACACCCCTGCTGAGGTACTTGTTGCAAAGCAAAATTTCGACGGCTTGAATGCCATCATACATGCCATTACCCCAAATCTTCAGCACCATGTGACAAACTGCACTAAGTCGTAAGAAGCTTGGGATATCTTAGAAACCGTTTTTGAAGGTAATACCAGTGAAAAGGAAGCTAGGCTTCAAAACCTTAATTCCGATTGGGAAAACCTTCATATGACAAATGAAGAAACATTTGATGAGTTTAATCACAACGTGTCTGAAATTGTTAATGCATCTTTTGCATTGGGTAAGACTATTCCTGAAAAGGACATTGTGATGAAAATTCTCAGATCGCTTCCATCCAGATACGATTCTAAGAAGCATGCCATCGTTGAGGGAAATAACCTTAATAATCTCTTCAGAAATACGCTGGTTGGGAAGCTTAAGATCTTTGATCATGAACATTCATCCAAAACTAAGGATGTTGCGTTCAAAGCACTAAAGGACACTAAATTACTTGATAAAAGTAAAAAAGTGTATATCTCTGAAGATGATCACTTTGAGACAGATTCATCGAGATGAAGATCCTGACAAATCAGTCTCGATGATCACAAGACAGTTTAGGGATCTTCTGCTGAAGAGAAGTAAACGGTTCTCTAGAGATAAGCCTAAGGCATCAGTCAAACCTCATAATCGTGTTCCACCTAAAAATAGGGATATTGATGAAATTGATGACGAGGATATGCCTCAGTGCTTTAAGTGTAAAGGATTTGGTCATTTTGCAAACGAGTGCCCAAATCGTAGAAAATACACTGGGAACAAAGGTCTTGCTGCAACTCTTGATGAAATGTCTGACAACTATGATTCTAATGAAGACGAGAAATCAAGTGTTGCACTTCTTGGTGAAAGTATCGATTTTGATAATTGTAGCAATACATACATCAATCTTGATATTCTTTCAGAAGATAATCCAACTATTCTGGAAGATAAATTTGATCCATACTTTGGAAACTCTGTTTATAATGTTTCAGGTTCCACTATGTGCCTAGTTGCGTGCACATATCAAAAGCCTGACTTTTATCCTAGATTGACGTTTTCGTACTGTTCTCAAATGGGTCATGAACTTTCAAGGTGTTACAAGTACAAACACCAACTAAGGCACGTCAACAAACTTCAACGAAGAGCAAATCATTTAACAAGGAAGCTTAAACTTGCGCAGAAGAACACTGAGGTATGTAGGATTTTATCTTCACCTAAGAAATTAGTTTCCAAGGACAAACCAAGACCATTAGAGAAGAAAGTATGGTCAAGTCGGTTTGTTAGACAGAAGTCTGAGGATTCCTCTCATGAGGAAAATGGTGGACAAATTGTTGTTCACCGCAACACAATTTAATTGTGTTGTTTGATGAAAATCTTGTTTCATGTGCATGATCAAAGAGATAATGATTTTGTACCTCACAGGCTTTATGAAAAGTTTTTTTCTTTTCTTTTTCTTAGTTTTGTTTTGTGTCTATCAAACAAAAAAAAGGGTACTATCGACAATTCTACTCTTCATAAGGTTGAGAGTGGTCGTGTAGGAACCTGTTAAAGGTTTCGAAACCATACATGCCTTTTTATTCTTTGAAACTCCTTTTTATCACAAGACTACTTGTTGAGACTGTGATTTCCTCTCACAAACCCATACGCCTATGGATGTTCCAAGTGCTCTGTCTTCTGATAGAAAGGGTGTTAATATGATTGTCAAGCCATCAATCATGAAGGAAAACGAAAAATCTCCGTTAGCTCCAACATTGAAAAGAAAAAGAAGGAATGTGAGGAAGCCAAGAGTCGTTCCTTCAAACTCTCAGAAGTTTTCTGATGTTCTTGAAGTGTTGAAAGAGATGCGAAAGGAGATTCAACAAATAAAGGCTTTTGTGTATAAGACTCATGAAATTAGAAGGCCACAGTTCGACATCATCAACCAAGAAGGTTTATTGATATAAACTCCTACCTTAATGAACCTTATGTCCCAATGGCCGTTGACGACAAGGAGTTCGGGGACGATAAAGAATTCTTCAAAGGTCTTTATGTCTAGTAAATCTTCTATTTTTCTTGTTTCTTTTTGTTAGAAGAATAATTAGAAATTGGAATAGCCATTATTGTGATTACACATAGCTATATCCAACGTTTTTCATCTTCATGTTTTTAGATTTATTGGTTTAAATTCTAAACTTGTTTGGAAGATGATTTTTGTAGTATTAATCTTTATGGTTTTATATATTGCAATTGTTTATGGGATATGTGTGTTTGCGTCCGTGAACTATGATTGTCCCATATCTTGTCAAAAGTAAAGTCTTTCATAAGTCGATATTCTTATATTGATAAGGGAATAAATGAACTTTTGAAAAATACAAAAGTTAAGCCTATATTGTCAATTATTGATGAAAGATAGGTTAAAATCTTTTATTTTTTCAAGGATTATGTCTATTGTATGTCATGGTGCAAATTGTGATGGAAAATAGAATGAATCCTTGTGTATTCCGCAGTAATTGATCTTCCCTGATCCATATTTTTTGTGTATTACTGTGAGGCTCTGTAATGTGTCTTATGTTGAGCACTAAAACAATCAAAGTTGATTATTTTCATGGTTAGCTTTGTTGTTGTTCCATAAGGTACTTTATGTCGAGCATATTGAACTAAATTAATCATCTTGTTTGGTTATCTAGTTATGACTCCGTAAGTTTTCTTATGTTTGAGCGTTTTTGATTGGGTTGATTATGTTCATGATTAACTTAGTCATTGCTCCATAGATTCTCTTATGTGAGTATGGCCAATTAAATTGATTACTTTTGTGATCAGTTTTGTTGTGTATCTCGGTTAAATTAATCATGTTCTCTTGTGGTTAATTTAATTGAGTATTTTGTATTCAAATTCATACTTGTATGTGATTTGTTATGTCCAAATAAATCCTTCTTTTCTTTCGAAATTAAGGTCGCTCTTGTTGTTCTTTCGGGAATGACATATTATGGGGGAGAGTTCTTTTTGAACTTGCACTTAATTGCCATATCTTTGTGGGGAGTGCGGCTGTGGAATATTATAGGGGTTATGTTGTATATTTAAACTCCTTGATGAATGCATTTAGCTTCGGCTTTATGATTGCATCTAAATAAGATGATGTGTGTTTCTTTCTTTTGGTCATGAAATGTCTCTTTCGGAAATTTCATTAGGATCCCGTTCTTGTACCTTTGCCAATTTTATTGACAAAAAGGGGGAGAATTAATATTTAGTTCACACTACAAATACATATGGTTTTCGGATCATTATGTAAGGGGGAGTGGTTTCCACGTGAGATGGAGTATTGACTAAGGGGGAGCGATACATATCACCATAGTATTGTTGTTGAAGTTGTGATACAATTGGACTTTGACGCTGTGTAATGATACTATGACACTGTATAACAATGATTGAGAACTCTTGTTTTCTTATTGTTATATGTACGGATTTTCAACAACGATGATGCTAAACTTACAACCTTTGGGATCATTGGAGTACTTGGAAGTGACGAAGATTTCGAGTAATGTTGAAGATTAGACATGTGGAATAGGAGCTACAAAAGTTAATTTATTTATTTTTTGTATTCCATATGTATTAATAGTTTTGTCACTAAAATTGACAAAGGGGAAGATTGTTAGAGCATTACTCGGTCGAACTCGCATGCGTTGCTATCTCAAGCATGTTTGTCAATGTTAGTGATCAAAACTATAAGTCTTGATTTCTAGCCTATGTAGCTAAAGGTCTCGGACTAGGATAAAAGTGTAGTTGAGCTCAAGAACTCCATGGCAATCATCATACAAGACGAAGGACTACTCGAGGAACCAAAGTGGAACTTCATCGACTAAAAGGTATGTGGAGACTTGAACTTATACGTCACTCAAAAGTCTATTTACTCTATCTCCTACTCTTGAGACAAAAGTCGTTTAGACGTATAGACTTTCACTATACACATTTGCTATTTCGAGCCGAGTTTAGCTCGCCTATCTATTTCTCGAAATATGTGTTGGTAAGCTTTCGCTTTAACCATTTTATCTTTACCTAATGACGAAAGTCATGTTATGTTTCAATTACTTTGGAAAGTGCTCTGAAGAAAAATGGTCTGTGAATAACGGCTATATAACGTTCTCTGTGAATGTTTCAATGATTGAAATGAGAGTTTAGATTACATAACCATTGGTAGGATATAAGCATTGTTGTGGAAACACATATATGTATAAGTCCTTATTCCTTAAACCAAAGTTTGCGAACTTTGTTGATCAAGAGAAATGGAAGTGGCGTGAGCCAAGTCCACGAACTCAGTCTGCGAACTGGCAAAAGTTCTCACCCGAGAATTTCTGCTGGAGTTTGTGTACTCCTTCCATGAGCTTAAGTCCGCGAACCCAGTCCGCGAACTTGAGTAGGTTATATCTAAAACCGGTTGTTCTTGAACTAATGTTTATTTAAACTAAGGAATGCTTTTGCAAACCATGGCTATAAAGTTCATGAACCGATTCGAGTGAATCAAACCGTTTTTGATTCGATTGTGTCTTGTGTAGTTACATAAGATCTAAGCAATTGAACAACTCTCTAACTAGTTCATTTGAGTCATTTGAACTAGTTATGGTGAAGAAGAATATGGTTGATATGAAAGTGATCATATGGCTAACCATTTGGTTGACTATTGTTGAACCAACAAATGTTAATATTTGGGTACGGTTCATAAACCCAAAATTGAACATTTCATTTGTGTGTAACAAGCTAAGGTTTCGATCCAACGGTTGAGAAATATTAGCTTGAATCTAATCAAGGTTTTCATCTAACGGTGAATATTGAATGCTTTGTTACCAAGCTAACATTGATTGCAAACCTTGATTTGAAAGACTATATAAGGGAGAACTCTAGCAACTGGGAAACCTAATCCCCACACCTTACGTTTGATACTAGTTGCATAAGCTAGAGTCGATTCTCCTTTAACCTTGGGTTTTCTTCTTCTAAAACCAGGTTAACGACTTAAAGACTTCATTGGGATTGTGAAGCCAGACCGATACTACTTTTCTTGTAGTTGTGTGATCTGATCTTACTGTTTCTATCGTACATGTACAATTGAAATAATTGGCTTGAGATTTATATCTCCGATAGGCAAGATAGAAAAGAAATCACAAACACTTCGTCTCATCGTTTGTGATTCCGCAATATCTTTTTCGCTGCGTCGATTAAGATTATTGTGAGGTGATCAATAATACTAGGCTGTTCTTCGGGAATATAAGTCCGGGTTATTGATTGGTTTCTGTTCACCTTGATTTATCAAAAGACGGAACAAAACTCATAGGTTTATTCGTGGGAGCGGATTTATCTATTCTGTAGACTTTTCTGTGTGATACAGATTTGTTTATTAATGTCTTCAACTTTGGGTCGTAGCAACTCTTAGTTGTGGGTGAGATCAGCTAAGGGAATCAGGTACGTAGCATTCTTCTGGGATCAGAGGCGTAGGAGCATAAATATACCTTGGATCATTGTGAGATTGATTAAGGTTCAACTACAGTCTGAGACCAGAAGTTAATTTGGAGTAGGCTAGAGTCTGTAGCGGCTTAATACAGGTGTGTGTTCAATCTGGACTAGGTCCAGGGTTTTTATGCATTTTCGGTTTCCTCGTTAACAAAATTCCGGTGTCTATGTTATTTCTATTAGCATTATATTTGTTTATATAATTGAAATATCACAGGTTGTGCGTTGTTCAATCAATTAGAATATCCTACCTTTTGGGTTGTTGATTTAAAATTGATTGATACTTGGATATTGGTATTTGGTACCATCCAAGTTATCTCTCTTTGATAAAGACTCGCAGATTTCTATTTGCTTGAGTAAAGATCAAATCGAGAGATTGAGATATAAACTCTTTGATATACTTTTTATCTAGGTTGAGTCTGACTGTCTAGTTGATTCTCTAGAAAGTTGTTTATGGGTGAAAACTATTCCTGCCGGATTTGGTAATTTGGGGTGTGTGGATGAGGAATGAATCTAAACCCTAAACAAATGCACTGCGCGGTGAGTGCTTGTAGATTCGGAAATCAATCTGTGCAAGTCCGGCCTAAACCAAGAAATGGCCGTTCCAGACTTGTTTCGGTCACAAAGTGAGGAGATGGGGTTGATCTTAGGGAGGGAAGCAAAGAAGGTGTTGAGATTGTGAAGGTGTTGGCTTGCTTATGACTTTAACAGATCTCGGAGTGTTTGAAAGGTGGCGGACTTGTGTGTTTTTCTCATGTTACGATTGATGCATTTGAGCCGGGCTCGTGGGAAGTGGAGGGTGTTTGAATATGTTGTGTATTAACACTTGGTTTAACCGTCCCATGTCTCATGGCGGACTTGTGTGGTTTTTCTCCTGTTCTCTTGTTTTTCTCCTGTGTTGGAAAATAGGTAGGAGAATCTATTTATACAAGTCATTTGAGCCTTATTCACGTCTCTCGTGGGAAGTGGAGGAAGTGGAGTGATGGAGTAGTGGAGGTGTGTGTTGGTGTTACACGACCAGTCTTGCCCACTTCTCCTGTCATCTCTAATCGTCCCATGACTTCCTGACACGTTCTTGTGATGGCGCGTTGCAAGGCCGGTAAAGATGGACCCTCCATTCGTGCCGGAGAAGATGGACGCTCGTGATGCTCAAAACCCTAATTTTGGGTTTCAAGGCCGTGCGACCATGCTTTATTCGGCGTACGAATTGGGATAACCAACCATGGTTGGTCCTGACCGATTGGCCGAGTATGTAGGCGGGCCCACGATGATTGTGTTGACATGCTCTGGGCCCTTTGAATCTACATCTACACCCTCCATCTATACTGCGAAGATGGATGGTTGAGACATTTTGCGACACATGTAATATGCCGCAAACCCTAATTTAGGGTTTTCCCGCCCATACGCTCCGGTTTTGGGCGTTTTGGCAAGCTAGGCCAAAGGGAGGCCGACCATGCGGGGTCCGCGTTGGTTCGGCGGTGGATATTCCATACCTGCTTGGGGGTGATGGAATTGATCGGGTCATCCAATCATGCTTGTGGAGTTGGATGAATGTGATCATATCCGGACTGATACGGTCAGTCCGGATGCTCAATCGGGCTAGTATAACACACCGAGAGTGGCTCAATCGGGCTAGTATAACACACCGAGAGTCAGCCTGTACGGGTATTTCGTACATGGTTTCATTATAATGCTTGAGGTTCGTGTTGCTCTGTAAGAGCAACACTCGATCGTCATGCCGCACCGATAATGAGTACAGAAATACAAGGCCGATTGCGCATTAATTAATAATGCTAGAAATTCACAGGGTATATGTGATTGTTGCTACATGCTCCAACCTGGATGAATTTCATGTATTCACAGAATGGGATTGTTGCCACATGCTCCATTCTAGGTGAATTAGTAAAGTGAAGGAGTATCCAACACTTATTAATGGCTTTATCTTTTACAAGATGTCAGCGCATGATTTTCTGGTTTTTACAATTTTAACCTTAAATGAAAATCCACCATCAACAAAAGTATATTGGAGTTTGTCCATACAGATTGCTAAGCGAAATATTGGGTGTGGTTGTTAGACCCCCGCTTTTTCAAACGTGAACTAGATATTCATACCAAGTGGGAGATCAACAACATACACATTGTCACTTAAGAATGTGTAGAGGTACAATCAACAAGATTTAGCTAAATATGGAGAACAACGATTAAAAAATAAGTAAATAATGTGCTTCAAAAAAAAAAAAATTCATATTACCCAACCTAAATGGCTCCGTCATAGACACCCACACAGAAACTCTTATAACTCATTTTAAGGAAATTACCATTGATACTGGTGATAGTGATTCCCAACATATAGTAGATTTGTTCAATTCTGTAGTAAGCTCTAGTAAAAATGCTGGGCTCACAACAACTCTTAATTTTACGGAAATTACTAAGGTTGCTAAATCTATGGCCGCTGACAAGTCTCCAAGGCCAGATGGGTTTAACATGAGATTTTTTCAACATCAATGGCTTATTATCAATTTTGATATTATTGTTATGGTACAACACTTCTTTAAGACTAGATATCTTCTTAAGGAGATGAATGCAACTTTCTTAGCTCTTATCTTTAAAGTAGACAACCCTCGGGTTCCTAGGAAATCCCGACTCATAAGTCTATGTAATTCAACTTACAAGATCGTTTCCAAGATTAAGGAAAATAGATTACGACCAGTTTTAGGTAAGCTAATCTCTCATGTTCACTCAATGAAAAAACATAAAAAGAAGGTGGTGGGACTAACGAGACTAAAATTGGACATGAGTAAAGCTTTTGATAGGGTGAATTGGTCTTATCTGATGAAGGTTATAGATAGACTAGGATTTTCTAGAAATTGGTGTGACATGATTCATCAATGCATTAGCGCATCGACCATAGAAGTGTTGTGAAATGGGGTGCCAGGTAAGTTTTTGTGCTCATTAGGTATGAGGCAAGGGGATCCGCTTTCCCCTTACCTCTTTGTCATTTGCATGGAGGGTCTCTCTAGACCCTCAAAAATGCAGAAGATTCTAAATAGGTTAGGGGATAAAAGTGGCTAAGAATAATGTGCAATCAACCATTTAATCTTCGTTCCTAGTTTTTTTCTAGAGCCTCCTTGTTTGAAGCTTTGAATCTTCTTGTTGTTATCAAATACCATAATTATTGCCTCTAGGCAAATGGTAAACTTCCAGAAATCTGGGACCTTTTTTAACGACCATATGCCAAATAACTTCGGTAAGATGATAATGAGGATATTAAAAGTTCACAATTCTAAATGTACGATAAGTACTTAGGGACCATATGTTCATTGGTCAGTCCAAAGTGAAGTGCTTTGATTCTATGGTAACTAGATTGAAAAGCCGTCTCCAAAACTGGTATGGTAGATTTTATCGCAGGAAGCTAGAGTCGTAGATGTCAAATCTATTTTGGAGTCTCTTCCTATCAATCGGATGGTATATTTAAAGATTTCAAGGAATATAACTTGTAAACTCACTTCTTTCCAAAGAAAATTCCGTTGGGGGAAGAAGGAAGGCAACAAAGAAACTTTCTTTAAGGCCTGGGAAGCCTTAACCAAACCTACCTCGGATAGTCGGATGGAGGCCTAGGATCCAGGTATATCAACTCAAACAATTTGGCGCAATTAGGAAGATTAGCTTGGAATTTACTTTCAAACTCCGATGCCTTGTGGACGAAAAATCTTGGATCTAAGTACTTTAGGAATTGTAGTCACCCCTTAAAACCTTCCATCTCTAAGTCTAGCTCTTGGATATGGAACTGTATCTAAAAAATACTAGACCTAATTAAACCTTTATGCATCTGGGAAATATGATCAGGTGAGGTAGTACATATTTGAAAGGACATATGGATTGCATCCCTAACACAGACTCCTCCTTCCATCTCTAACACTTTCTCTATCACTTTAGTTAAAGACTTGATCCACCATGGATCTTGGAAAATCCCCCTTCTATAATCCATCTTTGACCGTGATACAATCTCAACCATAACCATCATACATATTAGACATATTATGAAGATAGTCCAAGATGGCAGTTAACTTTTAATGGTGAATTCACTACTTCTTCTCTTTATAACTCTATAGAGAACATCGGTCAAACATGACCCTCAACCTGGGACGAAATATGGGATCTTCAAATAGCTCATAGAGTTGAGACTTTCATTTATAAATGTATCGAAGACATGGCACCAACTTGTGTTAGGCTATCTCAAACACTAGTATTCACAACATATGTTCCCTTTGTTCTCAGCAGAATGAGATTCTTGAACATCTCTTTTTCTTCTGCCCCCTTTGAAAACGCAGGTGATACCAATTACACCCAACTTTTTCGTTCGGCAACCTGTATAGACAAAACTTAACACAATTGCAAGTAGACCAACTTAACGATCCTTGACAATATGTACAGAGTTGTATCTCAAACTCTACTCAATCAATATGTATATAGACACAAGGTCCGTGAACCTGATCGTTGAGCAGAGTACTTGGACGATCTCAAAAATCAATATCCAAGATCAATCTAGTCGTATCCAAATAGTTTAATCGGAATTCTGCCAAGTGATTAAACTTGTTATCTATCTTTCAAGATACGAATTCTACAAGACACTAGTCTCGTAATCGATTACAATTAAGCGGACTTATCCACTTAGAGTGAACACGTACAAACCTGTGTAAATCCAATTATAAAGATGAAAAATATAATGCGGAAAAGGAAAAACACAAGAAAACAGAAATTTTGTTAACGAGAAAACCGCAATAACAAAAAAAAAAAAACCCGAGACCTCGTCCAAATTGAACACCACACTGTATTAAGTCGCTACAGACACTAGCCTACTATCATACTTCGGGCTGTAATGTAGTTGAGAGTGAATCCACCCTCCAAACGATTCGGTTACAGTCGCGGTCCTTACGTCTCTCGAACCTCGTAAGGTTATATGCACTTGATTCCCTTAGATGACGTCCTTTACGACCTAAGAGCTTCTTGGTGAAGTGAAGACTTTTGATACCAAAATGCCTAGTTCATACACTATTAACCCCTGAAAAAAGACTTTTGATACCGACCGATAGGAGGGCCCAAAGGGAGGGAGTCCATTTTATGGCCATTTTTTTTAAATGAAGCTTAACGAATAAGTGCAATTTCATAAAAAGAATGGAAAAAGTTACTATTAAAAAACCGAAAATGCCCCTCCCTGATTTTAATTTTTTTTTCCTTTAGACATTTTTCGTAAATAAACCGAAGAAGAAGGGCATATAGGTATTAGACATTTTCGTAAATAAACCGAAGAGGAAGGGAAAATAGTTATTAGACATTTTCATAAAAAACCGAAAATGCTCTTCCCTTTTAGTCCAATTACTATAACTCTTTATTGTCCTATTTTTTCAGGGGCATAATTGGCAAGAGAACTAAAATATAACATATCTAAAAATCAGTTCCTTGGAATTTTACAAATTTTATCTCGTTGGAAAGATTTTAAAGAGATCTACACAATGAGTACAAACAACAATATCAAATTAATAATTTTTACAAAAACAAATCGGAGATGTTTATCCTTTGAGGCACAACTAAAACGATGTATATGCTTCAAAAATAACATTCCATCATTGGTGTTTCGTTTTTCTTGTCAGCCCTCTCTACCGTGGCAGCGGTGTTCTGGTTTCCTTACCATAATTTTCTGTAATATTCTGGAGGACTAATAATACTCAAGTCATGAGTAGCAGGGATGACATAAAATAAAGATGTCTTCTATGCTATGCACATACTGCGTTAGGTAATTATTGGAAAACGATTAATAAAATAAGATTTTTAAGGTTTTAATAAAAATTATAATTTATTATTTTCTTTTGTGAATGAAAAACTTATTAGTCTCACACCGTGGAGTTTCCACTTTTTAGTTGTTTTAAGAGACTATATAAGTTTTTTAGTCCCACATCGGGGAGTTCATCTTTTTAAGTTGTATTATTCCATTATATAAAGAAATTCACTACTTTTGTAAAATCTATGCGAAAGGGGTTTCTCTATATTTTAGAAGGACCCCCAAGGGAAGATATTTTATATTGTTTTCTTATGCGTTCGTGATTTTCCTTAAGGGTTTTTTTCGGAGTTGCCAAGCTCAAGTTGAGCATCTACTACATATTCTAGTAGTAGGTGTAGTAGGGTGTTTTATCCTGGAGATATCCGTCCTGTGAGGGCTATAACATCACTCTTGAGTGTAGCCGGGCGCTAATGTCTTAAGGGCAACGTGTTGAACACGTGACTCACTCTGTTTTTCCAAAGTTTTGTCTTGTTGTTGTTGCGGAGATCTGGGGAGCTCGTCCGTTTCATCAAATCGATCACTTCCATTATAAAGGAGCTAAGTATCAATAACTTTTGCTTATTTGATTTTTTCCTTATTTTTGATTATTGCACCCAACAATCTTAAGACATTAGAATTTGTAATAATCGAAAATGGTTGGTTGGTTTGTGAATCATGGATGTTAATTGTGGAGTGAAAAACAAAAACGGATTTTTGGTCAGATGTAGAGTTTCGAGTTTATCTCTTAACCTAGAAGGAATTTCGATGAACCCTTTTGACACAACGTAGTAGACATCCCGATAGTTACCCACTTAAAATTTCAGAATTTTTGGAGTTGTACAAGTATTTTTTTGATATTTTACAAAACAGGGAAACGTTCTTGAAAAATTCTGACGGGCAGAAATTTGTTGTTAACTAAATTAATTTTTATGGGGTAACCATGAGTTTTTTGAATGGTGATCCAAACGAAGTTTGTATATTTAGATATTATCTTCAAAACTCATACTTTATCTTCCGTTTCGGAACTAAGGTTTGTGAGATGTGGTGTATTAGGTGATTGGGAAATTACCGTGTCCGTGGTCAGAGTATAAACGAAGATTGTGACATGAAATTGAAAAAGGAACACGGCTACCAGGCGCATGTGGATGAACACAAGTCTTCCAAAGCTGACAAAGGCAAGAACATCAAAAACAACTTTATGCGTAGTCTTCATAAGAAAGGTATGTTTCGTAAAACTGAATCCGGCATTAGTTTAATTAAGGGTGATTGTTATGTTTGTAAAATTTGTGGCCATACGGCAGTAAAAGTGTAGACAACATAAAACCTTAATAAGTAGAAAGTTAATGCTAATTTAGTTGAAACAAATTAGAACGAGTTCATTGACATGATGTCAGAAGTTATTTTAATAACCAATGTGAGAGACTGGTGGGTGGACTCTGGAGCCACTAAGTATGTTTGTTGAAACAGAGACATGTTCACCTCTTATCAGAGGATAAGGGATGTCGAGAAACTCTATATGATTAACTTATCTGCGACAGAGGTTGCATAAAAGGGAAAGGTCGAGCATAAGCTCATATTTGTAATATTCTCACACTGAATGAGTATTCATGTTCCGAGCATATGCAAGAATCTTGTATCTTGTTCTCTTGAAGATGGTAAAAGATTGAAGATCTTAATTAAATGTGGAAAACTTTTTATAACTAAGGGCAATGATTTTTTAGGCAACAATTATAGGACTTAGGGCCTATATAAGCTTAAAGGAAAATATGATGAAGTGAACATAGTTAATTCTTGTGCTTTCTTTTGTGTGTCTTTGAATGTTTTGCATGGTATACTTGGACCCGTAAAATTATAAGTCAATGCATAAACTGCCTAGCATAGGCTGCGTACCCAAATTTAGTTTGGATCTTGAACACAAAAGTAAAATGAATATGCTATAAAATCTTTTAGCACAAATATTCAGAGTAATTCTAAGCCCTTAGAATTAATTCAGTTAGGCCTAGTTGACATGAGTTCAACTCAAAACCAGTGGTAAAAGATGGTTTATAACTTTCGTAGATGATTGTACGAGGTACTATCTTGTATACTTGCTTAGGGATAAGGATGATGCCTTAGAAGCCTTAAGATGTATAAACTTGAAGTTGAAAACCAATTAGAAGCCTTGAACATAACAACTATATCCTTAAGGAGATAATAATTTCCATGTTGATTAGTTCAGGATTACCTGCGGCCTTGTGGGGGGAGGCAGTCCTCTTAACTAGTATATCCTGAATAGAGTACCCTTTTAAGGATCATATGAAACTCCATATGATTTATGGAAAGGTAGATGATCTTCTTATGAATGCGTCAAAGTGTGGGGGTGTTTGACTAAGATTGTCATTCCTCTTCCTAAAAGAACTAGATAGAAACCAAAAATGTTGATTGTGTCTTCATATAGGGTATGTTGAGTATACTTCTACATATAGATTTTTGGTTGTGTGTTCTGATTTTCATACTTTGGTGTGATTTTTCTGACTTTGTTGTGAATACTATTACATAATCTAGGGATGCTGAGTTCTTTGAACATGTTTATTCTTAAACATGTACCTCATTACAAATGTGTTGTTGATCCCCTAGATTTATTTTCAAATAGTCAGAACTTATCTTAAAGGAAGATGAAGTTAAGGTTGAGCCAAAGAGAAGTAAAACAATTAGACTTGAGACTTCTTATGAAGCCGACTTCATACATGCCTAGCTTAGTCTGAGCCTCAGATTTGTAAAGAATCCTTGACATCTACTGAAACCCCATTCTAGTAAGAAGCTTCATTTAGTGAAATGGACTCAGTCCGTCGCAACCAGACTTGACCATGGGATGTAAATGAGGTTTTAAGAGGAAACGTTAAGTAAATGGAACTGTGGAAAAATATTAGGCTAAGTTGGTAGCTAAAGGCTATAAACTAAAAGAAGGTGTAGATTTCCTTGATTCGTATTAACTTGTGACGAGAATTACTTCCGTTGAGATGCTAATTGATATTGCTTCCATAAACAACTTGGAGATACATAAGATGGATGTTAAAGCAGCTTTTGTAAAACCGTGAATTAGATAAAGAAATTTACATAGACCAACCCGAGGACTTTGTAGTGAAAGGTTATGAAGACAAAGTTTGTAAGTTGAACAAATCTTTGTATGGTTTATAAAATAAGCACGTAAACAGTGACATGGAAAATTTGATCATGTGATAATCTGTAGTGGATTTAAGTTTATGAATCTGACAAGTATATTTACAAGTAACTTGTTAAGGATGCCTGTGTGATTGTATGCTTGCATGTTGATGATATGCTTATACTTGATACAAACATAGATGTGATTAATTCCACTAAAAACATGCACTGAATGAGAACGTTGACTTGAAAGACTTAGGCCCTTTTGATGTAATCTCAGGGATGAGGATTACAAGATAATCAAACATTCATAGTCTTAGTCATTCTCATTATGTTGAATTGTGCTTAAGAGATACAATCAGTCTGATTGTAAGCCTGCTTGTACTCAGTACGATTATTCTTGTAGACTCAAGAAAAATAAGGGTAGTGGAGTATCTTAACTTGAATACTCAAGAGTTATAGGATGTCTGATGAATTTAATGAATTGTAAGAGTCCAGACATTGCCTATATTGTGAGTAAGTTAAGTAGATATAATTGTAGTCCAGAGAAAGAGCATTTAGATGTACTGAGTAGAGTATTATGGTACCTAAAATACTCTATTACCTTTTATTTGATTTATGAAAGGTATCTTGCTGTCCTTGAGGGACTTTATGATGCAAACTGGATAGTTGACTCGGAGGAGTATAAGTCTACGAGTGGATATGGTTTCACTCTAGCATGAGGGTTTGTTTTTAGAAGATTTCCAAACAAACATATATTGCTCAATTCATTATGGAATCTGAGAGTATTGCGTTAGATAAAACACGAGAGGGGGCCGAGTGCCTAAGATGCTTTTTAGAAGACATTCCTCTCTGGCATAGGCCTGTGCCAGCTATATCTATACATTGTGTTAGCCAAGCTATAATAGCTAAAGCTAAAAATAACTAATCTCAATTAGCGTTATTTCCATTGATTGGATAAAGTCCAAGGAGAATATCGCGCAAACTTTGACGAAAGGTTTATCCAAAGAGATAGTTAGAAATGCATCGAGGGGGATGGGGCTTAAGCTCATAAATTAAACTTGCCATGAAGGATACTCAACCTTGTTGACTGGAGATCCCAAGATCAAGGTTTCGAATGAGACAACTAATTTGTGGTGGGTAAAGGTAAACACTATCAGAGAATTTCATTCTCTGTCCCTTCCCTATGGTGTAGACGTGATAGTGTGACTGCATGTGAAGGATTACTTTTAAGAAGTCTTAATGAGTTCTATATTTTCAATTTAAGATTGAAGTGGGGTGTAGCAGTAACACTCTTTATGGAAACTCACCTATCTGAATGAGGAAGTGGGGACGCTTCCTATGAGAATATGAGCTTTGATTCTCTACAACATTCTGAGAAACATGATATGTCCAAGGCCAAATTGGACAAAAAGGCACTAGCTTGGCAGAAACCTTGGAGATATAATCCGTGGTCGTTATCGCGAATTACATCAAACGTTAGCAGTTCAAGACATAGTTCACTGTCTCTAGCAAGTAATTCCGGTAATATCTCACTAAGCAAAGGTTAAAGACCTCATGGACACCTCTGCCTAAAATGGTATTTCCTGCGCGTTTTTTATGTGATTTTCGTTTTGATGGTCTTGGTATTACTGGAACTTAGGACCTAAGGGTCTCTAAGGGTTCACTAGTTCATGTTTTTTCACTTTGGTGAAAAAACCTTTAGTCTCACTTGTGAGGAACTAAAGATGAAAGATCTCTATACTATATGATTTTTGCAATCCATAGTATGACCCTAGGGTCAACACACTGTTGTGTGAGGGAGATGACGTTGGAATGGCTAGTATGACTTCAACATGCACGATCTGTTTGTCTGTTCAGTCAGTTCGGGTCGTGAGATTGGGTTGTTGATTTATCAAGATCTATTTGTGTTTTCGTGTTTTATTGAGTTTTCATTCATGTGGGGGATTGTTGGAAAACGATTAATAAAATATGATTTTTAAGGTTTTAATAAAAATTATAATTTATTATTTTATTTTGTGAATGAAAAACTTATTAGTCTCACACCGTGGAGTTTCCACTTTTTAGTTGTTTTAAGAGACTATATAAGTTTTTTAGTCCCACATCGGGGAGTTCATCTTTTTAAGTTGTATTATTCCATTATATAAAGAAATTCACTACTTTTGTAAAATCTATGCGAAAGGGGTTTCTCTATATTTTAGAGGGACCCCCAAGGGAAGATATTTTATATTGTTTTCTTATGCGTTCGCGATTTTCCTTATGGTTTTTTTTCGGAGTTTCCAAGCTCAAGTTGAGCATCTACTACATATGCTAGTAGTAGGTGTAGTAGGGTGTTTTATCCTAGAGATATCCGTCCTGTGAGGGCTATAGCATCACTCTTGAGTGTATCCGGGCGCTAATGTTTTAAGGGCAACGTGTTGAACACGTGACTCACTCTGTTTTTCCAAAGTTTTGTCTTGTTGTTGTTGCGGAGATCTGGGGAGCTCGTCCGTTTCATCAAATCGATCACTTCCATTATAAAGGAGCTAAGTATCAATACCTTTTGCTTATTTGATTTTTTTCCTTATTTTTGATTATTGCACCCAACAGTAATTGTGTCACGTTCCTTTGTTTTTAATTTACCACCTTCCTATAAATTAACAATTTTGTCTTGTCGTCCTAGCCTTGGATTTGCAGCCTCTACTTTAATCAATACCGGGTTGTTAAATCGATATGCTAAACCCGTTCAAGAAAATATAAATGAACCTTTGCAGCCAACTATGTACAAAAGGACAAGAAAGAATATGATATTCTTGCCTCGAAATAAGCTTGTACACGACATGAACTTCCAGAAGAATTTACCAGAAAGTTTGGGAAAACAACTGCTTGACCATATTAGCGGAAGTCTTCACCAAACTTCTGGAAAAAGTTGAATCTCTACAGATGATTTCTGGGTTTCACATCAATTTGGAGATCAAAGTGACCCACCTGCAATTTGCGGATGACACTTTGATATTTGTAGATGCCAAAGAGAAAATGGTGGAAAATTTAGTCATGATTCTTCATGTGTATGAAGCCATAACCGGTTTATGAGTAAACTTGGAGAGAAACACTGTAATTAGCATTGGTGCAGAGCATAAAGTCCAAAAAATTGCAAAAATCATAAACTGTAAGATTGAGTAGCTGCCCTGAAGTACTTAGGTATGCCTCTTGGGCCTACATTAAAACAAACAAGTATATGGGAGGTTGTCCTAGACAAATTTCAGAAAAAATTGGCAGTTTGGAAAAGGAAGTTCTTATCAAGAGCCAGAAAAATTATCTTCATAAATAGTGCTCTAGCTAGCCTCCCGGTATGTCACTACTGTAGATGCTAGCTAGTATAAAAAAAATGTCTAAGCTCATGAGAGATTATCTATGGGGCTCCACAAGAGAAAAGAAAAATATATGTTGGATTGCATGGGATAGATGTTGTTTACTTAAGGAGATGGGAGGTATTGGTATGAAGTTGAGTATAAAGTCTAAAGGTACAGGTACGTTTCCAAATGGTTCTCTTTCAAGCTTAAAAAAGAAAAAACCTCCCAAATCTAAAGTTCCTAACAAGGTTTCCGCAGATAAGCTTGTGGAGTTTGGATCTTCTTGGGGATTAGAATTTCCACCTTTGAAAACTAACCGTGAAGAGATGTTTAGCGATTTATAAAAAAACCACGATGATATATTTGTAGAAGATGTTGATAGGTTTTAAATGTCTTTAGGCAGTGGTCCTCATTGCGGTTTGAAAGTTGCTCTTTGTTTGTTAGGTTTCACAAGTTGTGTCTTTTATTGACACTCTTTGTTCTCTTAGAAATTTCTTTGTACTCTTTGTGGGCTTTTCTTTCTTGGTTGTTGTATTCGCCTGCACACGGCTTGTGTGCATTTTATTCTTTTTGATCGATCAAAAAAAAAAAAAAAAACTCAAGGAGATGGGAGGACTATGCATAAGAAATCTGATGGCAGCAAATGTAGCAATGCTGGCAAAGTGGAGCTAGAGATACACTCAGGAAAACCATTATTTGTGGAGGAAAATAATTCAACAAAGAACTAAGTCTCGTGTGAAGGATTTATAGCTTAAAGAATACAAATCTACATATGGGAGAAGTTTCTGCAGAGAATTCAAAATGCTAAAGGCTTGGTCCAATGGAACTCAAAGTTCTCCATAGGCAGAGGGGATGAAGTAAAATTCTGGCAAGATGCATGGAATGGTGCAATCCCCTTCAAAGACACACACAGAAGAGCTTACAAAAAAACATGCAAAAGTCGTAGGCTTAATTCAGAATGGTGCATGGACAATTCAGCTAAGAGAAAACCCTTCTCCAGAAGTGCTAGCTGAGTTAAATGACATCCTCAACCTTATTGGTACTCCTCCAACTCTCAATGATAGTGAAGACAGCCTTCGCTACAATGCAGGTGGCGGGTACACCTCTAGAGAGGTAAACAAATGGCAGATGTCAAACTGGCAACACCTTCTCTTTCAAGTATGTATGGAGAAAGCACATCCCTCTAAAAGCCCAACTGTTTGTTTGGTTTGCAATCCACAACGCAATCCCTATAATTGATAACAATAACTCTAGACTCACTTCGGAAATCTCCCGAAGTGAGCACCGACACTCACAAAGTCCTGACCCCACCTTTGCACGCACCTATCCCGATGCTCGAACCATTCAACAACTGCCTCACGATCAGCCTTCGGTGTCTTTCTCGGTGTAGTGCTTCGGTGGGTCTAGTACCACTCAATTGATAATCTCCTTAAAAGAGGATGTCAGATCAACAATGATATGTGCAGCCTCTGTGGTGGAGAAGTGGAAACTGTTGATCACGTTCTCTTAAAATGCAGCTTCTCAAAAGAAATTTGGAGATACTTCACTTCAAAAATGGATGCTAGCTGGGAGAAAATTTTTGATGGGGGCGCTTTTTGAAGGGGGCATGGGGGACAAATGGTATGGTGACACATGTCTTACATATTAATAAATTTTGTTTCTTACCAACACCAATTAAGAAAACAATTTTTCTCTCTAAAAATACACCTTTTTTTTATATATATTTTTGGTAACATAATTCATAAATATGTAAGACATGTGTCAACATACCATTTGTCCCCATACCCCCTTCAAAAAGTGCCCCCATCAAAAAATTTCTCGCTAGCTGGGTTCATAAAGACAACATTAAATCTCAGTTTGAAGAATGGAGATCCTCCCCGTGCAAGACTAGTTATAGCCAAAAATATATGGATGATGTTGCCTCTTGCCATTTCTTGGGCCATTTGGCTTGAGAGAAATAGAATAACTATGGAAAACAAGCGAGCCAAACACCATGTTTAGATCATTATATAGGTTAAGAGATTAGTCTTTCAATGGGGGTCAATTAAAAACTGGTTTAGATTGGTTTCTTTTTTGATCTCTCTTGCCCGTGTTATCTGTATGCAGAAGCAAGAAGACAGAGATACAAAATTAGTGAAGAATGGGAAAGCAAAAAGAAATTTGAAATGAATTTTTTGGTCACAGAATTTAGTCTGGTTAGAAATGAACAAGTAATGTGGGCTATTAAATTAGCTGTCTTTTGTAATAAGTTTGATATCAAAAATACGTGGACTGATCAAAACTTATGGGCCTTAATTAATTACCTGAACTACCAACATTGGAATCAAAATGATATGAATTCCAGAAACACCATGTATGAGAATTGGAGAACTGAGTAATGTAGATTTCTGAAGTGTTATTGCAACCTCTTTTATTAAAAAAAAAAAAGATTAGTTTCTTTTACTGATATTGTAAACAACTGTGAAGCTTCGGTTGATAGAAATAGGTAACCGGGCTACGATTTGAGATTTGTGGTGTGTGGTTTGTAACTACTTGTTCCGAGCATAAAATCCTTTTTTTTCTTTTCTTTTTGTCAATAAAATCTTACCCCTTTGCTTCAAAAAAAAAAAAAAAAAAATTAAAATGTTTGACCATATATGCAAGTATGCAACCATAAAAGGTTCCAATCCACCGAGTTAAAACGAGTTAGTTCCGACTCAATTGATTTGACTCACAAATCCAGTGAGTCAAATGAGTTATCGCAACATTCAACAGAAGCGAAAAAACTCTTTACGACGGGGATTTGACTTCTATGGACTAATAACTTATAAGAAACAATGCATGTCTTGGCTATTGCTGGGGGGACATGGAAGAAATGATGATGTCACAATAACTAATTCGACTGCCCAAAGGAGCAATGGGAGCAAGAAGGTAAAGAATGCCAATCATTTCAAAGAAAAAGGATCTGAAGATGCTCATCTTTTGAAGTGCGCAACCGTTAGCTGGGCAATGATACATCATTAAATGTATTTGCGTTACAGTATTGTGAAAATGTATCTTAGGAAGCAATAATTTATTTTAAAGAAGCTGCACAAAATCTTGGTGAAGCAACAAAGTGTCTAGGAGAAGAAAGAAAGTACTCCAGCGGATTTTCTTAAAACACTCAACATTTTAAAGGATGCGAGGCATATATCTAATGAGGATGCATTGGAAGTTTAATTTGAAGTGGCTGAGCTTACTGGCTGGCAGAAGTTGTCTGCGGCCGAGTTAACCAGTTGCAAAACCGCAAGAACAGTTATGATCAAGTCAAAAGAATGCAGCTACAGTTTTAGTTACTGTTTGTACCGTGTATAAAATACACGGGAGGCCCGCAAATCAATACAAGAAGGCATGCAGGGCAAGTCAATAGGCATGCATGGAAGTTTCATGCAGAATTAACTACACATCAATTGCTCAATTCATGCAAGGCAGTTTCATGCAAACTTAATGCCAGGAGGCATGCAAGGGCATGCGGATTAATGCCAGGAGGCATGCAAGGGCGGTTTCATGCGGATTAATGCCAGGAGGCATGAATGAGAATCAATGCCATTTAATTTTATATTGAAATTAGATATTGAACTGTATAAATAGGGAGGAGCATAAATCATTTGAGGGAGGTAGCCAATAGGAGAAAATACATACACTGTAATACAATTATCAATAAAAAATCACCCCCCAAGGGGATTCATCCGTGGATGTAGGCAAGCCATGCCGAACCACGTAAAAACCTGTGTCAATTTCTTTTATCTTCAATTCGTCTCCTAACCCTAAAAACACACCAAATCTTCTATTCATCGTGTTTCGTGCCCAGGATTTATTTTGGGTACAAATATTGGCGCCGACTAAGGGGATTCGTGTAAAACAATCGTGTTTTATCATTGAGATAGGTGCGTCAAAAGCTCAAAAATCATGCCACGAATTTCCATGCAAAAATCAGCACCGTTCGGGTGCCACATCAGCCATGCCGTCCCAGTCAGCAGTAACGCGTCAGTGCTTCTGCACTGTCATCACGCCACACCAGCAAACACACATGCTTCATCCAAATCTTGTTTCGTCAATAACTTCTTCGTTTGAAGTCCGAATTGAGTGATTTTTTGCTCGTTAGAACCATTTTTCAATTCCCTACAACATGGAAGCAAAAATTTATGTGTTCGAGAAACTTTTATATGCACTTGGGGCAGCAACATGATCGAGTTCGTGGTTCGTGGATAGCGACATGATCGAGTTCGAGATGAGGATTGCATAGACCCTTCCATATTTAGCCTTGCATCACTTCGCAAGCACCAAAAGCCTCACCTTGCACGTGAGCACATAAGTCTTGCTTTTATCGCAAGCATAAAATCTCGTCTTGCACGCGAGTATGAAAGACTTGCATCTTGGCAAGCATAAAGTCTCGTCTGAACCACGAGCCCAATGCCCGATATTGGTCCAAAGACTCGTACTCAACACAAGCAACAGCCACCCTGCCCGAGCAGCAAGCGCTAGCCTTGTTACGTTGCGAGCAAAAAGCCTTGCCCTTGATCGCAAGCACACACTACATTCTACTCAAGACTCGACTAGCTATCGAGCATCACAAGTCCACCACGTGGCAAAAAGTCTCACCTAGCACGTGAGCAAATTTTATTGCAGGTTACCACAGTTGGGGGCGTCTTTGTAATGTCTCTACTCACGCTTGGGGGCGACTGGCGAGTTACGTCATCGACGATCGACGCGAAGGAAAACAAAATTCTTAACCCCCAACAAGTTGGAGGTTAAGAGGGAGCGATGTTTGTACCGTGTATAAAATACACGGGAGGCCCACAAATCAATACAAGAAGGCATGCATGGAAGTTTCATGCAGAATTAACTACACATCAATTGCTCAATTCATGCAAGGCAGTTTCATGCAAACTTAATGCCAGGAGGCATGCAAGGGCATGCGGATTAATGCCAGGAGGCATGCAAGGGCGGTTTCATGCGGATTAATGCCAGGAGGCATGAATGAGAATCAATGCCATTTAATTTTATATTGAAATTAGATATTGAACTGTATAAATAGGGAGGAGCATAAATCATTTGAGGGAGGTAGCTAATAGGAGAAAATACATACACTGTAATACAATTATCAATAAAAAATCACCCCCCAAGGGGATTCGTCCGTGGATGTAGGAAAGCCATGCCGAACCACGTAAAACCTGCGTCTATTGGTCTGTGTTCCAATTCTTCTCCTAGCCCTAAATACTCACCAACTTATCCATTCATCGTGTTTCGTGCCCAAAAGTAATTTTGGGTACAAACAGTTACCTGCCATTACAAACACAAACAACTGTCAACGAGTACAGGTTTGCACCCAGTAACGGGGCTGGAACGAGTACAGGTTTGCACCTCAACATCCCTCTTGTTAGCATCCTTCTCCTGAATTAACGAAGGCATGTGAAACATCTGCAACAACCTCTGATCTTTTGCTGGGTTTACCCATGTTGGCGGCAGATTAACCAACTGATGATCAAAGAGAAGAAGAGATCCTACAGGTTCATCTGGTGGTTGCCCTAAAAATATCCTGCATATATGGCAAGTGCAATAATATTCTGGAACAAAAAAAATGCGCCCACCGTGGGTCTCGAACCCACGACCACAAGGTTAAGAGCCTTGCGCTCTACCAACTGAGCTAGACGGGCGTGTTGCACTTACTTTTTTTACTAGCACCTCGATTATTCCCATGGAGCAGATTATGGGGAGGGTTAAAGAGTACTTGTTTCCTTCGCTTATTCTAAATCAAGCTGCACAACAAAAATATGTCAAAAGCTTTAACTGAAACTTTGATATAGTTTGCAAATAGCTAGCAAAAATTCACACAACACGAAATGCCAAAGTTTTACTGCTAAAGATGAATCACAAAACAGATACTAGATGCTCATGACTGAAAGAGTAATCATAAATTAAGGAGCTGAAGACAGGCAACAAAATCAAGCATCTCAGTTAGTTAGTTAGTTAGTTAGTTAGGAAGATATTGACTACACAAAATCTGTAAAAAGACAACAACTTCAGATAATATTGACTACACAAACAATTATGGCATTCTGGTAATGACAAAGTTCTATTATGCAGATCCTAGTAACTAGAGTGTGTTGTTCCAGTATCTACATTAATTTTCCAACATTTTTATGCCATGCATACATACTCCATTCAATTGAAACATTTTGCTTTACGATTCTTTGTACTTCACAAAAATACAAGTACACATGCTATTCACTTAAACACACTTTAAACCACTTTCATATAAGATAGAGGTCTGATTTTTTGTTTCTGTGAACATGGGGAGATATTACAATGAATACAGCAAAACCAAAAGATCAACAAAGCAGTATACCAGCTTAAATTAAACAATAAAACACAACACAAGAACGGTACATATACCTTTTATCCCAACCCACTTTGTAGCAATCATGAGTGGAGTTTCTCTCTGTACCCAAGTTTGAGTAACAAAATCTCCATTCAGATTGCTTACCATTTTAAACAAACGTCTCCACACTGTTAATAAATGCGTCAACGAGTCCATTCGTTCAAAATAAAAAGTGAAACGACATGTGCTTCCTACAAGGTTCCTCGACCAACTCCCTTCAGAAGAAAGAACACTCGAGCATTAACAAACAAGCAAAAGAACACTCAAACAGTAACAACAAGCAAAAACCAGTTGAGTTGAGACATGAAATCTTACACTTAACTGCTTTCCAAAAAGATGCCCTCACGCAGGATTGAACTGCGGACCTTCAGTTTACAAGACTGACGCTCTACCACTGAGCTATAAGGGCAAGCATGGGGCATTCCGAGAATTGAACTCGGGACCTCTCGCACCCTAAGCGAGAATCATACCACTAGACCAAATGCCCTGTTGTTGCCCAAATGTTAGAAACACGGCTTTTATACATTTCAGTATTTCACCTAAGTTGGAAAGCTATGGGCTTATATCTAAAAAATAGCGACTGCTATTTGAACTGAAAAAAGAAAATGAAACAGAGTCAACATTATTCTACAAATTGAGCATTATGGATGAATAGGTATACCGGGTTTGTTAAATACTACATAGTGTTAAATTTCAACAACATCACAACTCAAGAGCCTGAGTCATAAAGACCCGACAAGGATATTTTTTTTCTGGTTAGGGGTATAGAGAGGAAGTTCATAAAGGTATTAGATTAATAATAAGGATAACTCAAGATTAAAGAATTTGGGAGCCCACTAACTCCGAGACAACCACATTGGGAAAAACAAGTAGAATAGAATTAAAATGCAGATATCATTAGGTTGCCACATGAGCTCAAAATAAAGGAAGCAACTCCAGAGGTTAAATTAACAGTTCAGAATCCCCTCCAAGCTGAATGAGTTTGTTAGGTAATTAGGATTAACCATGAGAGTCAGGCCATTTATTGTGGTTGTTCATGCATTGGTTTCACAAACTCGGATGCTCAATCCTTCAGCCAGGAAAAGAAACAAAATAATATGGAGGAAACTTTTTAGCAGAAATAGACGGCCGGCAACAAGATCACATGAACGTAAGAAAACAAGAAAAGCCAAATGAATAAATCAATAAATTTTGACACAAATAAGGTTATTTTTACGAACTATCTTTCTGATGAAGGAAAGTGGAAAACAGAAAAGGAAGAAAAATCACTAACCTAATCAACCATAGAGGCTTCCAGTACTTGAGCTTTCTGAAGACTCATATTATCAGTTGAAGCTGCTACATAGACTTGCAGTCTAAACCTGTCCCTTTGAAGCACAGGGATAAGAATAATCATCTCAACCGTGTGAACACCTACAGTATGGTCGCACCCCAAAGTGAACATATTCAGGGTGATAATAAGAGATGAGAAAAATAGAAGAAAGCAAATTTCCAGCTAATACAAAACAAAAAATATGATGGTAGATTGATGAATTTACCTGAACCTAGAATGATTGGGGCGCTGACAGCTTTGGAGGTGAGTTATGAAGAGGTATTTTGCTTTGATGGATGACAGACAAAATACGAAAAATAAAGATGATGAAAATGGTGATGAGGATGATAGTAAGAAACATCCATTTCCCTTCTCCATGATAAGACGTAGCTTCCTGACAAAGAATATCTGGAATCAAAGGTATTAGAATACTCATGAGTATAACTCAAATTTCAGGAATTTGACAGGACACAAACACAGAGACAACCTTACATTAAGAAATACCATAAAGTAAAATAAAGGTCAAAATGCAGATAGCATTATGTTGCCACATGAGCTCAAAATAAAGGAAGAAACTCCAGAGATCCAATTAGTAGTTCAACTAGAATCCCCTTCAAACTTGATGAATTTGTTAGGTTTAACCATGAGCAAAAAGTCAAGCCACTTATTGTGCTTGTCATGTATTTACTGCACAAATTCGATGCTCATTTCTTCACGAAACAAAACAATATGCAGAAAACTTTTTAGCAGAAACTAACAGCCAGCAACAAGATCATAGGAATGTAAGAAAACAAGAAACACAAAATGAATATACACATAAACATTGACCACACATAAGGTTACTTTTACGAACTATCTTTCAGTATAATTACATTGTGAAGGGATCACCTGTACTATCAACCCAGAAGAACAAAAACTAACTACAAAATCAAGCTAATTACATTACACTACCTAGATTTTAGTTTAACTTCCCAAGTGTTCACTTGACTCTATCCTTGCCATTTAAGTAAGAACCCCTACAACTCATTAAACTCTACTTTTCGCGGACAAAATCTCAGCTCCTGCTGAAATTTAAGGAACCAACAAACACTCTACAACGTATTCATCTTTAATGATTCTTTAAATCTGGGGAACCAACAAAGAAACACACAACTAAGAAACGTTCCGAGAATATATGTTATGGGGATGTTCATCAGTCAACAGAGCTAAAACTGTAGCTAGATAAAGAAGAGAGCACTAACAACAACGAGTTCTCCCTCACGATTCTTAGCGTTAGAGTTCTTGGTGCACAATATTAATTCGAAGAGCGACAAACTTACGAGACAACTCCATCCGTGTATGTTGCACCAAGAAGAGAATAAAAATAATACTGGTTCAATATTTTTCTAAATGAATAAGGACAGAAACAAATCCATCAAATTGATAACAGAATTGGCACTTGATTTTGATACTTCCACATATAATTGCAGCTAAACTTGGTCATGAGGTCATGAAGTACACCTTTGATGGTAAGAGTATGAGAAGAAACAAAAAAATTACCTTGCTCAATTTGATACAAGTAATGGCGATGGCAATTGAACCAAGAATTGCATATGCAAAGCAGTTGCCTCACACGTCCATCACCGTTTCTCCAGACATCTCTCTCAGAAAAGATACAAGGTAGCAATCCTGTCACAAGGTAGCATAGATATCTCAGTTGAGTAAATTGAATTCACCAACCAAACAAAGAAACAAAACCCTAATTTCAAAAACAAATTTTTCCATATTAATCCCAAAAAGTACCTCCATGAACATGACTGATGGCTTCAGATTGAATGTTGGAGAGATACTTCCAGCCCCGAATCTTCACAAGCTCAGACAGAAAGCGAGAACGGAGGGGAAGGAATTTGAGACGATTATTTTGTGTTATGTTCATCTTTTCAGGGGTCATTTGTCTCAGTTAATTATACTCTTCTTACACTGTTTTTGGTACTAGTACGTAGAAATTTTGGTGCATCTGAAGCATTTTCGGAGTATTAGACACTGCCCGGGAAACAGTATCCCTGCTTTTCAAGTAGTTTATCATAAGTTTGGCACATGAAAAATCATTGAAAGAAATATTGCCTGCATTTTAAAAAGAATAGACTGATTTAACGTACACGTATCTTTTTTGAAACGGAAGGAGCAGATAACAAAGGTAGTAAATACATACCATTTTTATTTTTATTACATTATATACATTTTTTTTTTTACTTTTGTTGTACTCTTCAATCGATAAAATACCACTCGCAAATTTACATACTAAATGAACTGGATGCAAACAAGTGTATCACTCGAGCACAATCTAGACATGAACTTCACAAGAATTTAGTAACATAAGCATAAACCCCAACAGGCCAGCACGCTAATACGAGTAATCATTGCTTAAATTATCAGTTAGCTTCCATATCCACCACCACCACCTGAAGCACCAGCTGCAGCATCGCCATGGGGAGCTACATATCCACCACCACCACCAGCTACTGCATGATCACCATCATGGGAAGCTCCATATCCACCACCAGCAGCTACTACATCACCACCATGTGGAGCACCATATCCAGCAACAACGGCTGCTCCTGCCTCATCTTCGTGTGTGTGTTTCTTTTTCTTGATAAAACAGAAAGCACCTAGGGCAAAGAGTGCTAGTAAGAAAACTCCACCTAGTGAAACACATACAATGACTACTGTATAATTGTGTGGGCCTGGTGGCCCAGGTGGGATAAATGGAGGAGGAGCTAATGGTGGCGGAGGGTAATAACAAGGTGGTGGTGATGGTGGTTGTGGGCAATAACACGGTGGCTGGGCTACGGGAGGAGGAGGTGGTGGTGGTGGTGATGGTACTAGTGGTGGTGGTGGTGGTGGTGGTGGTGGTGGTGGTGGTGGTGGTGAATCAATTGGGTGTAACTTCCTAGCTCTGGTCATATTTAGTGTAAGAAACCAAAAAAAGTAATTGGATACCTAGAAAATATGAATGAAGAAAAGAAATATTTGAGAATGAAGAAAATGATTTGTGAAGAATAACGAACATGTTAAGTTAGTATTTGTAGAAGTAGAGAAATCGCTAAGAAGGAGACAGTTCAAAATTAAAAACATGAAACCATAACTTAATTGGAAGTTGCAAATATATAAATCAAGACAAGATAAGAGTAGAATGGAGGGAGTATAGTTTACTGGGATATGGACATAAAAGTATCAGTGTATGGTACAAAAAATATACGGAAATTGGGTCAATTGGCCAATTTTTTTTAAAATATGGTTCTAATAGATGAGTAAAAATTAGTATGGGTGAAATGGACATCAAAAAACTAGCAAGAATGAATCTGGATTCATCCTAACTTAAACTTAAAAAATAGCAAGGGTGAAACTGGATGCATCCTGATGTAAATTAAAAATAAGAAAAAATATTTGAAAATGGGTAGGATAAAATTGTTTACATCCTGGCTATTTTTACATTCTCGTCCATTTAAACAGTATCAAATTTTACATGTCTTTTTCACCCAGGAATTATCGTTATTGGGTTAATTGACCAATTTTGTGAAAAAAATATCATCCACAAGAAAATCTATAGGAAACATTCGGATATGATTGGTTAGCTCCAATGATTGGCTAGAGTTATGGATTTGGAGGTATAATTAAAGGGAAACTTAAAAAAATGCCCATGTGGGGAAATGCATTTAAGAAAATGCCCACGTTTTTTTGGTAATTTATTTAATGCTCATGCCGTTATGATTTCCGTCTGGACCCACCATTTCAGTAAAATCTCATTTACTAAGTCAATTTATCGTATGTGGAGATGAGATTTTGACGGGCGTAATTACTGAACTGCCTATCATCTTACACCGTCCGTTTGATTAATCTACGGTTCAAATTGTTAATGTGGAACAGATCTCGTTAGAACAGTGTTAAAGGACAGAAGACACAAGATGAATCATTATTTCTTTGTTCTCTCCGTCGGCATTGAAACACCAAGAAAAACCAGAGACACTGAGAACCATTTGCCAAGAAAATTTAATGGTAAGGATCGAGTGTAAATTGTTTTATGCTCAAATCTTGTTGATTAGTTCCAATTGATGTGGAGGAAGACAAATATAAACAAGTTTGCCGTCAACAATTTTAAGAACAACTGAAGTAAATTATTGAAAGATGAAAAATCGGAGCTATGGGCAATGGAAAACCGTAAGTATATGAAACCCATTTCTACATAGATTATTTTGTCAAAATTTCAATTTGGATTTAATCAATTTTGTTCGATTGAATTTAGGGTTTACTGATTTTAGGGAGATTTATATGTTGGGTGCATAATTGTTGAAATAAGGGTTTTTAATAGGGGAATGATTGAAATTTAATGATTTGAACTTCGGTGAATGTCTAATTTGAATGATTGTGTTTCACTGCATGTAATTTTATTTGCGATGGATGAAAGTTATTTGGGTTAGTAATTTGTTTAGTTTGATTGGGTTTTTGGGCTTTTAGTGTACATGGTATTATCTTATTGGTGATGGAAGATGGAAGATGAAGACGAAGGATTGAAGTTCCTGCCATGTTAATTAGAGATGTACATGAAGGATGAAACTGGTTTTGGTAGTTATTGGTTGGGGGTATAATGTTTATGCATTAAGTTTTATTTGTGTATAGTCCATGTGAAAGATGTTGCATGATTAATGTTGTGATTTCATAACAATTGTTTTTGAATCACATACTTTTGTTAACCAAATTTTGGGAAGAAGAAGATGGACAATACTATTTTGGTGCCATGTATCTTATGGACTGGAACGAACAGTACTAATTTAACTCGGTACTAATTTGGTTTTGAATCTTTCAATCATTGTTGAGTCGATTCAACTCGGTACTAACTCATGTGATTTCACTCGCGCCAACTGAAACGACTTATACGATTCAAAACGACTTATACGATTCAAGGGCGGGATGGAAAAGGTCAATTGTCATTTTTTGAAAAAAACGTGGCCATTTTCTTAAATGCATGGGCATTTTTTCAATTTCCCCATAATTAAATTTAGTGCCATATATCACCTAGGAAAAACGGCTCATAATTAATAATTATGAATTTTAATAATACCAAGACTACCCTTTAGTATATAAACAAGAGGAATATCAAAAGATATTTTCATTTCTCATTTCATTTCCGATTACGATGAAAACATTTTCTAGGGTTTCTAAATTGATTTTGAGCGAGAGACAACTAATTGATTTATTTTGAGCGAGAGACAATCGATGACGACGATAGAGATCATTTTGCTGATTCAGATTCAAGAAGTTCATCAACAAGCTAAGTATATAGATAAAAAATCGAGAAAAAAACGGGATGGAAAAGGTCAATTGATGGGCATTAAATAAATTATGAAAAAAACGTGGCCATTTTCTTAAATACATTTCCCCACATGGGCATTTTTTCAATTTCCCCATAATTAAATTTGATGTATTTTAAGGGTTTTGGTTGAGGAAGTTTCTAAAAAAATTTTTTTGATGTCTTTAACATTTTGCAAAGATTGATAACGATAAGATGGATTAACCTGTTGACATTAAGGAGAATGGAAAGGCCGCCAAACTTGATGCTTTCTGAGCCTAAGAAAGTGAAGGTTGTTGACCCCAAGGATGATGATGAGGATGATTTGATTCATCTACTGTATTCATCTTTAGATTATAGGATCTGATTACAAATACTTTACGTTGCTTTGCAATTAGATGCTTGAGATCTTTAGAATGTCATGAATAATCTAGTTAATACTAATGTGATTGAAATTCAATGCTTCATGACTTTCATGGAGAATATTATTAGTTTCAAACTGTAGAAGAGAGGAAGAAATGGCTTTTCTGTGGTGTGGATGTGTGCGAGAAGATACAAAAATGGAGTTGGTGGTTCTTTTGGTGCTCAGGTGGTCTTAGCTGATTGCAGAAATTTGGTATTGGTTATTTACATCCGCATTTTACAGGATTTAGATGAAAAAATATATTGCAAGTGATCGTTTCTTTATTTCGGAGTTTCCGATAACTTCGTAAAAGCTAATTGCTTATTTGTGGTATTTGGTCTTCTTGGAATTGGAGTTGACCACGAATACACAAGTCAGATGCATGTGTAACTCTTAATTACACTAGATAGATGCATATGTAACTTTCAATTACACTAGAAAGATGCGTGTGTAACTTCTAGTTACATATGCTACTGAAATTATTGTAAATGATATATGCATGTGTAACTTCGTTTACACATCACACTATAATTTAATAATTCTAGGCCCGATTTAATAATTTTGGGCTTAAATTTAAATTTTATTTAATTTGGGGCTTGATAATATATAAAAGGGCAATGATTTAAACTTCTTTTAATTAAGGGTCTCATATTATGGGTTACCCATGGGTTGGGCCTTAGCCTAATTTTCCCTTAAGTCATTCAGTGATTCATCTACTTAGATTATAGGATCGGTAATCATACCTTTCATGGAGAATATTATTAGTTTCAAAAATATATTGCAAGTGATCGTTTCTTTAGATAGCATGTCATCAAATTACTATAAAAAGCTCCTTATTACAATGTAGTTGATTAATTATTAATGTAAATCAATTTGATTGTATAATAAATGTATTTGATTAGGATGGTTAAGTTGGACTTTTGAGCTTATCCTTATGAACATCTAGTGGTCATAGCTTATTAGTTGGCAAAATGAATGATTAATATTTTCATCACATATACAAATTGTTGTATTTATAATTTGATCGGCTAATATAACTCTAATTTATTCATTTGGATGTATATACACATCGCTCTAGCAGGTGATAAAACGTTAGATAAAATATCTAAATATATGTTTAGAATTCGTTAGCATCTTAATTTCTATCAATCAATTATAAAAATCTAGATTAATATATATCTAGAAAATGTAAACGACACTTAAAAAAATCAGATTGCTATGGAAAATCTAATTAAGTTATATTTTATTATTAGTATTAAGCTTAAGTAATTTGATCGGGATGGTCTTATCTAATTTACGACTTGATTAATTACCATGTTGGTATATCTTGATCTTTTATTAAGAAAAAAATTGTAGTTTAATTATCATGTTGGTATTTGTTGAGCATAATCTATTTATTTTTAATTTGCAGCTAATAGGACATTTTATTAATCAAAGGAAATCAAAACAAAACAGAGAGCACGGGAACCTGAATCTCAAAAGAAACAAAAATGGTCCATAAGAAGAAAAAAAAACAACTGGAAAAGAGAATGTAAAGATTGATCGAAACGCACACGAAAGCAGAATTCCCCCGTCACCACACGTCACCGAGTGAGTATAACAGCATATGAATTTTTCTAACTTAAGCGTTGTGCTTAATTTTCATGATGACAATTCTTAATTTAGTATAAATTGAGTTTGATTGTCATGTTGGTATTTTCTGAGTTCTTTAATTAAAACACCACTTGCTTTTCTCAAATGCATTGGCATTTTTGATATGACTAAATAAGTGTGAAGTGCAAACACGTAAAAGGTACAAATTTCTATATTGCAAGACTCGATAAAAGAAAAACCACAGGATCTCTCTGATTTTTTATTTCTTTTTCTATTTTGGAGGTTAAAAAAGAAAAACCAACAAAAAAGAAAAAAGAAAGGCTTAGAGAGGAGTAAAAAACTCACTTGTAAAGTGAGTAATACACGAAGAAGGAGAAAGTAATCATTGGTCAGATAAGTAGTGTACTACGGTATAAGCTGCTAAAGAATGAGATTTTCAAAAGCCAAAACTGAAATCAACTGATAAGAATAAGTTGAGCTTGTCCTTAATTTTGGATATGGCGTTCTTGATGCGTCAAGGTGTAGGAGATAGATTGTACTTCAAAGCATTTATCACAGTAAGAGAATCACCTTCTATTATGATATGCATGAGTACGTTTAACAGATCTCTTACGTTTAATCACAGTAAGAGATCTTTACGGTTGAGAGTACGTTTAATAGATCGATACTTCACAGGTCATTTATGTGATTGATCTTTGGGCAACTGCTCTAAATGCTAATTATTTTGCTAAAACTAATGTTCGACGTGATAATTCTCTAAGTTTTACTTCTAGGGGATGGAAATATAGTTATAAAACCACGGATAAGATTAACCCCTCTATCTCATTGGTAGTGGGGTAAATAAATTTCATAGATCCTTGATGTAACAACTAGATCCAACTAAAGAAGTTGCTAAACCAATGGTAACGTTCTCCCTAATCCCAACCTTAAAGTGGATGATCTTATCGACCTACAAACCAGAACTTGGGACTCGGTAAAGTTTCGTGTTGTATTTTATCAATATTTTGTAGAGAAGATTGAAGACACCCCTTTGACCCTTACTCCCACCAGGGAAGACCTAGCTAACATGGGATTTATCCCGGATAGCCCTCCTAGTCTGTAATCCTATTTTTTATTTTTTTTACTAAATACTGGGCTTGACTAAAACTACGAGCCCGGGCCAGAAATTTATTTTCAGAGACCCCTTGATCCGTCGCTGATTCCTACTAGAGATAAAAGGATATGGGAACATGCTAGGATAGTAGATTTTAAACCGAAATTCCCATCATTGTCTCACCTCAAGAGGGGACACTTCGGATAATTATGGATTAAAATATGGTCTCAGAAATTATCAACAAGAGTTAAACCCTTCGTGTGGAAGGATTTGAAATAAGCTTTACTTGTGCAATTAACCCTGTTGAATCCTTATAAGAATGATTCTAGTAGATATGAATCATTTCCAATGGTTACTTGTATGGTTTGGTGACCATAAAAAACTTAATTGTTTATACAGAAAAAATTGAAGAATCAATTTTGGATAGAGCAAAATTGATGTTGTTGATGAGAATATAACAACAATATTTTATTGAAATTTTTGCAAAAACCGCTCCCTCTGATCAATCTACTTGGACTTCTCCTCCTAGTGATTGGATTAAAATTAATTGTAGTGGGGCTTAGAATATCTCTTCTATGAAAGAGGGGTTGGATCTACATTAGTGATTCTGGTCACCATTTCTTGATTGTAGAAGCCATTTATATATCTTGTTTTTCTGCAGAAGAGGCAAAGTCAAGGTATAAGGGTGGCTAGGAGAACGATGTGGGATAGAAATGAGCAATAAATCGTGATTGAAAGAAGTAGGAAGATTAACCAGAACGATATGTGGGGATAATAAAACTCATTCTTCATTTGGCTAATACTGAATCCCTAATTTCGAAGTTTAGAACCTAAGTAGCATGGTCATCTCCTCCAATTTGGCTCCTGCTATTTTTGAGTGGCTACCATAGGATAACATTCGGATACGTAATCGAGTTTTTTTTTTAATTTTTTTTTTACAGGTGATGGCATCTCTTTAAAAGTATTTATTTTTTGTTATGATTTTAGGTGGTACTTACGTTAATAATAATCACCTCTTTCATGTACTATGCCATGATGACCTTTAGTTTATAATTGGATATTATACACAAAAAAATTACATTAATTCATTCGTATGTAGATAGAAATTTTGGCGTATTGGATGTATTTTCAAACTTTTTTACACTGGTAGGAGACTCTATTCCTGCTTTTACCATCTCAGATTTTGTATTCATAAGTTTGTGACATGAAAATCATTTAAAAAATTAGCTATGGCTGATGGGTTTTTTTAGATTCATCGATGTTTGTCCGGTAAATAATCCCGAGAGAGAATTGTGGGGCAACCTTTTAATGGTTCTAACATTAGGAAGATTCAAAGTGGGTCATACGGTTTGTCCGTGGAATTCTAGGGATTTCTACGTCGATAAACCTAGAGTTTCTGTTAGAATAACAAAGATAGTAAATGGATTAAAAAACTTATTTTTACTACACATACACTAGTAAAATCGCACGCGCGATGCGCCTGCCGTTCGGAACTTCCGAAAGAAAAAACTGAATTTAAAAAAATAAATACATAATACGACATAAAGACTACCACATACATTTTAGATTATTGTTTGCCTAGCATCAAATCAATTAATATTACTCCAAGATATTTATGTTGGACAATCAAAATAGTAAACAGACTACATCATTTAGCATTCGTCTCAGCATCAAGACCCCTAAGAGTTTCTCCTCACAACATTATTCGCACGTGCTTTTTCTAATGTCTCCTAAAGGTCAGCACTGTTGTGATCTGGAAAAGGATCAGAACAATACCATGCAGTTATTGGATGATAAAGGAAGGATCGGAAGAACAGAGCAAGGAAAAGGATCAAAACAATACCACGCAGCTAATGAAAAGGTGATTTCATGACAATATCCTACATTTCTTGACAGTAGGTTGATGATGTCTATATTCAATCTGCACCCATAAAGTAAAATCTTAAATCGTTTACATAACCATCAATAAACTAAGTTTGAGGAGGTAAAAGAGGAAACTTACCCATTAAAAAGAAAGAAAACCAATTCATACACGGATCACCGAGGCAATCTTAGTGGATAAAATCGAACTACTCAATAAAATAAACAACCAAAAATCAAAATCACACATGAGGAAGTAGGAGAATCCTCTGTGCCACCATTATCTGCTTCCAATAAGTACTCAAATGTGGATATCAGAAAAATACTATCTCCGCAAAAATGCTCAATAATTCATCTCCGCAGATTCAATAGACACAAAATAAAAAGGAAAAAAAATACACCTTGTCATCTGTTTCTACATTCTGAAACTAATCAGCAAACTTCCCAAATTGTCATGGAAATAAAATACCCTTAGATACTATCATATTTAAACCCAGTAGTAAATAGCAAATAATATGTACTAAGACTGATCATTTTAGGCGGGGACTCTAAACACATTTTTATGGTCATTCAACAACAATGGATCCAAGTTGGACGTTCGACGTGCATTCCTGATAAAAACACAAACAAATATTGGACAGTTAACTTCAAATGCCAAATAGGTATATGATTAACCTAAGCCTCCATCTAGAGTTGTGTTTCTAAAATTTGCAAGCTGAACCTCTTGAGCCTGTGTATATTGTATTACCAAATACCATAAAGCACGACTGACAATTTTACATTAGACTTTATATGAACCCATGACTTCTTTAAGAACTAAAGCATAACTAACGTTAATTTATGTTAGGAATTTAAACAAACAGTCAGAATTACGGAAAAATATTGAAACCCCAAACTGAAATTAGGGATCTGATTTTCTAAGTTTCAACTAAAATGGAAGTGATACCTGCAATCAGCTCTTCAACTCATATATATATCCAAAACCCAATAAAATTACCAAAACCTTTAGGTCCTTTACACATTTGAAAATCATACCCGAATTTTACACTGAATGAAATAATTGAAACGATTAAAAGAATCAGATAACTTCGTAATTACAAAGAATCAAAATACATGTAGACTTTAATCTAACTCCTGCACCAATTCGATTTGATTTGATTTCTCCTTCAAATCAGAATCAACCCAACATCAGAACGGAAAATAGGTTAATTAATTGGATTACAATTTCCCCTTTTGATGCTGAGATGCTGTCTCTGTCGATTCTCCTTGTTGAACTTAAAGATAATTTGAAAAGAAGATTTGATCATAAATCCCATCCGCAAGAGGAGGAGGAGATGGAAATTTAAAATTGAATGATATAAAAGAAAAAAGAAATGTAAGTTTGCAAAAATGGGTTCAGTGGGGTTCGGTCGCGAATTCGTTATTTTGTCTATTTTACATATATGGCCTTCCTAGATTAGGATTATTACATCTCATACCTCTGTATGTTATAATCATGAGGGATAATTTAGACATTCCTCCATGCTACACCAAAACCACCCAAAATGGGGCCTTTTCTTTATTATAGTATAAGATTTTTCCACTTTTGTTGTACTTTCCGATCAATAAAATATCAAAAAGAAACTTCACGGACCGTGAAAAAAAAACTAAAGAGAAAACCGCCTCTCACAAAGTGGTGGGGCCCAAAACCTCCCCTACAAATACCGAGCAAGAGATCCACCTCATATGAGATGTGGTTTTTTTGTTCGATCCATTTTAAATCGCTGTAAAATACCACTCTCAAATTTACATACTAAAAAAACTGAATACAAATAAGTATAACTAAATCGAGACATGTACCTCTCAAGAATTTGGTAACATAAACAGAAAACCAAGACACACTAATTCGAGTAATCAACACTTATATTGCTAGTGAGCTACATATCCACCACCAGCTGTGCCACCACCATGCAGAGCTACATATCCGCCATTTCCAGTAGCAGCTGCAGCATCTCATGGGGATCTCCATATCTACCACCAGCATGAGGAGCACCATATATATCCGCCAAGAAAGGTTGTTATTGCCTCTTAGATAAGAATGTATAGGAGTAAGAACAAGTTCGATCCACATGTAAATATGAGTTGTTAATTGTATTTAAGAACTTATGTAAACAGGGTTATGCAAGTCTTCTTATATAGCTTCCACAAATCTAGGTATTCAAGTCTCATCGAGACTAAGTTGTCCCAATTAGTATTCCAATACACGTCAAAATGTGCCATATAAGTTTGCCACAGTCGTCATGGTTGATCTCATTGAACCTGATGTAGGACATCTGCCTTAGTCTACAAGTTATCTTATTTCCTCTTTTTTATTTTACTTTATTTAGAGTTCTAGTATTTTGGGTATCTAGCAATAGCCAATATAAACAGGCATACGATTGTCTTAGGGTAATAAATCTTTTATCAAACAATATTATTATCAATCCTACTATTCGTTTTATACGAATCTCTTTTATCTTTTCCTTCATCTCTTGATTAATATCGTCAATTCTCATCCTTTTCGTCTCTTCTCATCCCTTGCAATATCCGTAGTGCTTTCTTCACTATTCGTTCTATATTAGAACCGTGCCGACTCTAGGACCAAAATAACTCTAATACTCTGCCCCAAAACTTGTTACATTAGGCATGGTCGATTCTCAATGTACCGTGTCGACTCTAAGGACTTAAAAATACGAATTCTCTGCCTAAAATAGTGCTTCGATCGACATAGTTCGTGAACTGACTAGATTAGTTTGTGTACTTGGGGATTCAAAAGTTCCCTGGAACATCTCAAAATCAACAAGTTCGCTTACTGACTAAATTAGTTCATGTACGCGAGTTAACTAGAGAATAATTCATCGAGGATTATTATTTGTAAATTCCAAGTTCGTGTACTGAGCAACTAACTTGACGACTACTTATGAATTTAATACGCAATTACGATATGTCGAACAATAAATTGCTATCAACCTATTATGTGGCTAGTTCTTCATTGCTTGAATTTGTGATTCGAGTTTTATCAAATACTAGCTTGAACTCGAGATTTCTTCATTGCAACATTCATCATAATACTAAAGTCAAACAACATTGTCTCGGTAGATAAAATGGTAGATAATATGAGTAAATATGATAGTCAATCTTTACATACATTTGTTAATGAAGTTCCCGTAGATGTCTTGTTGTTCTCCAATCTTCAATTTTCAAGGTCGATTAATGAATTATTATACTCAACTACCGTACTCTATTCCTAGTCCGAGATTGACCTCAGTAGAATATAAACCAAGATATAGTTTTGATCAACTAAATTTGATAACAAGCTTGCGCTATACCGAAACTTGTGAGTTTGTGGAGAGCGATGCTCTAACCGTAAATTTTCTACATAACATTTAAAATGGAGAAAGTCTAAAATGAGAGTCGATAGTTAAATGATTAATCCGACGTAATTTTGTAAAATTATGAATTGTATTCACACAATATTTGAAACCAGCTACATAAGAGGCCGGAGGGGACATCATTCATCCATTTGCAATAGTTACAGACAAAGACATACTAAAAGGTTACTTATGACATCTTCTTAGTTGACACTTAGTACAATTGAGTGGTTTATTGCATATATCAGAAAACAATCTAGTGAGTCTAGAAGAAAAGAATGCTATATTTATAGACTCAATGAAAACAACACCAATACAACCTTTGCTAACAATTTATTCATTTAATAGAATGTTATGCAACTCAGTACTAGAAACATGAGGATTACGAATCCTTGTAGAAGTTGCAAAAGCTGTAATAACCCATCCCTCCACTGATATTGTCCCTACTTAGATACTGCGGTTATCCGGCAGTGTGGGGTTTTCAACGGGCATGTCTGCGATAATCTAGCAGCAACTTTCCGGGAGGTCACATATCCCTAGATTACTCCCGCCCGAGCACGCTTAACTGCGGAGTTTTCTGCCAACTCTGGAGCCAACTGTGCTGAAAAGGCCTCGGTGTTAGGAAAGGACAAACCATTACTTATATTCCATTCGGCGAACCACTGCCGAAATCGGGGTATTACAAAAGCACTAAATTCAGAATCTAAGCCAACTAAAGTAATTACAATAATTTCATCATCAGAAATAATAGATCCAGCTGCATGGAGTTGATCTGTAATAGTCTTGATTTCATTTGTATAAGAAGCAATAATATAATCATCTTTCTTGATTGTCATCAAATTATTTCTCAATTAAATTGAGTGAGTTGAAGAAGATCTTGTAAACCGAACAAAGATAGATTTCCGAAGGTCATAAGAAGAAATGACATTTGCAAAGTAAGAGATTACGTTATCAGAAATTATCAAATTGACCAGCTTGAAAATGGTATAACATCCCCATCTATCCAATCTGTATAAAAAATATTCTCAATTTCATTCGTAATATTATTCTGGAAGTAAATTGAACAAGACATTCATGATATCCATCAAGAAACTTTATAATCTTGAATTTGCGAATCACCAGAAGCATCAATTATTTCCTGATCAAGTAATTATCATCTTTGAGTTTCAAAGAAACAATACTTATGAATTGATTGATGTACCTTAGAGGTAGAGAAAAAAGTCAAATTTCCTATTAAACCAAATCTGTAATTCATTTGGTAAACTAGAGATATTAAACAGAAGAAAAGAAAAACTGGGTTGAAGATTATGAATATTTGAGTTGTAAAAGAAAGATGGAAGCACAGAAGATCGAAACCACAAGAAAACTTCACGATTTCTTGTCTGATACCATCGTTACGCAGAAGAAAATATCAAGATTCATTATCAAAACAGAGATAGTTCAAATACATATTATAAACAGAGTGTTTTCAGGATTATCAACACTCAAACGAACGTGTCACCATTGTATATGACTCTAAAAGACATGTGAAATGTAATAGGTGTAGTGTAACAAAAATATAACCACCTGAAAATTGTACACTAATAGACTGAATGTAAAATGAGTGTTTGAATAAAAGAAAACTCTATATGGTATGTTACTTTTCTGCACATAGAAACCTCTTTTCGATCTGACAATCCATAGTCTTAGATTTACGGCCTCTACTTTCAAAAAATATAAAATGAAACCCCAGTTACTTTGCATCTTAGATTTAGAAGATTCATGTTACTGGTAACACTTTAAGAATCGCTTTGCTTTACTTTTTTTTTTTTTTGGATTTTTAAAACTTTCAGAATGTTGGTTGTGTATCAGCAAGGATGCTACAGCGGTATTAATTTTTCACGAGGTTACCAATTCTCATTCCCAGACAGCCTTTAATTATATAGAATTTGGTAAACCTCTGTGAAATATGGTAACTCTCTCTGGCATTCATTCTTGAAAAATTACGTTATCAATTGTATATGTTGGCGACCGACTTTTGGTCACATTGCGAACTTGTTTGAAGTTTTCATCCGAATGCAAATTAAATTATCTATTTTACCAACGTGCTTTAGTTTTTAACTTTTAGCAAACAAACAAAAGATCAAGCCCCTAGAAATATACTCCTTCCGTCTCTAAAAGATAGGCAGGTTTGTGTGTAAATTTACACAAACCTGCCTATCTTTTAGAGACGGAGGGAGTATTAGAAGTTGAGATTAAAGATTTCAAGCTTTGTAGGTGGCAGAAGTTGTTTAAGTTCGCTTAAACTTAACTTTAGTTTTTTTCTTCTTAAACAAGATCACACCGCACGTGCTACAACTTATGTGAATCCATCTTTAGCCGTGGATTTTATTTTTATATTTGATCCTGCCCATTGATTTATAGTTATCCCTAAACCTAAAACGAAACCCAATTGTAGTTGCAGGAGATCCCACACTACACCCCTCACTATATTTTGTAGATCTAAATCTTATTAATTATCTAAATTCCAAATATAAGTGCTAGAAATTTAAATAGACACATAAGATTTTTTTACGTGGTTCGATCAATGTGATCTACATCCACGATTCTCCACTATGATTGTTGAGGTTACACAAGAATTACATTTACAATCTCCATAAATGGATAATTTGTAGAGCTCTAGATCTAGTTTTAGGTGAAGAAGATGATAAAGAAAATAAAGTCTCTCTCCAAAAATATCTCTCTCCAAAATTATTCTCCCCCCTTTCTCTCTCCTGCTCTCTTCTTTATATAGGTGTTTACATAGTGGATGACAGCTCATATACATGACTCATGCTCTCGAGAGCTCTTTGATAATTTCGCAGGCTCTTGCTACCGTCTCGCGAGACATTCTCGCGAGCTCTTTAATAATTTCTCAGTCTCTTGCTACCTTCTCTCGAGACATTCTCTCGAGTCTTGTTACCTTCTCTCGAGACATTCTCTCGAGTCTTACTACCTTCTCTCGAGACACTCTCTCGAGTCTTGCTACCTTCTCTCGAGACACTCTCGCGAGTCTTGCTACCTTCTCTCGAGACATTCTCTCGAGCTTTGCTATCTTTCTCGAGACACTCTCTCGAGCCTTGCTATCTTCTCTCGAGACACTCTCTCGAGCTTTGCTATCTTCTCTCGAGACACTCTCTCGAGTTAAGAAAATAATTGAATCTCGCAAACTCTTCTCGCGAGTTAAGGAAATAATTGAATCTCGCACGCTAAGAAAATATGTTGTGCGATATTTGAATCCTACATCTTGCCTCTTTTTCCTTGAATATTGCTTGAAGAGCGATCTTTAAGGAAAAATCATTTATTGTAATAATCTTTGGTCTTTGTTGATGAAGGAACGAGCGGAAGAATACTTTGGACTTGAAAAGTACGTATTTGCCTCTATTCTTTTGCGAAGTTCAAGCTTTGAGAAGTATATATGAAGTATCGTTTCTTGAATTATGCGAAGTATGAAGTATCCTTGAAGAAGTATATGAAGTACTTAATCCGAAATATATATAAGAAGTATGAAGTATCCTTTGAGAAGTATAAGAAGTACTCAATCCTCTAAATGTAAGAAGTATTACGAATCCATCATGCGAAACTCTCGCTCCATGTTCTTTGCCTCATGCTATGTTTCTATTCTTTCGCGAAGTTCTGAAACTTTGCGAAGTGGATAGAAATATTAATCCTTGAAGTATAAGAAGCATTGCCTCTGTTCATGCGAAGTCATTATTCCATTTTTGGTGAGGATTCTTGTTGTTCATTGGTAAACATCTTCCTTGGAAATGATTCTTGCCGAGAAAATAAAGAACATTGCGAGAAAATAAAGAACATAAAATGTTTTTTCGGTAATCCATTGTTGCCTCTTGTTCTTTATCTACGAAGGTAGAATCATTGAAAAAATGTTGAATGAGTGAGTTATTTCTTCATTCTTATCTTTCCTCTATCTCCTGCGTTGTGCTCATGCGATAGTATAATCTCTTCATTGCTTTATGTTGAATTTTATCATTGTGACAAGATCGCAGACGTCTTTACATTTTCATGCAATGACCCATTGACCTTGCCTTATCATTTTTGTGTGGACTTCCAAGTTAGACCTCCCTAATTAGAGGTCCTCCCCTGCCACCTTTCATCGCGACAAAATCGCAGGACGTCTTTACACTTGCATGTAAAGACCCATTGATCTTGCCTTATCATTTTTCAAGTATTTTTGCCTCTGCAGGATGTTTTGTTTGCGACAATATGACAGGCCTAAATATCCTTGCGAACATGGAGCCCCATGACATTGCCGTCTTGCGACGAAATCGCAGGACGTCCGTACACTTTCGTGTAAAGACCCATTGATCTCGTCTTACCCTCGCGTTAGTATTATTGCCTCTTCAGGATCATTGCACAAATATGACAAGCCTAAGTCTCCTTGCGAAAACAAAGCCTCATGACATTTGCGTCTGTTTTGACACTCCCCCTAATGGAGAGCGTCGCCCTTATCATCTCCCCGGTTGCCCCTTCAAGGAGGCGAAACATCGGCCATACAAGACTAGCTCCTCCCATCCGGTCTTAACAACAACCAGTTGTTTTCGCAGCCTCTTATCCCTTATACCTATATGGTTTATGGTTACGAGGCTGCACCCTAAGTGGAGTTTTCTTCAGGCGAGTGCAACGCATGACAAGACTTGCCAAGAATGGCAGGGTAGGTTCATCCATCCGGCACTGGCTCAACCGTGTACCTCGGCGCCTTGAGCATACACTGACTCCTAAGAAGAGACCCTCGGTCGCCCAACCAGGGTATAACCTACATATATAGTTGGGAATCCAAGGTACCTCTTCCGGATAGGCTTTCATGGGCCCCAAATCTGCATGACCCAGGTTTCGGGGGGAGCGGTGTAACCTTCCACCCGAGCCATGTTAAGAGATACCCCCTTATATGACGCACTTTAGGTCTTACATTTGCCTCTTACGAAATATAATTCGCGAACTAGGGTGTACGCCATAAAGGTTCGTCCCATTCACTCACTCAATCATTTTTGTTAATTCATTCAATCATTCATTTTTGATTTTCTCTTCTCATTATCTTTGCGAAATTATCGCATGTCTTCATTCTTTCACGCATTCTTTCATTCATTTCTTCATTTCTGTCATTCTTTCATTCATTTCTTCATTTCTGTCATCTCTCATTCATTCTTTCATTCTCATAATATTATATCATTTGCGGTTTGCTGCTGTTGTTGTCTCTTGCGAAGTATATGATTTGCTTGCGAAGCTATCATCCTTGAAATGTACAAACGTCGCACAAAATATAATTATCTCGCAGCAAAAAGAAGTGTGAGAAATGAGATTTGAACCCTTGACTTGCTTCTTGCATATTCTCGCACCATACCAACTGTGCTAACCTTCTCTTGCGAAGTATCTCTGCTAAATAATCATCAACTCTCTTCTTGTGCGAAATAACCAAAGAATGGTAAAGTAAACATCTCGTATGAAGTAAGTGAATATTTGCGTAAGGTGTTCCTTTGTGTTGCGAACGTTCGCAAGGCAAGTGAATATTGATATAAACATTCATGACGCAAAAATCTTTTGCGAAGGGGGAGATTCGAACCCCTGTTGTTAAGCTTCCTTTCTTCTCTTCTGACCATTTGTCTTTGGATTCCTTTGCGAGAATAAGCCTCATGTCCATCCTTTTATCACAATCCTCTCTCTCGGTTTTATATAAAATTTTTCAAAAAAAAAAAAAATATGCATGTGCTTGTATTCGATCGCGAGTTCTCTAGCTCACGAGACATTCCCCTTTACCAACTGTTCCAGCTTTCGTTTTTCTGATCTCTCCTCCTGGGCGAAGCCGTCGCACGATCATTGTATTTCCATTATTGCTTTGTTGTTGATGTCGTTGTGTAGATGCCAAGTTGTCTAGGTTTTGCTAAATATTCCACCAAGTTAAAATATTCCACCAAGTTAAACGTCTGCGAAATTTCCCTTGATGTCTGCGTTATTGAAAGTCTCTATTAGGGATGAGTTTAATCCATTCTTCGCTGATCTATTGAGATTAGATTTTGCTGCAGATCTTGTGAACATGTGCTATGTTTCTCCGTTATTGCTGGTTTATTCTTATTTGTTGACGAAACAAATCTCACGAGCATACTCGTTCTTCTTACTGCCAACGATGCTATCCTATTTGATTTTACTTCGCTCGTACTCTTCTCTATCGTGTGTAATCATCGCTGCCTCTTCTGCCTCATTGAATCTTTTTTCCTTTGCATAACCTTTTCTTCTCTACGTCTTTCTTCATCTTCACGTCATGATTTCTGCACCTTCTTTTATTAGTAAGAATGAACTTCGCAGAGTTTTCTCGTAGGGTCAACTTCTCAGTGACAACTGCTAGGAAATCTTGTAAATGAATGAACTTCGCATAGATTCCTCGCAGGGACAACTTCTCAGGGACAACTCCTTTCGCAGAAATTATATTCTTTAAAAGTTAGCTACATATATCTCCCATTTCAAATCTGTTAGCAGATATTGATTTCTTTGTGAATCTTCAACCATTATATGGTTGATCCTCTTTCTCGCTTCGGTTGTGTTGCTCACAGCTTATTAATGGTTCCAAGTTGTTAACAAAGACGATAGAAATTGTAGTGTTGTTATATTACGTCTCTGCTGGATCTTCAAGCTTGACTGGAATTTGTTCTTCGCATGCTTGTTTGGTTCCTTATTTGTTGCTACATCCGTGTCATGATATCAATGGACTGGTAGTTCGCAAACTGTGCAGTTAGATATTTGTGATTGGTGATGATTCCTTTCGCGCTGCTGAATTATCTTGGAGCTGTCGATCGATGATTGTGGTGGTCTCTTGATGGTGAGATTTCTTCTTCGCCAACGTTGTTAACCACGTATCTTCTTCTTTATGTTCCCTTGCTCGTGGCTCCTTTTAGTTGATTTGTTCGTGATCTCTACTTCCTAAAAGATGACTTGCTGCGAGTTAACCCCTTTTTTGCCTTGCTCGCTGGTTTGCTTTGCTCGTTACGGTAACTCAGCTTCAAGTTAGTTTGCTTTGCTCGCTGGTTTTGCGAAGTAGTATTTCACTTATTACTTCCCTGGTGATATGAGAGTGAACTGGATTGTTGACGGTATAGTTCTTCGTTGTCTTCTTTGCCTTTTTCTTCATGGAATAAGTTTGCTTGTTAGTTTTGCTCGAGTTGTTGACAGTCGCGAAACATGATTCACATCCAACTAATAAATTCACGATGTTGTTCATGGAAAAATACCCAAATCAATACCCAATTTTTGATCCTGATACTGTTACAATCCAGCTAATAAATTTGCAAAACATGATTCATTGAAAACAAATATATGATCGAAATTCATCTACAGATGAAAAGTTTTCTCCTCCTTGATTTTCTCCTCCTTGATCATCCACCTCTCCCTTTCATTTTTTTTTTTTTTTTTTTTTGCGCTTCCAGAAACTGACGCCGCGACACTTCGCAGCCTTTAGCAGCTCCACAGACTATTGCTTACAATGGTTTTGAGCCATCCGGGAGGATGCACATTGCACAGGGTATTGTGAAGGCGATAAATGTCAAAAAGCTAACAAACGCTGGCTGCAGAGTTAAAATATTGGTTGCGAATTCGTTCGCATGGCTGAACCATAGATTGTAAGCTGCGGATTTCCGGGATTTAGTTTTGGACATAGTTGGTACATTTAGTGGGGAAAGGATAAAAAAATGTTGTACGGTAGTGGGTTGCGAGGAGAACGAAAACTTGAATCCTGTCTAGCTAATGTACCTTTGTATGCAGTGTGCTGATATCTTTCTCTTGGAGGCCGACATAAAAAATCTAAGAAAATAATAAATGAGTTTTAAGGGGAAGGATTTTTCTTCTCAATCTGCTGCTGGTAAAGATCTTTTTGATCTCCTTTTCTTTTCTTTGTCGAACGAATTTTCTGCATCTTCCTCTTCTCTGTCTTCTTCAGATATTGGTGAGATTTGTTGTGAAACTTCCATTTTTCTAAAGTTTATAGATCCAATTGAATGCATCACCAACAGTAGCCTATTTTTCTAAAATTCTACAACCAACAAGATTAGGTCCCTGTTTCTAGCGCATATGTAGTTGCAGGAGATCCCACACTACACCCCTCACTATATTTTGTAGATCTAAATCTTATTAATTATCTAAATTCCAAATATAAGTGCTAGAAATTTAAATAGACACATAAGATTTTTTACGTGGTTCGATCAATGTGATCTACATCCACGATTCTCCACTATGATTGTTGAGGTTACACAAGAATTACATTTACAATCTCCATAAATGGATAATTTGTAGAGCTCTAGATCTAGTTTTAGGTGAAGAAGATGATAAAGAAAATAAAGTCTCTCTCCAAAAATATCTCTCTCCAAAATTATTCTCTCCCTTTCTCTCTCCCTGCTCTCTTCTTTATATAGGTGTTTACATAGTGGATGACGCTCATATACGGCTCATGCTCTCGAGAGCTCTTTGATAATTTCGCAGGCTTTCAGCTACCGTCTCGCGAGACATTCTCGCGAGCTCTTTAATAATTTCGCAGTCTCTTGCTACCTTCTCTCGAGACATTCTCTCGAGTCTTGTTACCTTCTCTCGAGACACTCTCTCGAGTCTTGCTACCTTCTCTCGAGACACTCTCGCGAGTCTTGCTATCTTTTCTCGAGACACTCTCTCGAGCCTTGCTATCTTCTCTCGAGACACTCTCTCGAGCTTTGCTATCTTCTCTCGAGACACTCGAGTTAAGAAAATAATTGAATCTCGCAAACTCTTCTCGCGAGTTAAGGAAATAATTGAATCTCGCACGCTAAGAAAATATGTTGTGCGATATTTGAATCCTACACCAATAATTAGATTTTTCTCACACTTCTTTTCCCTTTTTCTTTCCTTTCCTCTACTACCTTCTCCACGTCATTTTTTTTCTCTTTTTCCTGCCTCCATCTACTTCAGCGGTGATCTTTCTTCTCTTTTCTTTACTCACCTCTCTGCTACACGGCTCCGCTTCTTTCAGTAAAATCTTAAACACCACCACCTCAAGCCGTAGTCGCATCTATCTAAACACAAAAAAGAAAAAGTTAATTAATCACTTGATGTTATTTTTATAGGAGGGATTAGTAGTTTGTCATTTTTTTTACAAATCGGGGATTAGTAATCTGTATTTCTGTTGATTTATTTTTAAGAGCCTTTTAATTACTTTAGTGCCCTTATTTTCTTATACAAATGTACATTTGAAATATTTTAAGAGGGGTAAATGTGTAATACTATTAATTCGTACCCTTATTTAATATTATGCCCTCAACGATTTGCTTAATGGGTATGTGTGATATATAAAAACAGGGGTAAAATAGTCCAAAAAATTTACATCTTCAACTAAGGGTAGTTGGCTTTATATAATAAAATAATCCTAGAATAGATTTAATTTTAGTTTAATCTTAAAAAAATTCTTGTTCGGGATAAGGGTGAGAGAAAAAAGATTGTATTGTATCTCAACTCAAGTATTTTATGGGGTAAGAATCTGCGAAAAATTTGGAGATACCATTTATAAATAATGGCAATTTTAGATTGAAAAACAAATTAATCCTTTTCTAAAATCTGTCTGCTTAAAATATACTCATGAAGAATAATTGCCCAAAAACCCACAAAAGGAGTATTCCTTTGCTTAATTCACACTTGTTTAATTTGCTTAAGCCAGCTAAAATGAGAAGTAAAATTTTAGTAATTACAGTTACTCATACTTAATGCGTCGTCGACGTGGATGTCACCAATTTTGAAGTATCTGTATTTTATTATCAAATTTTTTTTGTTTTATTTTCTATATATACAGTGTTTATACTGGACAGATTAGGGTATATCGAGATTAATTGGGATATTACCTAATGAGACAAAATAAGGTCATTTTGAAGTAAAGCATAACACCCCTTAGACACATATTTTTAAAAATGGCTAATCTACCCTTGCTTAATTAGCACTAATAATATGATTAAGTTAATTAATTTAGTTAGTTAATTAGTTGATTAAAACTCCGAAATTAGGTTTTATTTAGATTGAACTCATGGATTATGTGGAAAGATTTTTGAGATTTTTTTTTTTTAAAGAATTCTGTTTGTAATGGAAAAGAAACCATACTACCCAAACATTTATAAAAATGGGATTGTAAAGCTGCTGGGTGATTTCATACTCAAAATTTGAGACGAGATGCATACTTCTGAAATTGAAAGTATGAAAAGTCGGCATGGTCGAAATTTTTTAAAGATAGCGACCAAAAATAGCCGGCAGACTAGTAAAAAATCATTATGCCGACTATATGTTTCTTGACCTACATGCAAGAAAGGTGTTGTAAATGCTTGATTAGTCGGCATGGTATTTATTTCTGAACCTGCCGACATGACATTAGTCGGCAATGTTGACATTATTTCTTTCCTTGCTTGACCTTTTGCATCCCAAACATGAACAATGAAAATATTTTTCAACTAGTCGTCAGGGTTAATATTTGAACAAGGAAATGACTAAGTAACAAATAGGCTTAGTCGTCAGGGACGACAATAATATTAGGTGCCAACTAAACCCTAGTCGTCACCTTAGCAAAAATAAAATAAAATAGTAACAACGGATAACAAAAAGGTACAGAGAAACTTGGTTTTGGTCAGCAATTAGTCGGCAAGGTCTATAATAATTATATAGTGCCGACTAATGAATAGTCGGCATGGGTGTATTCAAATAACATGTCGGCTAATAACCAAATAGGAATCGGGAAACACAGGGATTTTCACAGCATTAGTCGGCAGGTTAGGAATTTCAAGAACGAATGACTAATAAAACTACATTTAGCTCGGCAAGGTTTTAAAGTTGAATACTTTGTGACGAATTTCGTAAATGGCACTTCTAGATATGAAAAGTCGGCATGATATTCAACCTAAGAAGACAGCGACTACTCCTAACTATGAAAAGTCGGCAAGGTCGTTGAACAGACACCATACCGCCTACATAAATGCAAATCCAGAAATTCTAATTTTGTGACCTAATTTGACATGCAAACAAAAAATCAAAGTACTGGAGTGAGTTTAAGTAGTCACTTACTTTCTCAATTGCGTCATTTCTTGATTTCCTGCAGTTTAGCCGTGATTTCTTCTTCATCTACTGATTTTTCCTTCCATTTGTATTGAACTTTTTTTCCAATGCCATGGTATTCAACATGGTTTTTAATAGCGTACGCTTTACGCTTCGCTTCAATTTTTTTCAGAAACGCTCTAAAGCGTTCCTATGAAGCATGTAGTCAATGATTTTGACCAAAATCAGAAGCTTAAAATGGTCAAACTTCAAGAAATAATGTTCTAAAAAATTAAAAAGGATGGTGGGATTCAAACCTACCACCAAGTGTGTGGTATGTGAATGCTCAACCATTGTTCTACATGGTTATTTAAGATAATATTTGACTATATTTTATATCTATAAATATTTTCATACCTATTTATAATATAAAAATCAAATTTTATATTTTACGATTCACCGCCAACCATGAATCGTCGCTTCCCGCTTCAACCTACGCATCACTTCTAAAA
>JAJJWW010012344.1:0-126446 GCA_023531295.1 Papaver armeniacum
GAGCATCACGAGCGTCCATCTTCTCCGCACGAATGGAGGGTCCCAGTTAGATTAAGCGTGTCCGGCCATACCAAAGATGACCACCGTGGGCCCGTCTATCCCCTCACCCGATCGGCCAAGGCATATCATGCCTAGCTATCCCAAAACGCGCGTCCAAACTAGCGTGGTCACACTTCCCAAATCGCAACCGATCTCGACCACTCAACTTCACCGGACGATTTGAGTGGCTTAGATCATGTTTTCATGGGACAGTCAGGTATAGGCGTGAACATCAACCTACCACCTACACTCCAGACCGATCGTCCAAGACCGACCAAGAGTTGGTTGTCTTGGAACGCGCGCCTGAAAATGGTGTGATGTGCGGCTCTTGCGGCACCTGTTTTCTGTCACAAATTGATCTCGACCACTCAACTTCACTGGACGAATTGAGTGGCCCAGATCATACTTTCATGAGGTAATGGGGTATAGGCGCCTACACCGTCATGCCGTCTACACGCATGTACGATCGGCCTGGCCAAAATCGTATCCCAAGCTTGGATTCGACCAGGCCAAAGAGGGATGCTTGCGCACCTCCTCTAAAACCCTAATTTCATCAACGGTCGCAAATGAGTGTCTCAAAGATCATCTCGTCCGTCCAACTTCACCGGCTTGGTTATACAACCCGGTCAGGAGTTAATTAGTCAGTAAGGCGTCTTGGTAATCACCACCCGTCACTTTACCACACCATGATGCAAGCACTCGCATAAAATACACACGATACTTCACAAGTATCGACCTCCCGAATAACGACGTTTATTCAATTTAACATTACATGCTAGTTTCTGTGGGTTCCACGATCCACACACTCGAGACATCAATCATGTCACAAACTGGGGGATACATACTGGGGTATTGGTCTGGCGGTTTACAGCGTGTAGCGCGCAATGCGCCATTACAAGAATGTGTCAGGAAGTCATGGACGGTTAGTGATGATGGGAGAAGTGGGCAAGACTGGTCGTGTGACACTAACACACGACTCCACTACTCCATCACTCCACTTTCTCCACTTCCCACGAGATACAAAGGTTAGGCTAAAAGACTTGTATAAATAGGTTCTCCTCCCTATTTTCCAAACACACAGAGAAAACAAGGAAACAAGTCCAGACAACAAGGGCAAGTGTTGATACAATCGTATCCAAATACCGGAACTGATAGCTTACTCCCTGCAAGCCAGTTCAACTTTCTAATACAAGTCATTCATAGACAACACCTTCACATTCTCAACACCTTCTTCGCTTCCCTCACTAAGATCAACCCCATCTCCTTCACTTTGTGACCGAAACAAGTCTGGAACGACCATTTCTTGGTTTAGGCCGGACTTGCACAGATTGATCTCTCGAATCTACAAGCACTCACCGCGCAGTGCATTTGTTTAAGGTTTAGACTCATTTCTCATCCACACACCCCAAATTACCAAAACCGGCAGAAATAGTTTTCACCCATAAACACCAACCTTTAATGATCAAGGAAGTGAAAGAGGGAAAGGTGGAGCATCTTTCGGCTCTTACCGCGGAGGACAGTCTGGAAGAAGGGGAGGAAGAACGGATGAAGGAAGATCCAATCCGCCACCACCTTTGACGTGCAGTAAAGAGTAGATAACAAGACTTTTGGAACAATGGGTATCGAACAAGGAAGAAACTCTACCACCCGTGTCCGCAGAACCTACCGCAGCGGATAAGACACATGAGCGGTATTGCCACTACCATAGGAGAGTTCACCACCTGACCATGGAATGTTATTCCCTTCGGTACATTGTGCAAAGAAATCGAGCCAGAGGCGAGTTGGAGATAAGAGATAAAAGCATCAAGAACGATCCACTTCCTCGGCATCAAGTTATGATGATCTCGCATGACCCTACTGAGGGAGAAGCTTGGAGGCCCTGGGAGGATGTGGAAGAAGAAGAAGTGTGTGAAGTTTCTAATCTTTCCGGATATGAATGGAATTGCTAGCAAGTTCGCTCAAACTGTTTTGGCTCAACAGTTCTTCGACTCTCTGGGTTTTAGTAAAAACCAAGTCCGTGAAGCATCCAAGGCTATCACTGCGACTGCATCCGGAAAGGCGTACAATCCAATACCTAAAGAGACCATCACCTTCACGGATGAAGATATATGTTACCCGGGAGTACACCTTCGCCGCTTATACCTGACGGCTTTTATTAACAAATAACCTCTCAAGCGAGCTTTCATAGATGGCGGGGCTTCCCTCAACCTAATTTCACTACACACGTTGGAGTCCCTGGGAGTGTCGAGGATAACAATTAAGATGCGTGCGACAAGTGTGAGAGGATTTGGAGGACAGACTCAGACGGCGATTGGGATAGTACATCTGATGATGAAGATCGGACCTATCACATCACTCACTCCCTTTTACGTGCTTGAGGATGATACCACATTCCATGTATTACTCGGGCGAGGATGGCTCTTGAATCACAAGGTAGTAGCATCAACGTAGCATCAGTGTGTTAAGACTAATATTGGAGGAAAGCAATTCCGGATTCCAGCCACGAGCAACCCATTTGGACCGGAAGAAGCCTTCATGGCTGATGCAGCCTTCTACACGCAACCTGTCTTAGACCAAGGAGAGCAGTCGGAGCATTTAATACCACTTACAAAATGGGAAGAATTCCAACCATAAGAGCAAGCAAAGGGAAAGGCTAAGTCGGTTTTCAGTCCATCACGGATGGAACCTGTCACGGGGAATAAGAGAGAAGTAACCGAAACAAATAATATCTAGTTCAAACGCTTCTCGCGACCGGAAGGTGGACATGTCTACCGCTTATAGCAATTAGCCAGGGAAGTCTCTCATTGCCAACATGACTGTGCTATGTCATCAGCGGATGAAGAAATAGGAGAGACAACCCCAGTAGTTGAAGACTCACAGGAAGAGGTAGAAGTTCCTACCTCATAGGAAAAAATCATAGAAAACTTGCCCGAGGAAACGATAAAAGTCGATCCAACCCTTGATGGGTTAGAAGAAATAAACCTTGGCTCGGAGGACAATCCCCGTTGCGTACGCATCAGTAAACACTTGGAAGGAGAGGAAAGGTCACGGATGATTAAGTTTCTCCGCGAATACCAAGATGTGTTTGCGTTTACGTATGATAAAATGCCTGGCTTGGATAGTAGTCTACTCACGCATAAACTCAGTGTCTCACCCGAGTACAAGCCGGTTAAACAACGGAGCCGTAATTTTCCAGAAAAGATAGAGCTCGCCATTAAGGAAGAAGTGGAGAAGCTACTCAAAGCCAAATTCATCAAACCGATCCAACATCCTGTGTGGTTATTTAATATCGTACCGGTAGCAAAGAAGAATGGAAAAGTCCGATGCTGCGTCGACTATCGAGATTTGAATCGCGCATATCCTAAATATGATTTCCCATTGCCAAACATAGATGTAATGGTAAATAACACGTGCGGGCATGATATGTTTTTTTTTTATGGATGGGTTCAGCGGATACAATCAGGTGCGAATGGCAGTGGAGGATGCTCACAAAACAGCTTTTCAGACGCCAGATGGAAATTTTTATTATGTTGTGATGCCGTTTGGATTGAAGAACGCGGGCGCGACTTATCAGCAGGCGATGGTAGCTATCTTTCACGATATGATGCACCAGATAATGGAAGTATACATAGATGATATCGTGGTAAAATCTAGGGCGCAGGAAGACCACTTGGAACACTTGAAGCGCATTTTCGATAGATGTAGAAAGTATCACTTAAAGATGAACCCTCTTAAATACGCTTTTGGTGTTACCTTCGACAAATTTTTAGGATTTGTGGTCACAAACAAAGGAATACAGATTGACCTAAGTAAGGTGGAAGCGATAACTACTATGAGGCCGCCCGCAAATGTGAAAGAATTGCAAACTTTCATAGGAAGGATATCTTACGTCCGGAGATTCATTTTAGGATGGGCATAGCTACTATCCGCCTTCTCACCATTATTAAAAAAGAATAAGCCATATGAATGGGGAGATGATCAAGAGCGAGCCTTTCAAAAGCTTAAAGAATGTTTGATTAGCGCACGAGTCTTACGATCACCTGTCGGAGGTGAACCTCTTTACCTACACAGCTTTTACCAGCATGGCATTCGGAGCATTGCTAGCTCGGGATCTTGGCAATGATCAATTATGTCCGATCCACTACATCAATAGAGGCTTCAGAGACGCGGAGTTTAGATACTCAAAGGCGGAGCAAGCATGCTTGGCACTCATTTATGCCACACAGAAGTTAAGATCGCATTTTCTCGCTCACGAGACCATAGTAGTAGCAACTGCTAATCCAATAGCCTATTTGGCCACCAAACCCGTCTTGTCCGGCAGAACAGCCCGATGGTTACTGTAATTATCTGAATTTTAACTAAAGTACCAGCGATCCAGAGGAGTGCACGGACAAGCGTTTGCAGATTTGTTAGTCGCGTTTCCAGGAACAGACATGATGGAAATAAGTGAAGAGATACCCTGAGAGGTTGCGGAAGAAGTGAAGGAAGAACAATATGCAATGTTCTTTGACGGATCATCCTACGGTTCCCACAGAGGGACCGGTATAGTTTTCGAAACGCCTAAACGAGATTTGCTATCGTTCGCCTTCAAACTAGATTTCGAGCGCAATAACAATGTAGCGGAGTATGATGCGTTAATCCTGGGACTTCGTATGGCGGTAGAACTTAATCTGGGAGTGATAGATATAAAAGGAGACTCAAAGTTGGTTACAAGTTAGATATCGGGAGATTTCCAAGTGAAAGGGGCGCACTTAGACCCCTACCGAGCAGAAGTTCAGGAGTTGATAGCGAAAAGAGAGAGCACCGTCATCGAGCATACAGGTAGAACCACTAACCGCCATGTCGACGCATTGGCTACCTTGGCTGCAAAGATGCAGTTGAATGAAGCGGACGAAGGGACAGTAGTAGTAAAAAAGAGGGAACTGCCGAGCACTTGAAAGGAAGACGCGGCGTTTGAACAAAAAGACGATTGGAGGACGACTTACATTGAGGATTTAACTAGAGAGGCAGACGAGCAGTTGTTACCCACAAAGATACTAAAGCAGTTTGTCATAATACGAGGAGCATTGTACTACCGAATGCCCGGAGGAGCTTTATCACGCTGCATAGGGAAGATAGAGGCGCATGAGATATTGAGTCGCGTCCATACAGAATCTTGCGGACAGACATGAGGAATTCCATTGTACCGCCGTATTCAGAGAATGGGAGTATATTGGCCAAATATGGTAGTCCAAGCAGCGACAGTACAAGATAAGTGCCCATATTGTCAAGCACCTCCACAACAAATAGAGGTGTGCAGTGCGGAAATCGAAGACTGGAGGCAGCCATATATAAATTTCATCCATCATAAACGTTTGCCGCAAAATAGGCAAGACGCTCTCAAGATCCAACAAAAAGCTTGTCGATTCTTTATGAACGAAGGAATCCTCTACAGGAAAATTTATGGGGACACAATACTGCGCTGCCTATCACAAGAAGAAGCGGAGGTAGTAATGGCTACATCCCATAACGCGGAGCATCAAGGCATGAGGAAACTATTCCTACAATTATACGAAGGAGGATTCTACTGGCCTACGATGAAATTTGATACAGCTGAGCATGTGAAAAGGTGTCAGCAGTGCCAAAGCCACGGGCCACCGATCCACGCTCCGCGCACGTTGCTACACAGTGTCGTTACTTCTTGGCCTTTCCATAGCTGGGGACTTGATATCATCAGACAGATTAGTCCAACCTCACCCGGACGACACAAGTATATTATCAACGCAACCGAGTACTCCTCAAAATGGGTAGAAGCTATTCCGCTCTGTGATTATTCCGGAGCCACGATAGCAGCATTTATCAAAGAACACATCATATGCCGATTTGGAGCGCCAGTGATTATTCGCTCGGATAATGCAACATCATTTGTCAATCAGACGGTCAAGGAATTGTTAGATCAATATGGTATTAAGTTTCATACCTCGATTGTTTATTACCCTCAGGAGAATGGACAGGCGGAAGCTACCAATAAAACATTGTTGCGCATATTAAGTCGCTTGGTACATGATCATCACAGGAACTGGCATGAGCAGCTACCGCTTGCACTTTGGGCATACCGCATTTCCAAGAGAAGTTCAACCGGAGCCTCGCCTTATTCCTTAGTATACGGGGAGGATGCAATACTACCAGCGGAAATTGTCATTTCTTAAGCACGAGTAGTTATGGCTAGTCTCAATACTCCAAACGAGGTTAGTCGATTTGCCCATCTTGATACCTTAGAAGAGCGAAGAGCCAAGGCCGAACGGTTTGTAGATAAATACAGGCAGAGGACAGCGAGATACTATAATCAGAAGGTGAAGGAAAGAATTTTCTCCGTAAACGATACAGTCATGAAAACCGCCCCGCACGTTCAACGAAATGAAAAGGCAGGAAAGTTTGCCGCGAACTAGGAAGGCCCTTATATGATTAGTGAAGCAGCGGAGAGTGGGTATTACTACCTCAAGCGGATGAATGGGTCATGAATCAATACCCATATCAATGGTAAATGGTTGAAAACCTATTATGCATAATAACAAAATATATGTTGGATGGCAATGAAATAAGTATTCTCGGTATAATATAAGTATTCTCAGTATAATTATGTGTCAATAGCCCCGAGTATGGATAGCTTCTGTACATGGCCAATGAAATGCGCCAATAGCCCCGAGCCTGGCTAGGTTCTGTGCACGACTAATAAAGTGCACCAATAGCCCCGAGTCTTGCTAGGTCCCATGCATGACTAATGAAGTGCATCAATAGCCCCGAGTCTGGCTAGGTTCTGTGCATGACCAATGAAGTGCACCAATAGCCCTGAGTCTGGCTAGGTCATGTGCACAACTAATGAAGTGCACCAATAGCCCCGAGTCTGGCTAGGTTCGGTGCACGACTAATGAAGTGCACCAATAGCCCCGAGTCTGGCTAGGTTTTGTGCACGACCAATGAAGTGCGTCAATAGCCCCAAGTCAGGCTAGGTTCTGTGCATGGCCAATGAAGTGCACAAATAACCTCAGAGCCGGCCAAGCTCCGCGCACGACCAATGAAACATACTAAGATCCTGGAGGATAACCATAGACGTAACATATAAGATAAATGTTGGTCTTGACTATCCGAGTGGTGATACATTTAAAAGACGGAATAGATGGAATGCAAATATAGAATGGGTATAATCCCAAAGAAACATTTTGAGCAATGACATTGCGTAGAGTATACTAAAACAATCAAAGGTAACATAATTGATATATTCATTCATAAACATCCGGAGTAATACACGAAGCGGATAAAAACAAAGCGTTCCATGGATAATATCTATTAAGTTACTCTAAAGTTAAAGAACCGAAGATAGAGCTGAGCTCGCGCGTCTCAGTCTGCCGCGCGCAACGGCCAAGTCATGCTCCCTATGCTCCATCCGGACACGAGCGTCAGAAAATACCTCATATGCCTTATCCGAAGCCATGACGTTCTCCACTGAAGAGTCTATCCGACAAGCACTTAATCGATCCACGTATAAATCCATTGCACAAAGATACTGCGTTTGGCTAACTTCAAATAAATCCTCATACTCACGAGCAAGTCGAGCATTTCCGATAACAGTGGCTTGTAACAATTCAAGTTTTTGTTTTTTAAGAAACAAACATAAAGCACTGATTGATTCTCCCATAGTTCCTAATCATTTTTCTGAGAACCTCTAGGCTATATATATATATATATATAATAAAATAAAAGGAGGGGGGACTTTTTTAAGATGATTCATCTATAAGCATACGACAACGCGCGATTTCTTGTTCTACATCTTGCATTATCACGAGCGCTTCATCACATTGAGTAGTATCCATGGATAGAGCAACTTGTATATCCCTTAGTACTTACTCTACTTTGCGCATAATCCACTCGGATGCATGGGTTTGACGAGCCATGCTAAGGGTCTCATTTTTCTCTTCGAAAGCTTTGCGCGCATTATCTTGAACAGTTAACCTATGAGTCTGCAAATCCTTCACTTCACTCCTTAAAAAAGTATCCGCGCCAATTACACTTGTTTATCAGAAGGATGCACGAGAGCGGATATCACACATAAAGTCAATGCATATGATGAGTGCCAAATATTGCATATTTCTACACCTTTTTATTGGCATTTCACTCATCTTTTGTGCTTTAAAATCATATATTATCCCAAATTATGTATTTTCTCCGTTCTCAAGAATAAATACTTGTACTAATTAATTTTGTGTTTTTAGGTAGTAAATAAGGCTTGGATGAATTGAGGAGCCAAAAGAGCAGAAAGTGAGAGACTAGCGACTATGGAAGAGAAGTTGCCACCCGCTTGCGCATCAGTTGCAACCTGACAAGTAGCAACCCGTTTACAAAGATATGGGCCTGAGCTATCCAAGATCCGACCCATAACCCGAATCCAAGCCCGATCCATCCTGAGCCGTGAGATTTGATCTATCAACTGCATCCAACGGTCGCTTCAACCCGCGCATCAGCGTTCGCTGCCCCCGCTTGACACCTTAACCACCTACCCTCTTCACCTAGCCGAACACCCAAACACTCCCCACCTTCATTTCTTCTTTCTTCTTCCCGACAAAAACCAGAGCTCCCATCTCCTCCCCCGACCGGTTCAGAACCCAGTACCACCTCCTTCTCCCGACAACAACCACCAGCACAGCCGCCTTCACCATCTCTAGCTCTAGCTATCTCCATCACAACTTCTCCCAAATTCCTAGAAGCTGAGCTCGAGATAGATGGAGTTAGGGTTTCTCCAACATCGCATTAATGGCTTGCAGAGCCGAATTGGAAGAGGGAACAATCGATTCAGACAATTGGATGAACAGGGTTTGCATTTAATTTTGATTTTTAGGGTTAGAGAAGAAGTTTTAGTATAAATAGATTTCTTCTCTGTGTAATAAGGGGCTCGGAATTTTTAGGGTTTTAATTGTTAGTAGAATTTAGTTGTGCTTTATCATGCTCAGTATGTTCTAATTCCATTTGCTAGGATTTAAATGAAGCCTTAATTCTATGTTGTGGTATTCATATTTGGTTTGTGTTATTCTTGAATGCTTAATCTGTTAAGATAGTTTCAATTTAAGTATTTCAATGCTTTTCTCTCACAATGAATGCCATGTATCCATTGTAGTTAGGATAATACTGTGTTGAATATACTTCAGCTCTTGATTTGAAAAAATTATTGTCCATTCCTTGACTAATTGTGCTTAACTAGACAATTAGTACTCTGAGTTGATACTTTAGCTGATAATTGAACTATCTCTTGGTGAAACTCCCTAGATAAGTGATAGAATTGACACACCTTCCTTATCTGTCACAGGAACAAGAATACTCAAGTTAGTTGAATACATAACAAGAATTAGTGGTGGATTTGACAATCCTAGTATCTTTATTCTCATTGCTCATTAGTTCATCTTTATTTCACTGCTATAACCTCCAGCTTGTCGTAAAGACACCAAACAAACCCCCCTTGTGTAACTCCTTGTTGAAAATCAGTTTAGAAAGACCTTAGAATCAATCTAGCACTCCCAAATCTCTGTGGGTTCGACCTGTGCTTGCCCTGTGTTGCAAAACAACACTATGCACTTGCAGTTTACATTTGTAGGCACCTTTTCCAAGCCTACCAGCATACCCGCGCAAATGATGACCCGGTTATTGGGTATTATGTGCGCGACAGTCCGCTATAGACTGCTCAATATCAACCATCATAATGGTTGATTCCTGAAATAGCCGATCAGCTTCATGACGAGCGGAGACAACATCATCTAGTGCATGCTGAATTCTGAAAGATACCATCCCGGATGCCTGTGCTCCCCGAGCCATTAAATACTTTTGTATTGCTTGTCAAACTGCGTGCGCGTCTTAGCACGATTTGATGTCCTTTTCTCCCTAAGCAATTCTACTTCAGCTTTCACAAGAAATAAACGGTTTAACTCAAATTCTCCCATAAGGAGTTACCGACGTCGGCACAGAGGCTAATGAAAGCACATAACCATGTAAAAGGCGAGCCATTCAGAGAATTATAATATAAAAGAATGAACAGAGTAAAGACGTGAAGACGCTATGTCACAATGAACATACTTTATTTATATACGAAATATACATATCAAAGCATTCATTACTCCATGACTACCACCTACCAAAAAAATAAATAAATTGGGTAGCGCATGAAGTGCCATGTGAACTTCAACAAGAGCCATTTCAAAAGATCTCACACTACGATCCGCATCAACACATTGGAAGTGAGTCATCAAACGTTGCTCGCGGCAATAACCACGATATTCAAGAAGAGTCACATCGGGCAACCCGTCCTCACTCTGAATCTTCATCACAAGATGGTCCGCAGCGGCCAACTGTTCATGCCAACATGAATTCTCGATCTCAAATGTATCACGCGCAAAGCACATCACTGTTAAAAGGCGATTCAAGTACACTACTTCTAAAACTAATCTCACACGATTAGTCATGAAACAAAAGATAAAGAGCTTAAGAACTATTTACTGTGATAAACCAAGATAATTCTCAATATATATATATATATATATAACCAAATAACACAACACCCAAGACAACATTTACGAATCCCTAAAAAAAACGGCAATGTGCAATGTCTTGATCCAAGTCTTGCATCATCAAAAGTACTTCAACATATTGAGTAGTAGAGTCGGTATAATCCTTGTGCACCTCCTCTAGCACTTGATGGATCTTGTGCATAACATCATTAGAAGCACGGACTTCTCGAGCCATGTCCAGTGTTTCCTTATGCTCCTCATAAGCTTTGCGTGCTTTATCCAAAGCAATCAGCCGATGAGTTTGTAGCATCCCCACTTCGTCCTTTAACACCAACAAACGAGCTAATTCCGCCTTTTTATCGATAGGATGAACAAGAGCGGACACATCACATGGAGTCAAAACACACCCGTGAAGATTAGAACCCGCTTGCTGAGTGATAAATGCATGACAGTAAGCTATTGCCTACTCAATTTTAGTCGTCATAATTATCGACTCTTGGAATAACCGCTCAGCCCTGTTCTGAGCGGCAATAATATCATCCAGTGCGCGCTGCACTGCTAGAGTCAATTGCCCAGACGCCTGCATCCTCTGAGCCATTAAATACGACTCGCACTGCTCATCTAACTGTGCGCATGTGGCCACCCTATTTGCCATCCTGACTTCTCTGAGCATTTCTACTTTAGCTTTTACTAATAGCAAGCGAGTCAATTCGTGATTCTTTTCATAAGGAATGACCAGCGTCGGCACAGGAGCCAAGGGCCATAGCATAGCCATGTAAATGATGAGCCATCTGCTGTAAAATACAATTCACAACAAAAACAGTGAAGGAAACTTGAAAGATACTAACTGAAGCAATTCTACTCACCCCTACTTATAGGAACAAAACGATAATGCCGCATCAATTACTATTCAACCACAATGATAATGCAAATAACTAAATAATAAAATATGTCTTGCAAAAGGAAAAAACAAACCATCAAAGTTTCCAGTCCAACCCAAAGAAAAGAAAAGAAATTATTGTTCAAAACCCACTCATAAAACAACCCAAAAGATTAATTAATATCCAAAGCGGATAGCTCTGCCCTCTTCTTGGTAACAAGGGCATTAACTTCCTCAACCGCAACTTGGGCATGTCCTCATCTCCTCAGTAGCTCGCCCAACGTCCGCCATCAGCCGGTCATATGCTTCCTTCTTGATATTAACAACATTGAGCAAGCGCCTGTACTCTTGATCCAGTTCGTCAATTTCACGAGGCAATATATTCCGCGCATTATGACTCGCCTTTGCCAGATCTAATAAATTCTTGAGACAGTAAATGGGAAATTGGATAACTAGATAAGTTTGAATAGAGGCGTCCCACTTCCTCAATGTATCCGGATCAATAGGATTTTCCTCCGCTTGAGAAAGGCCATCCGCTATATCCAACAAATCCTCATTAGCCACAACTAAGGAGTTGGCGGGCATTTCTTCATGAACACACATGTGACCAAATCTCTCCACTATGCGTTGATAATTATCCGCTTTAGAAGAAGGGACCCAGAACTCGTGCACTAGTTCAAAGCGATCATCAACGCCAACTTCCGCTGTTAAAATAGCGCGAAGATATCGGAACTGAGGATCCTCCGGAACATCCATTAGCTCGGCATCAACGTCCACGCTACGAGAAACCTTAGGAGCTGGCTTGGAAGGCTTTTGCCGTTTATTATTAGCGCTCCCGGACTCGCTAACTTTAACCTGCGAGTTTGAGACGCTCCCTTTACCGTGGGCACCATCTCGTTTTCCCATATCCTGAAGACAGAAGAGAAAGCATAAATAAGCATTCCAACATAACAAGGAAGCAACAATAATAATAAAGAATGAATAACACATACCGGATTAGAGAAAGGGGGAAGATTGGCAGGAGAACGTACCGATTAACGAGAGGACAAAGAAGAGCTTGACGCGGCCAGCTCTGGGTGACCTAAACAAGAGACGAAAGAAAGAGAAGAAGGAAGAAATAAATTAATTTTATCGGAAAGACATGAGGAATGAAGATGTATATATAGATTATCAAGTGCATTTAATAATTACAACAGAATATTTCGACTGGCACGTGTCAATGATTAAAATCTAACAAGAGGTAATAAAGTATACTTACGAGACTTTGAAGAGGAAGAGCTCTGATTTTCAACGCTAGCCTTAAGCCCACTATCCTCCTGGGAATAATCATGAACATAACGATCCGACTCAGACTCGCACGCTGCACCCAACATATCGGAAGGAGTATGAAGAGGGTGATTAGGGTCCGGAATCATCTTCACAATCAGAATGCGAGTGGAGCATAAGGTCATACGAGGAGAGATTATTTCAGAGCCGCTTTTACTGAATGCTCGGCCCAGCTGACGCTCAACGCGTTCAATGAATGAGCTTGTAGAAGGTGACCCCATTTTTGGAGCCTGAGGAGAAAATGGAGGGGAAGTATTAGCAGAACGAATAGAAGCAATCACGGAATGGGTAGATGTAGATAGGGAAAACGATTCGCTGGTTTTTACGGAATTGAGGAGATGATCGCGCGTAGGAGACTCCTTGAACCGAGCGAAATGCTTAACCTCACACAGATGCACTGCAAGAAGGGAGTGCTTTGAATTCGAGAGATCAATCTATAGTACTCCGGCCTAAACCAAGACAATGTCCGTTCCAGAGTAAATTCGGTCACAAGAGAGGATGGGTCGGTGCAGTAGGAGGGAAGCTGAGAAATGTGTGAGATCAATGGTGATCGAATATTGTAGGTGTGTTGTGTATTCTGAAAATAAGATAAGTTCTAAATGATTGAATTTGCTCTGTTGAGAGTTTGATTTTTAATCTCGTGATGTCTGTTTGACGTGAGATTATCCTTGTTTCAATCATGATTCAGAGATTTATTTATATTGCTGGAATTAAAAACACCATGATCTCATGAAGTGTGACAGTTGATGGAATCAAAGAATGGGGAAGTGGAAATCGTGTTAAAACCAGTTGCTCAACGTGCGGAAACTTGGTTGATTTTCCATCCACTACTTTGTTAACTCCTTCAACTGATTGCACGACTTTCTCACATTCTCATCGTGTGTATGAACACACGTGCCGTAGACCTCCAGACCAAAACCCTAGTTAATATCCCCCATGTAACACGATTGATGTCTCGTGTGATTGTGGAGTCTCGCAAGGCGGACGTGTATTTAGTTAGTCGATTCTTTGACTTCATGACTTCATGAGACGATGAGTCCTTGTTTTGTTGAGTCGAACATGATTTGGAAATGTTCTGAGACTCATGAATTGAACATGTCTGTTAAGACAGAGATATAATGCGTGAATAAGCTAACATGAGCAAATATTGCTCATTCGATGAATTGTTGAATATTGATAGTTGAACCAGTATTCCTTGGTTTGAGAAAATATTGCTCATCTGAGCAAATGTTGCTCATTCGATGAATTATTGGTAGGATGACCAAATAAGATACTGGCAATTGAACCGAGTATGATAAATAAAATGTTGATCATGGGATCAATGTAAAATTATTAGCGTTTGAATCTGGAATTATGAACCTTGGACTCAAAACCCTAATTTGATCAATTGATGATTAACTGATGATTTATTGAAAATTAACCACGGGGCGAAGGAGGGACCGGCTACATGGGATTATGGATCAACCATGTAGCGCCCAGATGCTCACGTGAGCAAATATCAAGGTCTCTTGAAGACCAGTTGATTTGATGAAAGGATGATTAAATGCTGGTTTAATCATTTATTAAAATAATGCTCGTCTGAACCTTAGGTAATAAAACCTAATTAATTATGAAGATGTGAGGGACCGACCAAGGGGTCATGAAACCGGCCCTGGGTAGTCACGGGATCGAATATTGATCGTCTTATGAAGTTCCAAGTTGTTTGGAAGAGTTTTGGACCTAATACGTGCAATTGCGCAAATTAGGTCAAAATTGTCAAAATACATGGGACCGGCATCTTGCAAGCCAAAGAGCCAACCCTGGTCGGCCAAGGTAACATGCTCACGTCACCAAAGTGTTCGTATCTTAGTTATGAGAATTTTGATATTTTCTGGTGTGCGTTTGAGCAACATTTTGAAAAAATATGAAGAAATCAGGGATTTTTGCTGAGACCGTGAAAACTTCATGAGATGAAGGAAAAATAATAAAATAATGAAGGAATCATAAAGTGTGGGACCGGATATGGCCAAGGCATGGCTGGCCGGCCAAGGGGCAGGTCCCATGGTATTTTTCCTAATTTTATTATGTTTTCATGATTTTAGGGAAATATCATAAAACCAAGGAGTTTGTTAAAACCGAGTTTTATTGAAATCAAGGAGTTTCCATGAGACGAGGAAAACATAAAAAAATAATAATAATAAAATAAGGGACGTGTGGGACCGGTTTGGGCATGGTTGGCCGGCTAGGGCCTGGTCCCGTGAGTTTTCCCTAATTTTATGTATTATTTCATGATTTGAAGGAATTTTCATAATTTGAAGGAAACATCATGAAATCAAGGAATTTCATGGGATTAAGGAAACATGAAAAATATAATAATAATAAAATAAGAAGTGTGGGGCCATCTAGGGCATGACCGGCCGGCTATGGCCCGGTCCCACGGGTTTTCCTAATTTTATATTATTTTTCATGGGATCAAGGAAATATCATGAGATTAAGGAGTTTTCATGAAATTAGGGAAATAATAATAAAATATTGAGGATTCATGAGGTGTGGGACCGGCCATGACTAGGGCATAGCCGGCCAGCTAGCAGACACGGTCCCGTGACACCTTTCCTAATTTTATATTATTTCCTTGATGCGAAGGAAACACCATTAAACTGAAGAGTTTCCTTAAAACAAAGGATATTTGTTCAAATGAAAGGATTTTCATGAGATCAAGGAAAATAATAAAAATATGATAAAATATAGAATTTGGGCGTGGGATTTGTCAGTCACGCATGACCGGCCAGCCGGTGAGCCCAGTCCCTAGCGCCTTGATTAATATTTTATTTATTATTTTCTTCCTATTTTGCATAGGTTCATCGTCTCGCCGTATTCTGAAATACTCATTCGTGTGTTTAGGTGCTCGTTAGTGCATTATTGTTAAATACACTTGTACCGTTTTGATCGGGGCTTACTCAAAGGTAGCTCAGATGCCTGTACGTTGAATATTTATTACTAACCCATGGAATTCTGTTGGGAAGAACCATGAATTGAAGTAACGAAATATTATGAAAATATTGAATATTTTCCAGGGATTCAGTTAATGAATCTATTGATTTTGAGAATAATTAATTAATGGCTCTATACTAGCACGATCGTCTAGGAGCATTAATTATTCAGAAATTGAGTGATATGAGCTTGTTGAAGCGTCATATTTCTTTCATATAGCCAGGGAAAATATTGTTACATCCTGAAGACGTTATTGCTCTATACTAGCAGGCAAGCTGTCTAGGAGCCGTCTAATTTTTCGATTCTATATAGAAGTAATTACTGAAATTGCTCAGTATTTATGAGATATGCCGTTGCCTCAGCTGAGAGACTACATATCCATATATACTCGAGAGACATTATTCTCGATCGAGATTCTTGTGGCATGAGCTTTCATGCTTTCGATAAGAGACATGAGCCTCAATATTCGTCTGATTGCTGGATCAGGAATACTTATAATTATGGGTTTACGATTTTAGCCTTTGTCGAAAATCCACCATCTACAGTAGCACGCCAGTGTCTCGTTTTATCTTCTTAGCTAGACGATCATCCCTCCACTCGTGAAGATGCAGATTAATGTACTCTTCAAAGAGGTGGCCCCTAGGCTTCCAACCAATAGACGGAGAATTCTAAAAGAACATGACACAAACGAATATAAAAGAAACTAAAGTGGGATTCGGCTAGAAGCAAAGGAAGACAAGGAAAGAAAGGATACCTTAGCAGGAGGAGACGTGACAAGAGGGATGTCCAAGGGCTTCACTGCCGGAGGACGCCTCCTCTTCTTAGAACTCGACGAAGGAGGTAGAGAACTACCCTTCTTATCCTCTTGAGGAGACTCATCACCCGGAAGGGGATCCCAGCTGGTAACAAGTGAGTGAAGATGGCGACCTTTGTTACTAGAGGAAATCTTGTATTTGCTGGAAACCACATCGCTCAACTTCACGCGACCTGATACGTGCATTTCCTTGAAATCGTCCTTGGTTAGAGCCGGGGGAGCGTATGGATCCTTTAGAAAAAGGTTTAACACGTTCCTATTGAATCCATTGTGATACCCGAGCCATTCATTAGTGACGCTAACGGACCGTTGAGATTGAGGTTGAAAGAAATCAAAATGACACTTTCGATCACTCATCCGAAGACCATCTTTGAAAACGAAGCATGGCGAGTGAAACGAACCTGGTGATCTAAAGATCTTCATTAGACATGGCGAGTGAAAGGAAGAAGAAAGAAAGAGAAAGAGACGCAGTGAAAAGAATGATGACTGAGGAGCGAGGTCACCTCTATTTATAGGGAGGTAAAAGAATGAGCGGTTACTGAGTGAGCTAGTAACTGCAGCATCCCAAGGGTCGTGAATTTAAACCGCCCCGACTCACCAGTTGTAACCGTCAATCTATCATCAAAATGCGACTGTTGACACGGTCTTTGACCGGTCAAACAGTCAGGGGACTAATGTTGATACATGAAAATAACCAACCCTAAAATAGATAGCCCCTTAACCTATTGAGGGTCCCTTTTAGGATGAAGAGACTAGGGGACTAGGCCTAACCCACAAGGATGGGATAGTTCTAGCCCATCCAAGAGTATGCTAAAGTAGTTGGGCCTTAGCCCATGAAGAAATACCCTTAGGGTTTGGTAATAACTTAAGGAAAGGGAAATGGTAGTTTAGTAATATGTTAATTTTATGGGCATTTATCCATAAGATGGTCATTATAAAAGAGGAAAGAGGGCACACTTATTGAGATATCATTAATCCACCATTACTTCTCATAAACCTCTCTACACCTTGGGAGTACTTTCTGTGATTAGGGATAGTTCCTCCTTCCCACGTTTTACCCCATCAACAAACTAAGGTATTGGATTTCGATTCATATTCTGATCTTATTCAAACTGATCCATATTTCGTGGAGATTGTGAATGTTCTCGATACATGAGTGAGAAGTGACTACCATATGCAAGATGGTTTTGTCTTTGAAGGAAATCAGTTATGTATTCCATATTCTAGTCTTCAGGTAAAGGTTCTCAAAAAGTTACATGACGGAGGACATATAGGCGGAGACAAGACTTTTTAACTTGTTTCGAAGTCGTATTACTGGCCTAAAATGAGACATGAGGTTGGAAGATTTGTAGATAGACGTCGAATCTGTCAAATATCGAAGGGAAAAGCATCTAATGCAGGTTTGTATATGTCGTTGAAACACCCAAATCAACCTTGGAAAGATTTGAGCATGAATTTCGTGTTAGATTTACCTTAAACTCATATGGGAAATGATTCAGTATTTGTAGTTGTTGACTATTTTTCAAAGATGGCGCATTTTATTGCTTGCAAGAAGACTACTAATTCACTGAAGCTAGCTCAATTTTTCTTCCGTGACATATATTGTTGCATGGATGGCCTTGTTCAATTGTTAGTGACCGGGACACAAGATTCCTTAGTTATTTCTAGAATACTTTATGGAAGTTAGCTAATATGCGGCTTAACTTTAGTAACACATAAAATCCTCAAAGTAATGGACAAACATAAGTTGTGAATCGCTCATTCTATGATATACTATGATGTTTGGTCGAAGAAAATCTAAAGAATTGCGATCAGAAACTTAGTCAAGTTGAGTATGCATTTAATCGCTCAGTAAATCGTTGTCTGGATATGTGTTCTTTAGAGGTTGTTTATGGCTACTACCCACGAGCACTAGTAGATTTAGCACCTTTTCCTAATTTGAAGAGAATCGAAGCTAGAGCTCAAGAGCATATCCAACAGCTGCAACAGATTCCCAAGTTGGCTAAAAAACAGTTAATTCGGACTAATGAGAAGTATAAATAGGCACCAGATATGAAGAACGGAGATATGAATTTTGAAATAGGTTACAAAGGATCGTTTCTCTACGGGTGGATATAAAAATGAAGGCCTATAAGATTGGTCTAATGGAAATTATTGCGAAGATTAACCCAAATGCTTATAGGTTGAAGCTTCCTAGCCATATCCATACTTCTGATATGTTTAATGTCAAACACTTAGTGTTGTATCATGGAGATAATGTAGAAGATGAAGATCAGTAAAATTCGAGTGAGAATTTCCCTCGACCCCGGGAGAATGATGGAGATGAGCAATATATATAGCCTATTTGGAGGCTAAAAACTCGAGTGTTGTAATTTAGCTCAAGATGGGTCTAACTTGATGGGAAACGGCCTAACAATCAATACATGCTACTTTGTTGCATGATCTTCAGAATTTAGCCAAATTCCATCATTTAGGGCCTCAAAAGGCCGTTTTGCCGTTTTAGAAATAAAAAATTCTTACTTCGTCATTTCGTGTCGCTTTTGCCGTTTTAGGAAAGTTTTTGTTTTCTTAATAAATTTTTCGTTAGGAGTCCGTTTGGGTCTCCGTTTGTGACGTAGAGTTTTATTTAGAGAGTACTTTCATTATCTTAGGTAACCTAAAATTTTCCAAAAATAGCAAATCAGGGTTTGAGTCAGTTTTGGATTGTTTTTATCCTTTCTTGTTGCACAAGTATATTTAAGAGTCTGCAAAGTTATTATTCTTTCTTCAAGTTTAATTCTCATTTTTATTTATAGACGGGAAATCGAGTCTAAATAACTATCTTTTTTCATAGTCGTTATTCCTATGAAAACTTATAGGTCTGAACAAACTATCACTTTTCTTTCTTTTTAAGAATATCCGTTGCACTGAAAGCGTAGAGGAAATGTGTGAATCTTGATTCCTACTAGCCGTCATATACTTTGATCGTTGAGTTTGATGAGACATATATGGACGATGATCTAAAAGTATCTTTTTCCGTCTGGATTTTGAAGGCAACTTCTGAGAAAATTGTTTTTTTAAATCGGTGGGGCTGGAGATGGACACATTGTCAATAACAAAACTATATGAGTTGAATTCACTAGTTTATTTGTATTCAATCTAATTCTTGCACCTTCTAGAACAATAACCATTTTTGCTACAGTAAACACATTCTAACAAGTGATTGTTAAATACTTTTTTGGCGGACTGAGCAATATTTGATGGGTTTTGTTTGTTTTGGGGTAAAAACTAATTATGTTGGAAATGGTAAATTTGGGTGTGCCGCCAAGAAACGAATCTAAACCCTAAACAAATGCACTGCACGGGAGTACTTTATCAGGGTTAAACCAAGAAATGGTCGTTCCGGCCTAAACCAATCTGTACAATTTTGGCATAAACCAAGAAATGGCCGTTCCAGCCTTGCTTCTGTTACAAAGTGAAGGAGAAGGGTTGATCTTAGGTAGGGAAGTGAAGAAGGTGTTGAGATCAGAATGGTTAACTCTGAAGGTGTGGTTGTTTTATGACTTGTATCATAATGTGGAACTCGCTTGCGGAATGTAAGCTATGAGTTCTTTGGTATTTTTCTGGATACTGTGTTGTTAACCAAAACTCTGTTGTTGGTTGAAATAGGTTGAAAACCTATTTATATAAGTCATAGTTGCACGTACCCTGATCTCATAGGAAATGGGAGTAGTTGAGTGATGGAGAAGTGGGATCGTGTGAAAATGTTGAAAACCACGTCTTTCAATGTGGGAAGACAGGTCGTTACACACCCACTACTTCTCTGCTGCCACTAACTGTCCGCTATTCCTGACACTTTCTCATAATGGCGTGTTGCACGCAGCACGTTGTAAACCGCCATACCAATACCCTGATGAACATCCCCCAGTTTGTGACATGTTTGATGTCTCGAGTAGACAATATGTAGCAAGTTGCTGAGTGGGTCTTGCCTAATTATTCTGGCCAATCACGCGCAAGTTGGGCGGCGGGTAGTCATATGTGATGGATAAAGTCATGAGACTTGCCGCAAAGAATAGCATATGACGCTATTAGGTTAAACAACTAAGTTATTTGTGAAGCCGATATTCATAAAATATCGTATGTATTCGATGCATGTAAAATCATCGCTTTCAAGCAAGCAGCTTAAAATAATCGATGCATGTAAAGCATCGTTGTATAAAGCTCGCTTAAATCGGTCGCGGAGCTTAATGTCTTAAATGGAGCATGATCGGCCATTTTCAGGAAGCTTCCAAGAGACATTCACGCGCGCCAAAGGCAGGCCGGTCGGTCTCTATAGGAGAGTGATGGCTGGAGACTATGATGATATCTTATTGGTCGCCTAAGATTTAATTTGGGCCGGTCAATTCGGCTGGCGAAGTTGGGCGGCCGAGATGATTTGCGGCAGTTAATGGCTGCCTTAAAATTTATGTAAGTGGCGTGACCAGCCCCTTTTGGATGATTGTTTGGGATCCATATGGGGAGACTGCAGCTTGGCCGATTTCGGCTTATGAAAGTGGAGTGGCCGTTGGTCACGGCCACATCTTGTTGGCTACCTAAAGTAAGAGTTAGGCCGGCCGATTCATCTGGCGAAGTTGGGCGGCCGAGATGATTTGCGGCAGTTAATGGTTGCCGTTGATTTAATTTAGGTTTTAAAAAACCATGTGGCCAACCTATTTCAGGGCCAACGTTTTTGGTGTTGGCGCCGTGTTGGGAGTTGTTCGATCGGCCAGCACAATAGCTGGGCCGCTAGGGAACGTGTTCGCTCCTTGCACGTTGATTAAGGTCGAATCTAGGCCGGTCAATCCGGCTAGCGAAGTTGGGCGGCCAAGATCGTTTTGCGGCAGTAATGTAATGCCGCTTAATAGAAATTAGGGTTTTGTAACTCGTGCGGCCAATCTACTTTGGGTAAACGTTTGGTGGCTCTGCTTGCGAGTTGGATGGATTTCGACTGGCCAAGGCATTAGTGCGCCCGCCAGTGTATATGGTGGTGCTTGTCCGACCATGCCACGAATTGGCTAGACTTTATAAATCGACTGGCCAAAATGTGTGGATGTGATCTTTTTTTAGACTGACATGGGCAGCCTAGATTAGATTCCTTAAGGATTTAGGCGCATCGACCAACCAACTTCCAACTTTATTTAAAAGTACATGTGGCGGGTTTAAAGCGATCTGATTGGTCGATGGGAAAGGGGGCGGCAAGCAACAACATGGAGTGTGGCCGTCCGGCCACAGGTGGCGCCTGCTGAGGCGAATTGATTGGCCAAATGGAGCGTCCACGCCTCCTCTTGCTGCTGCTCCTATTTGCCGTAGCTCCTCTTTATTTCTTGTTTTCTGATTTCTGGTAGGACTTTGCTCCTACTAGCTCCGTGATGGGTCAATTTCCTAGTTTGCCTAGGTTTAGTTTCGACCAATAGGGTTCTAATTATCGCGCATGGCGCAAAAACCTAATTTTTTCAAATTGATAAAATTAGGTTAAATGGCTGAATTTTGAGGGTTGCCGCAAAACCAATCAATTTTTTGGTGAATTTTGTGTGCTCATACAAAATCACTAATTATGTTTCAGAGGGAATCATAACTTTGCGTGCCTCTAATTGAGTATTTCCATGCATATCTTAATCCTGACACTTCAGGAAATTCATGCTACTCAGTTGCGAGCGAACATTATTTGTCATGTCATGTCAAAATAAAGAGTTCGGCTGGGAACATAGCATATAATGAATACTCGGCGGGCTCCGGCATTAGTGAGTAATGCAACTAGGAGTTTAAATACTCATTAGGCTATATACTGGTGAACAATTCATCTAGGAGCTTGAGTTTCAATATAATGTGAAGAGAGACATATGCACTCATCAGATCTTGATATATTCTTCAAATTCCTTGCGGAAAATAGACATATCAAGGTCTACTACTTCTGATGTTGGGTCAGGTGGGCAGACTTTTACAGTTTTCGCCCTATACTAAAAACCACCATCAACATTAAGTCCGCTGCTTACCACGTAACAGTGACATTGTTGCGGGGTAAGCATTAGATGGTGATAGACGAAATTAAAATTGAAAAGACAAGCAGGTAGATATTACCAGGAAAATCCTAATCGGCTTTCAGCAGCGGCATCACGCGGCCAGTGACCTTCGTATTAGCGTGTTGCTAGCTCAGCTATGGGGTATGAGTGCGGTGCGCCCAGCCATCTATTCTCGTTCATGGAGTAAGAAGGAATACTTCATCTGTTCGAACTCTAGAAACTCCGTTCGTATAAAAGGGGTATCGACCCTCTTCTGTTTTTTGTTGCTCGTCCGGCTCCGTGATTTCGTCTGCAGAAGCCGACTCCTCTTTGTCACTGTCAGCAACTCCATCACAAGCGTGCCAATCGTCAGCGGCAAGGTAAGTACATCTTGTTCTTTCTTCTTTTTGCAAATATGAACTTTAGTTGTACGTATAAATTCCATGGTTTTGAAATTTCATCAAATCCTGAGTGAACTCCATCGATCCTCTCCGGAATATGTAATAAGGTTCTGTCTCCAGAAAATAAGCATCCGACCTCTCCAGTGGATTTCAAAATTTTCCAAACTCCATTACGCTCAATTGCAAGAGGCCTTGACTTTAAGTTGTTTGGTGTTTGGACTACTGAGTCGCAATTAAAATGTTCTTTAAACTCCCGAGCATCGACTGGCACGAAATTATATTTATTCTGACTCTTTAGCTCATATGCATGTTCTTGCCTTTCTGATCGTGATGATGATATGCTTGGAAGGTTTGTATAGGCAAAATCTTCGGGAGCCGTTGAGTGAAGTAGACGAGCTGAGAGGCATTCCGTTGTCGACGTGCTGCTATCAAGTCTTCAAGTAATTCGTTCCAAGCGACATCCTTTGAATCATATTATGAATCTTGGATTGTTGTATGGAATGGGATGCGATGAGAAGTCCCCAGCTACACTTCTGTTTGGTTACTAGAGTTGTACTTTTTGAGCGGAATACAATGCGTTCTTGTAAGGAGTTGTAGATGCGTGCTAAACCCGATGGCGTGGCCGGATATGTGAAAATATCTCTGCGGCATACTTTTGGAGTCTTTGATGCACGTGTACGGCTTCATGTTGAGAAATTTTTGCGGCTCGTAAAGCTTTGACAGTGATGATACTGATATCAGAAATAACCTGGTTGAGAGACGTGGAGGCATCATGTGCTGGCAGTCCCTAGGTGTAATTATCCTGAGCCTATTTTCTCCTAAAAGATGTACTTCCATTGCATTTGATGGTAAAGTGTTTGACGAACTGACGAAGGCGGCAATATTTTGGATTCGTCACTTGTTGATCAATGGGTGGGAGTCGCATTAGATAGATATGTATTGTATCCAAACTTTTGGTAGCCCATGCACCCCTTCCATAGGAAATTGGAAATCTAGAAACACCGAATCTGACTTTGTCGGCGATGTGGCAGACCCGATGCGGTTGGTCTGTGTGGCTTGCTGAGACGTAACTTTATTTTTTGATTCTTTATTGATAACAATGCTTATGAATGGCTGAGCCAAATACTGCTTGTTGGTCAAGCGCCTTCCAGACAGGGAGGTGATGATATCCTTATGCTACATCTTTGAAGAGTGGTGAACTTGTCACGGTTATGATTTCTTGTGTGACCGTTTCTTCTGATTTGAAGAGGCCCTTGACAGTGAAGGGATTTCATGTTGAGCCTCAGTCCCCAAGTGTGGTTTACACGGTTCTTTCTTATATGGTCGGTGGATTTACCATGATAAAGGTATCACCATATTTCCTCTGTACTGGTGACTCTATTACTTCCTCCATGGGAAACTAAAATATGCAGAAGTTCGGATTACCTCTGTCCGTAGTGGTTGTTGCTATGGTGAAGCTCTGGCTGGTATCAACAAATGAGCAACACGGTTCTTGGCAGCAGCTCTGATCAGGAGAGACTGCATTTTTGTGGAAACAAAACAGGTTGGATGGAGCTTGGATGTCTACGTTCACGATCCTTGACAGGGAGGAATGGTGGCTACGTACACGACAGGGAGAGGCGTGGTGATGGTTATCATGGGTTTTGGTAACCACGACCATGAATCATGGATGAGCGGAGAGGCATAAGTAGTGGTAGCTACGTCCACGAGCTTTAGGCGAGCATAGGCAGTGATGCTAGCCACAACCAAGAATATAAAAAGTCTTTGGCCGGCCATTATGGCTCAAAGGATGAGTTTCTTCCTTTCATATAACTCACATACGTGAGTTTATTTCTCCTTCCATTATTTCCTGTGAAGCAGCTCCTCCCTAATTCCCTGCATGCGGAAGCTCGCTCATTGTTGCTTGCATGGTACAACATAGTTGAGGGCTGCAAATATGTCTTGGCGCTGCGCCTTGGAGAAATACTAAATCTCACATAAGTGCTTCATCATGGACTGTACGGTTTTGTAAACAGAGTCCCCAGAAATCATGCATATCCTGACGGGAAGAGGATCTCCGTGAACTCCTTCAGTGTCTAATTGAGGTTCTCCTGCATCCACCTTCCCCTTGAAAATGTACAATTTTGTACCTAAACTAAGAAATGGCTGTTCCAGCCTTGCTTCAGTCACAAAGTGAATGAGAAGGGTTGATCTTAGCGAGGGAAGCGAAGAAGGTGTTGAGATCATAATGGTTAACTCTGAAGGCGTGGTTGTTTTATGACTTGTATCAGAATGTGGAACTCGCTTGCGGAATGTAAGCTATGAGTTCTTTGGTGTTTTTCTAGGATACTGTATTGTTAACCAAAACTCTGTTGTTGGTTGAAATAGGTTGAAAACCTATTTATATAAGTCATAGTTGCACGCACCCTGATCTCATAGGAAATGGGAGTAGTTGAGTGATGGAGAAGCGGGATCGTATGAAAATGTTGAAAACCACGTCTTTCAATGTGGGAAGACATGTCGTTACACACCCACTACTTCTCTGCTGCCACTAATTGTCTGCTTTTCCTGACACTTTCTCATAATTGGCGTGTTGCACGCCGCACATTGTAAACCGCCAGACCAATACCCTGATGAACATCCCCCAGTTTGTGACATGTTCGATGTCTCGAGTAGACAATATGTAGCAAGTTGCTGAGTGGGTCTTGCCTAATTATTCTGACCAATCACGCGCAAGTTGGGCGGCGGGTAGTCATATGTGATGGATCAAGTCATGAGACTTGCCGCAAAGAATAGCATGTGACGCTATTAGGTTAAACAACTAAGTTATTTGTGAAGCCGATATTCATAAAATATCGTATGTATTCGATGCATGTAAAGCATCGCTTTCAAGCAAGCAGCTTAAAATAATCGATGCATGTAAAGCATCGTTGTATAAAGCTCGCTTAAATCGGTCGCGGAGCTTAATGTCTTAAATGGAGCATGATCGGCCATTTTCAGGAAGCTTCCATGAGACATTCACGCGCGCCAAAGGCAGGCCGGTCGGTCTCTATAGGAGAGTGATGGCTGGAGACTGTGATGATATCTTATTGGTCGCCTAAGATTTAATTTGGGCCGGTCAATTCGGCTGGCGAATTTGGGCGGCCGAGATGATTTGCGGCAGTTAATGGCTGCCTTAAAATTTATGTAAGTGGCGCGACCAGCCCCTTTTGGATGATCGTTTGGGATCCATATGGGGAGACTGCAGCTTGGCCGATTGCGGCTTATGAAAGTGGAGTGGCCGTTGGTCACGGCCACATCTTGTTGGCTACCTAAAGTAAGAGTTAGGCCGGCCGATTCATCTGGCGAAGTTGGGCGGCCGAGATGATTTGGGGCAGTTAATGGTTGTCGTTGATTTAATTTAGGTTTTAAAAAACCATGTGGCCAACCTATTTCAAGGCCAACGTTTTTGGTGTTGGCGCCGTGTTGGGAGTTGTTCGATCGGCCAGCACAATAGCTAGGCCGCTGGGGAACGTGTTCGCTCCTTGCACGTTAATTAAGGTCGAATCTAGGCCGGTCAATCCGGCTAGCGAAGTTGAGCGGCCAAGATTGTTTTGCGGCAGTAATGTAATGCCGCTTAATAGAAATTAGGGTTTTGTAACTCGTGTGGCCAATCTACTTTGGGTAAATGTTTGGTGGCTCTGCTTTCGAGTTGGATGGATTTCGACTGGCCAAGGCATTAGTGCGCCCCAGTGTATATGGTGGTGCTTGTCCGGCCATGCCAAGAATTGGCTAGACTTGATAAATCGAGTGGCCAAAATGTGCGGATGTGATCATTTATGAGACTGACATGGGCAGCCTAGATTAGATTCCTTAAGGAATTAGGCGCATCGAGCAACCAACTTCCAACTTTATTTAAAAGTACGTGTGGCGGGTTTAAAGCGATCTGATTGGTCGATAGGAAAGGGGGCGGCAAGCAACAACATGGAGTGTGGCCGGCTGGCCACAGGTGGCGCCTGCTGAGGCGAATTGATTGGCCCAATGGCACATCCACGCCTCCTCTTGCTGCTGCTCCTATTTGCCGTAGCTCCTCTTTATTTCTTGTTTTCTGATTTCTGGTAGGACTTTGCTCCTACTAGCTCCGTGATGGGTCAATTTCCTAGTTTGCTTAGGTTTAGTTTCGACCAATAGGGTTCTAATTATCGCGCATGGCGCAAAAACCTAATTTTTGCAAATTGATAAAATTAGGTTAAAGGGCTGAATTTTGCGGGTTGCCGCAAAACCAATCATTTTTTTGGTGAATTTTGTGAGCTCATACAAAATCATTAATTATGTTTCAGGGGGCATCATAACTTTGCGTGCCTTTAATTGAGTATTTCCATGCATATCTTAATCCTGACACTTCGGGAAATTCATGCTACTCAGTTGCGAGCGATCATTAATTGTCATGTCATGTCAAAATCAAGAGTTCGGCTGGGAACATAGCATAGAATGAATACTCGGCGGGCTCCGGCATTAGTGAGTAATGCAACTAGGAGTTTAAATACTCATTAGGCTCTATACTTGTGAACAATTCATCTAGGAGCTTGAGTTTCAATATAATGTGAAGAGAGACATAGGCACTCATCAGATTCTGATATATTCTTCAAATTCCTTGCGGAATATAGACATATCAAGGTCTACTACTTCTGATGCCGGGTCAGGTAGGCATACTTTTACAGTTTTCGCCCTACACTAAAAACCACTATCAACAATGTTCAGAAATAATTTTATTTTGATTCCTACAGTTGGTAAGACTGTTTGAATTCAAAGGTCGAAGGTTAGCCAAGAGATCTTTAATGCCACAATCACGCACGCTTGTCCTAGATCCAGTAATTGACTTGGCTAACTTTTCTTCAAGTTTTCTAATATTCATATGAGCATCAGATAACCTAGATTCATGTTCAAAAGGTTGAAGTTTTGAATACTCTTCTTGATTTTCAGAGATACAAGTATGTAGTCATCATCTCATTATTTCGTTCTTCATATTCAAGATCTTCTTGAAGCAAGGCTTTCCTATGAGATATGGTATTTATCAATAAGACTATGATATAATCCTTGGATGAAAGATGATTAACTCTATCTCTTAGATTGAATTTTTTAGTATAATCAATGAAAACATCAATCTTATCATTATCTTCTGAATCTGAAACGTGCATAACGGGTGTTTGCTTTCTTATTAACAATTTGTGTTAATATTCCCTTGAGTATGTTCATTGAATGAACTAACAGTATTGAACTGTTGATCTGGGATCAAAAAAATACTAGCTCTTATTCGATTATATTGTGGACATAGTACATTAACTGAGTCTTTAGGTCTCTCTTTACCTTTATTTTAACTCATCGTCTTATAGGTTGGATCGCAACAAACACAAATTGTTAGATCTTTTCGTGTTTGCTTGCTTTGATACCAATTAAAATGACAAGGGTACCAAGTGCACCACAATATTTTCGATATCAACCTATATGAAACACACCTAGCATGATCTAATATAGATAAAGACTGTCAATAAGATAGCAACCGCAAGATGTACACTTAATATATAATATAAATTCGGATAGAACCAACTATAGGATCAAATCAAGTGTTTGATTAACATAAAGTGCAATTACTTTATTTTAATTAAAACAATAATTATAATGCGAAAAATAAAGTAAAAGCACACAACAAGATTTTGTTGACGTGGAAACCACAAATCCAGATACACCCATGGACATAGTCTAGTTTTGAATACTCTCAGAATTAAGCCGCTATACAAAGACTATTACCAACTTCGTATAGTTGCGACCAAGTAAACTAACTCCAAGTTATCTAGTTCTTTAAGTATTTATGTGCCTACTACCAATATGGTCGATGCACATGAATCCTAAGATAAAGTTCACTATCTTAAGTTGCTTCAGCCAATGTCATGACTTCTAGCACTCAACTCATTTGGATCGTATTCCAAAATAATAACAGACTAATCTTTATCTGGTAACCGCTCTATAGATCTCAAAAAAAAAAAATCAGATATATATGTTGAGTTATACAAAGGATCTCCCGTTTTAAAAACTTTAACTCTTTTGTATCAGCTTAGATCAGCAAAAATATAAATTATCGAGATAATCAAATCTTAGTTTATAATCTATCAGATTCGGATCCTGAAGAGAACTACCAAATGATAGATCGTCGATCTACACAACAAGTTATGGAATATTATCAAAGATAACCCAACTTGTTGGATCCCATCCAATCAAGTGTTCGCGAAGTATGATCACAAAGATCAGAAACCAATCAGAAATCTTTTAGTCTTTAATGTACCTGCACGAACAACTTGATACCCTTATGATCAATTACGCACCGAATATATTCTGTTAAAAATGGATGATCACAAGCATATCTTCATATCTAAAACATATGTTAACTTTGAGTATCCTTGATCTAGTTCGAGTGACCTTATATCAGAAGAGAAAGATCATGGAATAAATAAACTAGGTGCAATCAAGGTTCAACTACCGTTAGTCAATCAAATTAATGATCGAAAACTAAAATAACAATACGATTCTAGTTTCCCACCAATAGTGCTTCTAGACGCTTCTTGATCCCGCAAAAGTCTTTAAAGAAGCGGACGTAAGAGATTTCGCCAATTAGGGTACTCTCATCTCCAAGTGAGTATTACGAATAATACTACTAGTTGGATATCACAATAACTACAAACTGAAATGCGTGTATCGATATAGGTTTGCAAGAAGAACAAACTGCACTTTTTATAAACCAAGGTAGTTTGGACACCAAGGGATTTCCATAACCGAAAATATCAAAAGATATACAATAAATGTTAATTTTCGGTTTTGTCTAATTCCAACTAATAATGGAGGACAACTCAATATTAACTAGCATACAAGTATACTTTACTAATATATTCTCCAGATATATGCTACTTAATGGGAAGCAAAGACATATAAATTCGAAAATCAAATAACAAATTCTCAAATATTTCAGTTTGGGATCTCACCTTGAGTATCAAGGAATATCTTTGAACAATAAATAAATAAGACTTTTGCATATTTTCAAATACTCATAATGTCGACATTGTGAACTTTCCTAAATAACAACTCATATTCCGATATCTATGTAAACCCTAAAGTGTATACAAAAATCGAAAATACAATTGTTATTAGGATCGGTCCTGCTAGAGATCCCCAAGGTAAGGATCGGTCCTGCAAAAGATCCCTGGAATTCCTTTCAACAACGAAACAAGTTTAGCAAGTCTACTTCATGTAGTTGAACATAGTTTTCTAGTCATGGAATCAACACAAAGTTCAACATACAACCTGGTAAAGAATTACAAAGATAGTGTTATGTCGCATATGAGAAGTTCAAAAGATAAACATTACTCTTCGTATTTCTATATACTAGAGTTGCAATACAACTTATATATCTTTCCTAGACACTTTGATCATAATGTAAGGCAGTGACTAAATACAAACCACAATTGTGTTAAATACAACCCTTTTTAAAAACCAAAATACTTGTTGACCAACTTTACAAGAGTAATTAAAACCCACCATTATCGTCATCATTGTTTCAAATTTCCTCGTTCTTGTTTGCTCGTTCTTGTTTGTGATGCAGACCTATTTCTCAATAATAAAATCCATCAATTATTTGTTCTAGCCTAGCATATTTTGGTATATATATCATTTAAGAAATTGAAATTCCAACGAAGACTGTTATGGTATTTATTTTATGTGTTCAAATTTTTTGTGGTGGTAATGGTAATGTTGGGAAGAAATTAACAAAGCAAATACATAGACAAGAAGGATATGCTTCTAGTGGAGATGATCTTGATTCTTGACGATAAATAGTAGCCCCGATCTCTCAATTTAAAAATAGTAGCCCCGATCTTAAAGATCAATTTCCTAATGCAGTAATAAGGGTTGCGATTACAGAAAATGATAAAAACAATCAAATGAGTAAGTAACTACTTACGTTCAATGAATAAAAAACTGAAAATAGAAGAAATCATTATTAGAGTCGACAAGGATGCTGGTGGGTATTCAATACCCACTATAGTTACACTGATATCCCTAAAAAAAAATTAAGTGAAGGTTACATTTAATTAAAGTATGGGTTGTATTTAGTCACCGCCAAATGTAATTATCAAGTCACCAATACTAGAAATTCATATATATAACTTTGCATGTTATGTTTTCAAAATAAACGACTTGAAAGCAACGTAGATAGAAATGGAAACAATTCAAGTTTTATTTTAATAACTCCAAACAGAAGGAAGATGGGTTCTTTGATATCGATACATCTTCAAGTTTTTCAGAGTAACACGAGTCTGTCTCAATATTTCTGGACTTTCTAGTCTAACCTAACGAAGTTGACTCTAGTAATCTAATCAAGCAAACTTGACTTTTTGAATTAAAATATGACAACCATCCTTGACATACCCAAAGCTTGGCGGGTTCAACCGAGCAATGCTCTAACAGGGTCGATGTGTATATAATCTTCAAAGTTTTATTTAACTTAAGGATATATAAAGAATATGAAATTCAAGTCAAATCTATATTTATTTATTTATTACCACAGATGATATAGTTTTGTTTAATTTTTCTGTGATAGAAAATTTTATGAAGTCGAGTTCATACATAGGGTATATTCACCCTAACAAAAAATGAAGATCTTTTTATACAAGAATAAGTGTCCAGCATAGAAAAAACTCAGACCCAAATTTTTTACATCCTAAGAGCGAGGGAAATGCGCTAGTGTGTTATAACACACTATCCTTTTCTCAATGAATGAGATATTAGGTGAAGAGTATTAATCCCACCATTGGGAAAAAGTGATATAAAGCACACAAAAAAAAAACATCAAATACATGTCCATCTTAAAAGCAGGAGTACCAAAGTACACCACCAACTTTTTCGTTCGGCAACCTGTATGGACAAAACCAAATACAATTGCAAGTAGACCAACTTAATGATCCTTGATAATATGTATAGAGAGTTTATATCTCTACCTATTTTCAATCAGAAAGTCTACACAATAAAGTCCGTGAACTTGATTGTTAAGAGGAGTACTTAAATGATCTCAATGATCAATATCCAAGATCAATCTAGTCGTATCTAGATATTTAAATCTGAATGCTGCCAAGTATGAAACTTGTTATCTATCTTTCAAGATACGAGTTATACAAGAAACAAGTCGCATAATCGATCTTAATTATAAGGATGTATCTACTAGAGTTGAATACGTACTACTTGTGTAAATCCTATTATAAAGATAAACTATATAATGCAGAAAAGGGAAAACACAAGACACCAGAAGTTTTGTTAACGAGGAAATCGTAATAGCAGAAAAATCCTAGGATCTCGTCCAGATTTGAACACTAAACTGTATTAAGCCGCTACATACACTAGCCTACTATCACTTAGGACTGGAATGCATTTGAGATTGAATCTACCCTCCAAACGATTTAGTTACAGTCGCTCTCCTTACGACTCTCGAACCTCGCAAGACTCTACGCAATTGATTCCCTTAGCTGACGTCCATTACAACCAAAGATGTTCTTCACCCTAAGTAAAGACTTTTGGTACCAATCTGCCTCTAGTGGATAGGCCTATTTGATTTCCCTTTAGATCAAAGATCAAGTCTTGAAAATCTGTTTGCAATATACAAAGCTAGCAAACCTCACAATCCGTAGAAACAGTGCTCTTGCTCTTGGACCTAATGGCTTCTGTCAGTAAGCAATTGGTTTCCCTTCTTGACACTTACGCTTAGTTGGCCAACTGAGAATTTCGAGGTGCTCTAAGTGCTCATCATCGAACCTTAAATGAGGATGTCCAAAAATGGTTGAAAGATGTCATTCGGATCTTTAACCACCTCTCAAGAACAATCTGAAAAAAGTCTTTGGAGTGCTAGTAGCTGATTTAGATGAGGTGAAAGATTTGATTCGAATGTGTGTAGAGAAGTTTTTGCTCTTGTTGCCAAGGAAAAAGCATCGGCTAAGGTTTGTGGATGAAACATAGTCCAATATCTTCCTTTAAACCACTAAGGAAACTCATGACAAAATAGGAAAGATGTTCTTGAGGGACTCAAAATCCTCATAATAATCATCCATAGAAGAACTTTGGACCAATTTGTCGGGTCGCCCACAAAAAAGACTAACTCTTTTTCAGGGGGTTATCTTTAGATCGATGATGGTGAGGTAGAAAGTGAGACGAGGTTGATGGAATGTGAGAAGTGTCAAGATCGAATGATTTGGAAGTCTTGACTGCGGTTGTTAAATCTTTCTCGCTTTTGCTATGAAGATTGGTAGAGAGGGTTTGAAAATCCGACGACGGCCGATTGATAGCAGCGGCAAAGCAACCTCTTTGAGAGTCATTGTAGATTAGAAAAAAATTTGGTAGATGGATGTAACCTGCCACAACAATCAATCACCAATATCCAATAATAATTCCGAGAAGCTGGATTAATGGACGAGAAGGATCTTTAACCACCATGAAAAGGGATCTCTAAAAGAACAATAAGAATAGTTTTCAGAGATCTATCTTGAGGAATCACAAAGTCTGAGACAAACAGAACTTTTTGAGTTATATCTATCTTGCCTAAAAGAGATTACGATCGAGAACCTTGATAACAAAAAAAAAAACAAGATCAACATACACGAACTATCAAGGTAAAGATAGTCGGACATGGCTTCACGAATCCCAAAGTGAAGTCTTTAAGTCGTAAACCTAATTATGTTTATCGGAGGTAACCTAGGTCAATAGAGGACGACTCTAGCTATCAATTACGACACAAGGTGTCATGGTTGTTGAAAGAACATCTTTATTTATGGATATTCAAGAGTTAGTGTTGCTTAGAATTCAAGTTAAGATAACTTGAGATTCAAGAAAACGCTTTCTTTCTACTCTAATTAGTGTGTGAAGTAAACATGTGAGAAGTTATTCTTGAAATCACATAAAAGAATATATACAACGGTCCGGTTACGAAACCGTGTATAATGACCGTTCTTTGGCAAATATGTATAAAATCCCTTGCATCCCGTAGATTGAATCAAAATATACTTACTATTAATAATTAAGGTAACCATAACTACGATGACAAAACTTATATTTTTCAAAAGAAAAAGAAGAGAAAACACTTTTGGGTTCATTATTTTTTTAGTGTTCTTGCTTCATTGTTTATTTTCTTAGATAGCTAGGCCCAGCAATAAAAATATATTTAATGAAGCCCCGAAGACAGACCGGATGGATGGGGAATAAAATTTCAATAAAGTGTAAAAAATTCTAATAATGGGTTGGAAAAATGAAGAACCATTCTAATATTGGGTTGGAGAAATGAAGATCCAACAGCTATAGTGATTGCTGACATTAAGCATTTCGTTTGGTAATATAGAACCTAAATTAAGCATTCCGTTACGTAATATAGAACCTAAAGTTAGCTGCACTTTGTAATTTGCAATTGCAAGTACAAATCTCTAGACTCTAGACTAGAGTCGCAGAAACCAATTTATCTTCTAAACCTCACTCAAATCAACAATCTTTCATCTTAATCACCTCAGAGTTCAAGACTTCCAGGACTCTCTTATAAATCCAATGAACAACAACCAACACATGACTTTTTCTTTCTTTTTCTCTTCTTGACCTCATTTCTCAAACAAAAAAACGCTGTAAACAAAAAACCGAATAATTTTGTTTGTATCATAACGGACAGAGTGTTAATATCGTGAGTGAAGGGGGTTGGTTACGATGCTTACAACCCACGCCCCCCCTCCCCCTCTTTACACAACCGTCCAAAATAAAATGTCTGACATCATCATCAATACCCAGGATCTCCATGCAAGTCTACTTAGTCCTACGTAATCAGTCTAGAACTAACGGAGATCACGGAAACCGTCCTCCTCCTCCTACCTCCCATATTCCCAACTCACCTCGTTTTTGTCAAAACACTCTAAACTGACCATACCATCATCATAACCCGGTCCCACACGTTACCTCCAAAATCTCTTTGCCATAAACACGACAAGTCAAAATGTCCACGTGTACTATCTTTTACTTTTAAACCACACTTGACCCACGTGTACCGTACGGTCTATCCCGCCAAATTCTCAGTCAAAATAAAAAACAACAGATGATGCCAGTATTGAAAACAGAAATCTTAAATGGGACTACTCAGAACAGAACGGGACTCTCGATTGCGTTAAAGACTAGAGCACCCATCCACAAGCCTTAAAAGTCATGGTTAAAGCAACAGCTGCCTGCATACCTCTAGCTGAATTAGGCTTCAGCAGCAGCTTCTTAGAACATTGCCTCACATGCGCCACAGTTGTAATTTTACCTTATATAAAACCACCTTAAAATGGCTGATTTTGCCTTAACGTAATCCAGATTTGAGTATAAAATTATTATGGCTGATTTTGTTTGTTAACGTAATCCAGATTAGAGAATAAAAATAAGGAAACAAGAGCTGCAAAAGCTCTCAAATTGCGCGGGTTGAAAGCTGGAAAAAATCACGAGGGGGTGTTTGTAGAGTAAGTTAGGTAGATACCCAACTTGCCAAAGGCAATTAAAAAGGAAAATCAGGGACAGTGATCACAATTTTGGTTAAAATATTAGTACAGCAGAATATTGTAAGCTAAAAATGGGCAAAAATCTTCATGAAAAAGAACGTACCTGCAAATTGCCTTTAAACGATGAAAATAGATTAAAAAGATGCTCTTTTGAAACAATGGATTATGGGTTGGGTGGGATTGTATTCAATACTTGGAAAAAGATGAAACGAAGCATGAAAAGAAAGGAAGCTAGAAGAGGAAAGAAGTAATTGTACCGTTCGAAAGACAGAGCATAATATTATCTATCTTTTTACTTCAATGTCTAGTCTCCAAGATATGGTTTCAGAATCCCTCCATAACTTAATGTGTTATCAGTCCTCTACCCAAGAATTCAGGACTCGTTAATCGATAATGGGTTGTTGTTTAAAAGAGATTATTAATATTAATAGTATATATCACGATAAAAGTATGATTTTTTTCTGAAATCTAAAAAACTTTGATTTTCTTCTGATGATGATCATCAAGGCATGGACATGTAGACCTCCATGCTTCCATTCTTTACACATTTACAGACAGGGCAATGACTTGAAAAAGCGTCACACGACTTACACAAACAGAGATGCCTGCAAGGAAATAAAAGAATACACGAATCTCGAGAATTACATCCCTTGCACACTATCTTGTTCATCATCATCAAACTGTTTTCATCCACTTGCTCTGGTTCTCGATTATTATGGACATTATCATCGTAATTGTCACAACATGAACCAGCATCTTCAGCTACGGATGAATAACAATAGACATTTTCTTTAACTTGGTCCAATGTGCTGTGCAGAGCTATAACCATTGCTTCGTTTTCTTTAGCAATTCTTTGCCATACTTGGTTTTCCATTTCTGCTTTTCTAAGACATTCTTCAAGTTCCATTGTCTTCTTTGTGGCTTCTGATAATTGATCGTTTTTTTGTTGCAACAAGTTCACTGCTTTAGATTCTAAACTTGCTAGCATTACAGCCAACTGCTGCTTCCTTTGCTCATGCAAAGCTAATCTTAGTCTCTCGTTCTGTTCCCGCAAAAAAAAATCAGAAAAAAAAATAACTAATTAAATTCACGAAAATTGGAAAAGCAAAAGAAACCCATAGCTATGATTGATTATTATTTACCTGTAATGCAACAAAACGATCAATTTCTTGCCTCTGTTGTTTCTCCACTTGAGAGAGTAATGATTGAGTAAACGCCATTGATGAATGAAGAGAAGAATCATGATTATTATTATATGAAGTAGAAACTAGTTGCTGACCACAATAATCAAAACCCATGTTCTGATTACTACTAAAGTTCCTCTGTTGATTTTGCAACATCATCTGTTGCTGTTGTTGCTGTAACAGTTGCTGTTGTTGAAGAGAAAGATATAATTGTTGATCAAAACCACCACAAGCATTATTATTCTCCATCATCCATTCCTGTGATGATGAACCACAAAAACTAATACCTAGGTTCTCTGAATGCTGTTGTTGCTGCTGAGCCTGAACAGCCATCTCCTCCTCTCACTTTATTTATAATAATCCTAACAAACTGATGAACAAAACAAAGACAAACTCTCTTTTAAAAGATTCGTTTTTTTCCTCCTCCTCCTCCCTGACTAAACAAGAACAGAGAGACACACACAGAACAGAAGAAAACACAAAACTGGTTTTTCTTTTTTATGGGTGTTAATAATGTACGGTTAGAGCAGAAGTTGCGCATGAATGATCATCATAATATCATCTCCTTCTCCTTCTCCACCTGCAATACAATACTTTTTCTTTATTTCAAAGGAAAAAAATAAAAGTCCATTAAATACGAATTACTATATTTATAACATAATATTTTTTATTTTTTTTGGAAAAAGTCCAAACTTAAATAAAATCTTTAAATGTAGACGACGAATCAGAACAAAAAAGACTAAAAAAAGGGTGTTTTGATAGAGATGGAAAGAGAAAAAAAAAGGTTCCAGTAATTAATGGATGTAGTAGTAGACGTACGTATATACACGCTGATTTTGTGACAAAACTATCGGTCAGAAATTTCAGAGCCGTTTGTTGAAAGAGCAATTTCAATTTTCAATTCAATATATTCAATACCAATCTAAAAAACAGTAGGATTTTGACAGAAAGGACAGGAGCGGAGGAGGAACGGGAAACAGTCAGATGTTGATTTGTCAGTTTCGCTCCTTTTTTATGTTTTTTGTTTTTGTTTTAACTGTTAAAAAAATTTATCGGGTTTAATGAAAAAAAAGCACGTTACGATAATAACAACTGTTTTTATTTATTTAGGTGTTAAAATTGGCTACGTAAGGAAACAGGTGCAGTGTATATCGGATTAGTATAGAGCCAGCCCATGACAATATCATGAAGTTAATGGAAAGGTAAAGCACGTAGATTGTTGCTGACACGTGTGATTGGTGGGGTCCTGTTTGTGAGTACGTGTTATGTGTACCTGTCAGGTCAAGAATAGACCAAAGAAAAGTGAAGGTGGGACCCGGCTAGATTTAGAAGGAGGCTCGTGACTAGGCCTTATACTAGGTGGATAGATTTAGACAGTTTGGATTTGGATCTTGAGTTTTAAACTCGGGGATGTCTTTGTTTTTTGGTTTCTGTTACCGTGTCTTGTGGATTACTATATTGACTCGTGGTTAAGTGGTTAATTAGGAGCTAAGATAAGACTTTTACGGATTAGACAGTACTTTGGAAGCAGTTTTTTCATGGCTTTGAATTGAAAACTTTCGGGAAATTGAGTGAATCAGAATCAGGAGCTCAAGACTCCTGTGATATAGATCGTTAAAATGAAAAGGACTAGTATCCCTGTATTGTTTGTTAGTCAGATCAATGCCATCACATTGAGGAGACCATAACCCCGGTCTTCGTAGTCACACCATACGGCCTGGACCGTTTGCCGAACAAAAATAGACGTTTTTTTTTTTAAAAACCCTGGTCCAGTCTATGCGACTTGGGAGCTAAGGTTTCCCTATAGGCTGTAGGGATGAAATGTATTTAAGAAAAGTCCTGGGTTTCTTGTTCTATACAAGAAAATTCATCCATGCTACTCATTAAAATGTCAATGAAAAATCATTATTCCATAGTCGGGTGTAATCACATAAATTCGAGAATGGATAAAATTTGAGGAACAAGAACAAAATATTTTGTTCCGTGGTCATTGCCGGAATATAAAAAGTGGATGTCTATTGTTTGATTTGCTACTACCTCCGTTTAAAAAAATAAAATAAATTACACATTAAACAAGACTATTTATTTAAAACAAAGAGAATATATAAAATAAAAAGTCTACATTTATCAATGATGATATCATGTCAAACATCAATGTTTAAAAACTTTATTGTTTCTTGTTTGGAGTCTTGAATAGGAATTTAAGGAGTGACAATCCAAAACAAGGGCAGCTACATAACACTTTGTTTACCCAAAATAATCAGATCAAGCATCATATATAGCATATAATAAATTTAAAGGATGCTTTAGCACTAGTATCTTCTTTAATTTCTTTTTTTTTTTAAGCGAAAGCCTTCAAAAAGGCTAACAGTCTGGCTCAACTGCTGGGCATGTCCAAGCAGGAGAACAAGACCGGAAATAGACAGACATGCCGAAAAGGCAAATACAATAATTGAAAATAAAAGATAAAAATAAGAAATGACTTATGAAAATAACTAAGTAGAGGTTACTGCTCCGTACTGCAACCGAACATGAGTAAGAATCATCAAGGATTATAGAGGCCTTATCCACTACTAAAATAATCGTCGGCACTACAAACAAAATGTAGGAGAACAAACCAACACCACGCGATAATTCTATCAAGATAGGTAAATGCCTGACCGGCATAAGACGACGCATAACACACCGGTCCCAATCCCTCTAAGGAGTAAACTGGCGTAAATGAAAAATGTCACGCTCCTCAGCAGAAGAATGATAACAAAAACAATATAATTAATAATAAAGTTGTTGTAAATCCAAATAATTCCAGTTAAAAATACAATAATCAACAATAGAATCAACCCCATGAGAAATTGATGAAAGTAACACTAAGTTGCAAATATTAACGAGCAAACATCCTATAAAAAAGCGTAGAAGATCTTCAAACACAACTTTTTCCACATCCAAGCGACTCCCTTATGACCATCAACAGAATACCTCCTATACTAGTACCAAATATATGTATTGACTGCCCAAACCTCTGCTGAAGGAGTAAACTGGCTTAAAGGTCTTATGTCAAGGGATGTTCAGTAGAAGTACAAGCTGAAATCCAGCAAGTCATCCAAATGTTTAAGGTAATAGACTTTTTGAAAAGGAAAATATAGTCATATGATCCTCGAGAACTTGCCGAGAAGACAAGAAATTCCTTATAAACATCCAACCTGACTAATTGTACCTAGCAATAGAAGACGCCTTATACCCACACCACATATAAAAACTGACAGCCTAAAACCCCGAAGGTGTAAACTTGCTTAAAGTTCTGCCATAAAGGTATATCCAACAAGAGTGCGAATCAAATTCAAACATGCGATCCCAAATGCTTAAAGGAATGAAATGATAGAAGGACAAGCTTTAGAAGCACTCAACACAAAAAGGAGGCACATATACCACCGAATTTTTGAATAAGTTCATGGATATGCCTTAAACATAAGCAAAATAAACTTCATAGCATGCCGAGAAGAAATATCATTCATTTCTTCAGAACTTACATCAAAAAAATAGATAAACCAAAGAGATACTTTTAAACAAAAAAAACTATGATTGTTACCAATACTATATAAACCTCTAGAAAAGTGATCCCAATAAGCAACCTCATCCTCCAAAGCAACTGAACAATCAATAAAAATCTCCAAAAGAGCCAGGAAAGTTAGACCATTCCAATCATGAGAGAACATATAATTCTTAAGATTTCTATCTTATGGAAAGATCTGAAAGTACACATAATATAAATAAATTCTCTTTTGGTTTGATCAAGGCCACGAATGAAAAAGCGGGGTCTAACAACCACACCCAATATTTCGTTTAGGCAATCTGTATGGACTAACTCCAATATACTTTCAAGAGAATCAACTAGACAGTCAGACTCAATCAAGGAAAAATATATCCAAGAGTTGTATCTCTATTTCTTAATGTAATCAGAAAATCAAACAGATAGAAATCCGTGAGCCTGATTAATATAAGAAACAACTTGGACGGTATCAAAAACCTATATCCAAGTGTCAATCAATTCAATCAACAACCAAAGTTCGGATTCACAAATTAATTGAACTTACGTACAACCTGTGATATTTCAATTATATAAACAAATATAATGCGGAAAAGAAATAACACAGACACCAGAAATAACAACCTCACAATAACTTAACTATATGGTAGTAGAACAAGTTATTGTGGAATCACAAAAGATGAGACGAAGATGTTTGTGACTACTTTTATATCTTACCTATCGGAGATAAATCTCGAGCAACTCTTAGAGAAGATAGTACTCAATACGATAGAACAAAGTAAGATCAGAACACGCAACTACAGAGAAAATAGTTGGGTCTGGCTTCAGAATCCCAATGAAGTGTTTAAGTCGTTAACCTATAATGGTTTTAGGAAAAACCTAGGTTAAAGGAGAATCGACTCTAGTCGCAACTAGTATCACACACGAGGTGTGGGGATTAGGTTTCCCAGTTGCTAGAGTTCTCCCTTATATAGTCTTCAAATCACAGTTTGATAACTTTGGGACAAAGCAATCAATATTCACCGTTAGATGAAAACCTAATTAGATTCAAGCCAATATCTTTCAACCGTTAGATGGCCTTGGATTGTTACACACAAATGAAATGTACCTTCATTTAGATATGGGTAACCGTACCTAAACGTGTACACTTAGTTGGCTCAACATTAGTTAACCGAAGTTAGCCATATGAACACTTTCATATCAACCTTGTTCATCTTAACACAACTAGTTCAAATGACTCAAATGAAACTAGTTATAGAGTTGTTCAATTTTTTATATTCTCATATAAGTATACAAGACACAATTGAAGAAATATCGTTTTTGATTCACTCGAATCAATTCATGAACATTATAGCCACGGTTTGCAAAGATTGCATTCCTTATTATATAAATGTATTTTTTCATGAGTATTTAAACATACTTAACCGATTTTAGAACCTAACCCACTCAAGTATGCAAACGTGTATGCATACTATAGTTCCCGGACTTCAACTGTTGAATCATTACGCATATTGATATGCATACTAAATTTCCGTACTTGGAAACAGTTAGCATACAAGTACGCATACTGTCCTATATCTAATCACTGGTTAATTGTTCTAAACTCCCATTTCAATCATTGAAACATTCTTACAAGACAAGAATAGTTGTCTCACACAAACTATTAGCTTCAAAGCAATTTTCAAGTGATCAAATGATCAATACGAAACATTCCGAGTCTATATCAAATGACTGTCTTACACAAATCATATAAGATGTTACCAGGTGATTTTCACATGATCATATTTTAACTTTCGTCAAGAATAAAAGATGAACTTGGTTAAAGCGAAAGCTTACCAACACATATTTCGAGAAATATGTAAGCGAGTTAAACTCAGCTCGAAATATCAAATGTGTATAATTTAAAGTCTATATAGCTATACGACTTTGTCTCAATAGGGGATAGAGTAGAAATAGACTTCTGAGTGATAGATGAGTTCAAGTCTCTACATACCTTTTGTTGATGAAGTTCCACAAGATCCCCTTAGTGGTTCTTCGTCTTCAATTGATGAACGCCGTGAAGTCTAAAGCTCAACTACACATTCTATCCTAATACGAGACATAGCTATAAGTAGACTAGAAATCAAGACTTATAGTTTTTACAACTAAACTTGACAAACAAGCTTGAGATAACAACGCTTGCGAGTTCGACAGAGCAGTGCTCTAACATCTCCCCCTTTGTCAATTTTAGTGACAAAACTATCAATACATATGGATTACAAAATAAATAAACTTTGTAGCTTCTCATCCAAATGCTTGATTTCCTTGGTTCTTCAACATTACTCGAAATCTTCGTCTCTTCCAAGTACTCCAGTGATTCTGAACGTGTTCAACTCAACATCATAGTTGTTGAAGATCCGTAGCCATAACAATAAAAAAACAGTTGTTCTCAATCATTGTTATACAGTGTCATAGTAATATTACACAACATCAAATTTCATTTGTATCACAACTTTGACAACAATACTATGGTGATATGTATCACTCCCCCTTAGTCAATACTTCATCTCACAATGAAAACCACTCCCCCTTACATAATGATCCGTAAACCATATGTATTTGTAGTATGAACTACACAATAGTTCTCTCCCTTTTTGTCAATATAAATTGGCAAAGGTGCGAAAACTAGCGGGATCATAATGAAATTCTCATAGAGATACTTCATGACTAAAAGAGAATATATCAACTTTGTTTCGATGATTTCACATAGTCGAAACTTAGTGTATTCATCAAGGAGTTTATAAAGATACAAGATAACTCCTACAATATTCCACAGCCGCACTCCCCACAAAGATTTGGCAATTAAGCACAAGTTCAATTAAGAACTCTCCCCCATAAAATGCCATTCCCGAAAGAACAACAAGAGCGACCTTACTTTTACAAGAAAAGAAGGATTTCTTTGGACATTAACAAATTACATGAGACATGAACTTGTATCCAGAAAACTCAATTAAATTAACCACAAGAGAACCCATGATTAATTTAATCGGAAATGCTCAGCATAAAAAAACTTACGGAGCCGTACAATACTTTCATATAGAAGTGGACCAGGGAAAGATCAATACGGCGGAATATTCAAAGATTCATTCTATTTTTCATCAAAATTTGCATAATGATACCATAGACTTAATCTTTGACATCAAAAGTTCATTCTATTTTTCATCAATATTTGCATAAAGACATATAATAGACTTAACTTTTGAGCATATATGAGACAATCATAGTTCACGGACGTAAACACACATATCCCATAACAAGTTTTGCAATATATAAAACCAATAAAGATTAATACTGCAAAATCATCTTCCAAATAACTTAGAATTTAAGTAAATAAATCTAAAAATATTGCAAGATGAAACCGTTGGCAATAGCTTTGTGTAATCACAATAATTGCTATTCCAAACTCTAGTTATATCCTTCTTAAAACACAAGAATAAATTCTCATAAGAAGTTTCCTAGACATTAAGATTCTTGAAAATTTCTTTATCGTCCCCGAACTCCTTGTCGTCAACAGACATTGGAACATAAGGTTCATGAAGAAAGGAGTCAATTACAACGAACCTTCTAAACTGATGCCGAACCAGGGCCTTCTGAATTTCAAGAGTTCTTAGAACAATAGCCTTTATTTGTTGAAGCTCATTTCTTATTTCCTTCAACTCTTCAAGAACACCAGAATACTTCTGAAAATTTGAAGGGACATCCATTGGCTTCCTCACATTCCTCCTTTTTCTTTTCAAAGTTGAGGGTAAAGGATATTTATCTTTTTCCTTCATGATTGATGGCTTAACAATCATATTAACATCTTTTTCATCAGAAGTCATGATGCTTGGAGTCTCCATACAAATATGGGTTTGTGAGAGAAATTCACAGAACAAGCTCTACAAGCAAACTTGTGATGAAAAGAGTTTTCAGGGAAGGAAAAAGGAATGTAGGGTTACGAGACATTTATACAAAGTAATAAGATTCACGTACGCACAACTCACAACCCTAAAGAAGGCAGAATTGTCGTTTTTAACCCTATTTTAATGATCAAACAAGGAAACCCTTTTCAATACCAATCTAGGATATAAAAAGATCAACATAATCACCCCCCCCCACACACACAAAAAAAAAAAAAAAAATTCTTTTTCCTAAAGCCTGAAAGTGCTTAACTCTTGTCTCTTTGGGATCAGGCACTTGAGACAAGATGCACAACCAACACAATTAAGATGTGTTAGGGTGAAAAATAATCTGTCCACCATGACCTTTTTGAAAAGATTCCTAAAATCCTCTTTCATCGAATGTTTAGACCATGTTCTTTTTTGTGTGGTCTAACTTTTTCTTTAGAAATTAACTTCTTTGGAGAAGAGTTGAGTTTACATACCTCAGACGACTTCTGAACAAGTTTTAGCTTGTTTGCTAATCGATTTGCTCTCCGTTGAAGTTTGTTGACATATCTTATCTTATGTTTGTACTTGAAACACTTAGAGAGTTCATGGCCCTTGAGAGTACAATAAGAACATGTCAATTTGGAGGATGGTTTAGACGCCATAGCGGAGCAAGCTGCTAGACAAATTGTAGAACCTGAAATATTAGAAATAGAATTTCCAGTTGACAGAGAAAAATCCATTTTATCCTCCAGAACCGTTGAAGAAGTTTCTCCAGGAAAAATATCAAGATTGATGTGAGTATTGCTACAATTATCAAAATCAATATTTTCGGCAAGGAGCGCAACACTTGATTTTTCATCTTCATTTGAATCGTAGTGATCAGACATTTCATCAACACTTGCAGCAAGACCTTTGTTCCTAGTGTATTTTCTACGATTTGGACACTCATTGGCAAAATGACCAAAACCTTTACACTTGAAGCACTGAGGCATATCCTCATCATTAGTATCGATTGTGTCCCTGTTTTTAGGAGGTACACGGTCATGAGGTTTAACTGATGATCTAGGCTTATCTCTGACGAACCGTTTACTTCTCTTCAAAAGAAGATCTCTAAATTGTCTTGTGATTAGAGAGACTAAGTTATCAATATCTTCATCTGACGAATCAGTCTCAATAAGATCATCCACAGAGTTGCCAACACATTTACTTTTGTCAAGCGATTTTGTGTTCTTTTGTGCTTTGAAAGCAATATCCTTTCCAGCTTTGGATGTATGCTCATGATCAAAGATATTTAACTTCACAACCAGAGTGTTTCTGGATAAAGTATTAAGATTATTTCCTTCAACGATGGCATGTTTCTTAGAGTCGTATTTGGCTGGCAACGATCTGAGAATTTTCATCACAATGTCCTTTTCGGGAATAGTCTTACCCAATGCAAAAGATGTATTAACAATTTCAGACACTTTGTGATTAAACTCATCAATGAATCTTCATCAGCCATACGAAGGTTTTCCCTGTCAGAATTTAGGTTTTGAAGCCTAGCTTCATTTTCAGAGGAATTCCCTTCGAATACAGTTTCTAAGATATCCCAGGCTTCTTTAGACTTAGTACTGCATGTAGTCACATGGTGCTGAAGATCAGGGGTAATGACATGGATGATGGCATCCAATTCGTTAGAATTTTGCTTTGCAGCAAGAATCTCGATAGGATCACATGCACCAATATCCTTTGGAACAGACTGAACAGTTACATCGCCTTCTGTAACAACCATAGGATCATAGTCATTAACTACACGAACCCATGATTGAAAATTACGCGCTTGAAGAAAGGCACGCATAACAATTTTCCACCATAAGTAATTCGAGCCATCGAAGACTGGTGGTACGTTTATAGAGATAACACTTCTGTCCATAGAGTCAGATTGCTACAAACACAGACTTATGAGGTCTAAAACGTATTTGCCTGCTCTGATACCAATTGAAAAGGCGGGGGTCTAACAACCACACCCAATATTTCGTTTAGGCAATCTGTATGGACTAACTCCAATATACTTGATGTAGTTTTTAAGTGGTAAGTAGAGTATCGTTCGCTCGGACTTTTATGAAGATTTGGTTTTAAGATTGATTAAGAAAAATACTAAAGGCAAACTAGCTAAGATGATCAATGGGAGAAAAAAAACCTAGGGTTTGGGATTCCACCAAATCATTGTGTAAAATAATCATTCCTCTCTAAAAAATATTCGTGATATAACTCGAGACAGTTCGAACCCAATCTCATGTCTCGGAAAATATTACAGTTAAAATAAATAACAACTTATGTTGTAAACGAAAACGGTATAATCTCCTTCGCTTATAAAAGATCGATAGCTAAACTACCCAAAACAATTATTATGAAGCTAAATAAGAAGAGAGATTAATTAAAACATTTAAGCTCGAAAAGAATATTTATTCAAAGAGTAATAAATTTCTTACACGATTTATTGGCTTCCTCCTTAGCCCCAGTGGAGAGAAATAGCTTTCCATTACAAAATTGAAAACAAAAGAAACGGTCTAAAGCTACTGTGTCGGCTCTTGGCCCCTGCGGAACTCTCTTCTCCAAAATGTCATAGTAGTATTTATAGGTCTAAATTGAAACCCAATGACATGCTTCCACCAATAACCGTTTGCCAAGTCATTTACTTTTCTTTTTTTAGCAAAACATTCCATTTCCCCTTGCAGTACTTATCACATCTTGGTTAGAGTTAAGATGACGACATCATGGCACCTTTCCTCATTTCTTCCCTTTTTGATTGCAAAATATTTGTGGAATCTACTAACACGTGACACCACATTTGTAGCTCCTGTGGGTGCGCTCCTTCCAACTTTCTAGCAGGTGAATTGCGTGCGCCACCTCAATCATATTGGATCCCGCCAACAATAACCCACGTGCACAGATTTGCATAATATCCATCACATCCCTTTGGTCCACCTGAAGTAGTGTCGGTTACCAGTGGACCATTAGTTATCTTGCTACTTCAACCCATTTAACCATTATCCCGTTCAGGTATCCGTCTACTCAAAAAGCCCATGTTTATTATCCACACGTCCAGTTTTAACCATTTTTCTTGCCGGAGCCCATTTTATTCAATTACCTATAAAAACATAATAAATCCAAAATTAATACAAAAATAAACACCAACAATATATATTATCAGGACTAATGAAGATATAAAAATGTGTCTATCAAATACCCCCAAACCTATATTTTGCTAGTCCCGAGCAAAACTAATAAAATAAAATCCTAACTCACTGTCGCAGGCATCGTCGATTGCATTTAGCGCATGCAATAAGCCTTTAAACCCCTAGGTGTCCCTAGTGGCCGAGTTATAGTCTCGGGAGGGCATACCAGAGATATACCCACAAAACCTTTACTCCAGAACCTAGCTATCTACGCAGAACCTTGGAATGCACTAAAGAATCTCCTTGGTTGGCATACTCTCATTGATTATAGGAGGAAGTACCCTGATGCGAAATTCCAATTGTTGTACACGATTTTGCACTCAAGCATACTAAAATTCATATATAAGTGACAGAGCTCCACTCAGATAGTTTCTGGACATCATAACCGGAGTCTACCAATCACATGGATAGATTAAGAAATGGATATAGAAAAACATAGATGGTTTTGATATTGACTAAGGTGAACGGTGTTTCTCATATCTGTCTGAAGGCCACTGCCAAAATAAACCTATCCTAATAGACTGAGATCTTTGGTGCGGACTAATATCAACACACTGGCATATACAAGGGTACCATTGGTCGATAATCCTAACTCTAGGTCAACACAACTGGCATATACAATGGTTCCAGTGGTCGACTTTATTGAATTTATTCCGTTTGGTCAGATGGTCTGGTCTCAATTTCTTTCTTTCTCTTTTTTTTTTTCAACTTTTTTTTTCAACTTTTTTTTTTTTTTTTTTTTTTTTTTGGTATCTCAATCACTCTATTTCACCCTAGCAGTGGTAACAACTTGAATCGTGAGCCCCACCTAATCACTTAGAGAAACATATTTTAAAGAAAACAAAATAAAAATAGAAGTGAAAAGGATTCAAGATATGGCGAAACTACCATGTTATTTCTAACACCTGAGCTATGTGCTTTTATGAATAGACTCTTTAGATGTTTCCATCTACTCAGATTAGTTCCTCAACTCCTACAACCAAAATGCTTCCATCCACTTAGATTGGTTAGTGTCATCCTTAATAAACATAAATTTCTAGGCTCTGGAGTTTATTTATTGCAACTGAAAAGTTTCTCCCATACCCCCAAACTTAAATCTAACATTGTCCTCAATGTTCTAAAGATGAAATTAAAAGCATGAACAAGGAGAAACAGTTACCATTTGAAGCAAAAGAGTTAAGGAAAGATATTACCATGTTGCATGAGCATGGGTTACCTCCCAAGAAGTGCTAAGTTTAATGTCTTCAGCCAAACATAATAAAGAATTAATCACTTCATATCATAAAGCAATAACCGAAACAATTGTGGATCATCTGCATCAAAAAGTGTTAACACAGATAAAAGGAAACTGCAACAAACCAAGAATAAACATAGCACACCCTTGCCTAGTTTCCTGTTTAAGACAACTACATCTAGTTGTGGTTCAGGTTCAGGTTCTATAAAGGGGTCTAAATAAAATATTTTCATGGGCTGCACCTCCTCATAAGTAAGATCCGAAATATCAGGTTCTAAGGTCTGGAAAAATTTAGAAGCACACAATAATAACCTGAATAATTGAGGATCCTCTAAGTCAATCAGATTTGACTTACACAGTTGACCATAATGAGAGTGGTGGTCATTCTTAAGCAAATGTGTCAATTCTATTTTCCTAAAATAATTAGGTTTAGTCTCAGAACTTAATAATTGACACATCTGAAACATATACGTACCCACAATTGGTTGAAAAATATTTGGTGGGAAAACAAAATCAATCTTGGTATCATAGCCTGGGTAAACCACATCAACCAGAGGATGGGTTTTTAACAACTGAACTTTTTCCTGGACATTATTAGGTTCTGGAGAACTAGTATGAAGGCAATCTGGCACAATGGTTGAGGCACATATATCAAGTCCCAAGTGAGGGATCTCTACAAGAGCTAAAGGTAAAGAACGGGGAGAATGATAATCACCCCCAAACTTAGAGTTTTGGGTGTCTATAGATAGACTAGCTACAATTTCCCTAATTTCTAGATCATCAGATTCCTGAAAATGGTCAATTGCTTCTTGTAGGTCATATTCAGGTGACGCATCCTCATACATGTTTAAAAGCTCTACGAGTTCATCTTCTTCGTCTAAGACTGTTGTTTCTAAATCTGTAGACTTTAAAATATTATTCTTAGAATAAACTCGTTCCTCTAAGCCAATATCGGCTTCGTAATCAAAAGGAAATACTACATCGTATAAAACGGGAGTATCTCTAGTCAAATCCTCGTCCTTTTGAATAGGTGAATAATTATTAAAATTATTTGGATTTGGATTTGAAATAGAAATAAAATTATCATTATAAAGCTCAATTGGAGTAACAAATTCCTGATTACTATGCCTACATGTTTCATATTTTTCATCAACACTATCCTCATCAATTCTAACCTCGTCATCTTGACTATGCGAATAACTATTCTCATTTTTAAGGCTAAATTGGAAGTCAAGATTATTCCGAGCAATTCTTTTGTCCGTCTCTAAAACAAACCTATTTGTATTCTCAGCTATTAGCTTGAGAGACTCTTCTAGGGGAAGAATATGACCAGAAGGATCAGCTATTTGTTTGAGAGATTCTTCTAGAGGAAGAATAGGAACGGAAGGATCATAATAAGGACTAGTTTTCAACTCTTTAATTAAGTCGTCCAAAGACGAGGTACTAGTACTATAATATTCCTTATTTTCTTGCTCGTATGACCGGTGCACATGCGAATAGTAATTGGGCTCACCGTGGTATGAACCATAACCTTGAAAAGGTTGGTGCTCCCAACCACTATGCACACTATGGTCAAAGTAATAGTGTCCATTTTGAAACTTTGTCGGATATTCATTGTATTGGTCTTTATAATACCAGCTCGACATTTTATTTTTTATTTTTTTTGTGCACGTGCGAATGCAGGGTCGACTAAAATTGGTAGGCTCGGGTTACCTTAATATCAATGAATATACCTACAGTCAAAGACTGGTCAACGGTACTGGGCTAAGGTTTGTGGACTTTCAGCTGGTAACTCCCATAAGGCCCAAGGCACGGGTTCAGCTTACTAATCCACGAGTTTTCCTAAAATCGGTAGTCTGACGATGCAATTGGTGTGCGCACGTGTTTTTTTTTATATAAAAAGAATAAAAAAAAATTACAAAAATAAAAAGAATCCAAAAATAATATGTACAAATAATAAAAATATCTAAAAAAAATCAGAATATTTTCAAAAATAAATATTTACAAAAGGGAACAAAAATAAAATCTTAGATACTTACCTGTTTGGCTGCTTATTCCACTTTCCACTTTTAATTTCAAGAAAAATCTGCACACCAAAAATACAAGAAAAATACCCAAAGACGTAAAATAGAAAGAAAAAAAAACTAGTAAAAACTAAAAAAAAAAATATCTAAAACCTAATCTATATTCAGTCCGCGTCGGCGGCGCCAAAAACTGATGTAGTTTTTAAGTGGTAAGTAGAGTATCGTTCACTCGGACTTTTATGAAGATTTGGTTTTAAGATTGATTAAGAAAAATACTAAAGGCAAACTAGCTAAGATGATTAATGGGAGAAAAAAAACCTAGGGTTTGGGATTCCACCAAATCAATTGTGTAAAATAATCATTCCTTTCTAAAAAATATTCGTGATATAACTCGAGACAATTCGAACCCAATCTCATGTCTCGGAAAATATTACAGTTAAAATAAATAACAACTTATGTTGTAAACGAAAACGGTATAATCTCCTTCGCTTATAAAAGATCGATAGCTAAACTACCCAAAACAATTATTATGAAGCTAAATAAGAAGAGAGATTAATTAAAACATTTAAGCTCGAAAAGAATATTTATTCAAAGAGTACTAAATTTCTTACACGATTTATTGGCTTCCTCCTTAGCCCCAGTGGAGAGAACTAGCTTTCCATTACAAAATTGAAAACAAAAGAAACGGTCTAAAGCTACGGTGTCGGCTCTTGGCCCCTGCGGAACTCTCTTCTCCAAAATGTCATAGTAGTATTTATATGTCTAAATTGAAACCCAATGACATGCTTCCACCAATAACCGTTTGCCAAGTTATTTACTTTTATTTTTTTAGCAAAACATTCCATTTACCCTTGCAGTACGTATCACATCTTGGTTGGAGTTAAGATGACGACATCATGGCACCTTTCCTCATTTCTTCCCTTTCTGATTGCAAAATATTTGTGGAATCTACTAACACGTGACACCACATTTGTAGCTCCTATGGGTGCGCTCCTTCCAACTTTCTAGCAGGTGAATTGCGTGCGCCACCTCAATCATATTGGATCCCGCCAACAATAACCCACGTGCACAGATTTGCATAATATCCATCACATCCCTTTGGTCCATCTTGAAGTAGTGTCGGTTACCAGTGGACCATTAGTTATCTTGCTACTTCAACCCATTTAACCATTATCCCGTTCAGGTATCCGTCTACTCAAAAAGCCCATGTTTACTATCCACACGTCCAGTTTTAACCATTTTTCTTGCCGGAGCTCATTTTATTCAATTACCTATAAAAACATAATAAATCCAAAATTAGTACAAAAATAAACACCAACAATATATATTATCAGGACTAATGAAGACATAAAAATGTGTCTATCAATACTTTCAAGAGAATCAACTAGGCAGTCAGACTCCATCAAGGAAAAGTATATCCAAGAGTTATATCTATGTTTCTTAATGTAATCAACAAATCAAATAGATAGAAATCCGTGAGCTTGATTAATATAAGAAACAACTTGGACGGTATCAAAAACCAATATCCAAGTGTCAATCAATTCAATCAACAACCAAAGGTCGGATTCACAAATTGATTGCACTTACGCACAACCTGTGATATTTCAATTATATAAACAAATATAATGCGAAAAATAAATAACACAGACACCAGAAATTTTGTTAACGAGGAAACCGCAAAGCAGAAAACCCCCGGGACCTAGTCCAGCTTTGAACACCACACTATATTAAGCCGTTACATACACTAGCCTACTACAAGTTAACTTCAGACTGGAATGTAGTTGAGCCCTAACCAATCTTAAACTGATAAAGGTACAATCGCATTCCTTACACTTCTGAATCCCAGCAGGACTCTACGCACTTGATTCCCTTAGCTGATCTATCGGAGAACAATAACTTAACTATATGGTAGTAGAACAACTTATTGTGGAATCACAAACGATGATACGAAGATGTCTGTGACTACTTTTATATCTTACCTATCGGAGATAAATCTCGAGCAACTCTTAGAGAAGATAGTACTCAATTCGATAGAAAAAAGTAAGATCAGAACACGCAACTACAGAGAAAATATTTGGGTCTGGCTTCAGAATCCCAATGAAGTCTTTAAGTCTTTAAGTCTTTAACCTATAATGGAATTAGGGAAAACCTAGGTTAAAGGAGAATCGACTCTAGTCGAAACTAGTATCACACGAGAGGTGTGAGGATTAGGTTTCCCAGTTGCTATAGTTCTCCCTTATATAGTCTTCAAATCAGGGTTTGATAACTTTGGGACAAAGCAATCAATATTCACCGTTAGATGAAAACCTGATTAGATTCAAGCCAATATCTTTCAATCGTTAGATGGTCTTGGCTTGTTACACACAAATGAAATGTACCTTCATTTAGATATGGGTAACCGTACCTAAACGTGTACACTTAGTTGGCTCAACAGTAGTTAACCGAAGTTAGCCATATGAACACTTTCATATCAACCTTGTTCATCTAAACACAACTAGTTCAAATGACTCAAATCAAACTAGTTATATAGTTGTTCAATTGTTTATATTCTCATAGAAGTATACAAGACACAATTGAAGCAAAATCGGTTTTGATTCACTTGAATCAATTCATGAACATTATAGCCAAGGTTTGCAAAGATTGCATTCCTTATTGTATAATTATATTTTTTTCATGAGTATGTAAACATACTTAACCGATTTTAGAACTTAACCCACTCAAGTATGCAAACGTATACGCATACCTAGAGTTCCGGACTTGGTCTTGTTTGCCAGTATGCAAAAGTGTACGCATACTGTCGTTCATGACCGAACTCAGTTGAATAGTACGCATACTACAGTTCCTGGACTTAAACTGTTGAATCAGTACGCATACGGGTATGCATACTAAATTTCCGGACTTGGAATATACTTGCAACAGTTAGCGTACAAGTACGCATACTGTGCTATATCCAATCAATGGTTAATTGTTCTAAACTCCCATTTCAATCATTGAAACATTCTTAGAAGACGAGAATAGTCGTCTCACATAAACTATTAGTTTCAAAGCAATTTTCAAGTGATCAAATGATCAATACGAAACATTCCGAGTCTACATCAAATGATTGTCTCACACAAATCATATAAGATGTTACCAGGTGATTTTCACACGATCATCTTTTGACTTTCGTCAAGAATAAAAGATGAACTTGGTTAAAGCGAAAGCTTACCAACACATATTTCGAGAAATATGTAAGCGAGTTAAACTCAGCTCGAATATCAAATGTGTATAATTTGAAGTCTATATAGCTATACGACTTTGTCTCAATAGGAGATAGAGTAAAAATAGACTTCTGAGTGATAGATGAGTTTAAGTCTCCACATACCTTTTGTTGATGATGTTCCGGAAGCTCCCCTTAGTAGTTCTTCGTCTTCAATCGATGAACGCCGTGAAGTCTAAAGCTCAACTACACATTCTATCCTAATCCGAGACATAGCTATAAGTAGACTAGAAATCAAGACTTATAGTTTTGACAACTAAACTTGACAAACAAGCTTGAAATAGCAACGCTTGCGAGTTCGATCGAGCAATGCTCTAACAACGACAATCATCAATGTGCTGCTCATTTATTTTATCAGCCACACAAAAGTGCACCAAGAAGTTATATCTCAGAAGCATTAGTATCCAGTGATTATCTTCATCCAAACTCTCAACAAGAATTCAGAAAAAGAAGGCCATAGACCAACTTCACCCCTCCAAGGTAATAATACAACTTTCATCATACATTCTTCGAACCAAAGTACTTAGACACTTCCACTCTCGAGAAAACAAGTAGAAATAAAGTTTTATTTGTCTAGAAGTATCAACATTTTTAACTGCAAAGCATTGGTAGGCAATATAGACATTGTGACGAACAAAAAAATAAAAGTTTATATCAAACAGATCAATGGCCTTTTGCATCTCATGGAGATGTGAAAACACGGGGGTACCAAAATACACCACCACTTTTTTCTTAGGCAATATGTATGGATAAACTCAATACAACTCCGAGAGTTAAAATCAATCAAGGAATAGTATTAAGAGTTGTATCTCTTTCTCTCTTGTGATTAGAACGTTTACCGAACTTAATCCGTGAACCTAATTACAAAGAGATAACTTGGACGGTACCAAAGACCACTGTCCAAGAATCAATCAAGTCGTATCCAACAAACGAGGTCGGATGTCTCTACTATGATTGATCAACGCACAACCTGTGATATTTCAATTATAAAGATAAACAATATAATGCAAAAAATAAATAACACAGTCACCAGAAGTTTTGTTAACGAGGAAACCGCAAATGCAGAAAAATCCCGGGACCTAGTCCAGATTGAACACCAAACTGTATTAAGCCGCTACAGACACTAGCCCAATGCCAATTAACTTCGGACTGGAATGTAGGTATCCCACCGATCAAGGTACGGTCGTGCTCCTTACGCCTCTTGAATCCCAGCAGGACTCCGGGCAATTGATTCCCTTAGCTGGCGTCACACCAACTAAGAGTTGCTTCAACTCAATTGAAGACTTTAAACCAAATCTGCCTCCCACAGATTAAGCCTATATATAATTGATTTCGTTTTACAATCAAACAATATGATCGAAGGTGTGGAAATCGATAGCAATAGACAAATTCTAGCTAACCTCAAAATTCGGACTTATGCAACCCGAAGTGCAGCCTAGATTATTATTCACCTCACAAGTATAAAACCTGTGGAATCACAAAGTTTGACACAAAGAGAACTTTTTGATTTATATTTATCTTGATCAAGTGAATAAACTCAACAATTGATCAAGATACGGGATACACGGGTTATCAGGGAAAGATGGACCTGGATTCACGAATCCTTAAGACTTTGTAGTCGTTAAACCCTAAAAGGGTTAGGAAGATGACGACTCTTAATACAACTAGGACACACCAAAAAGTAGTGTCGGGATTCAAAAATCCCAGTTGCTTGAAGTTCCCCCTTTATAGACTTTCAAAGCATAGGTTTGCTTTAGGTTTAAGCTAATATAGGTTTGGAACCAAGCAAATAATATCCACCGTTAGATGAATCTTTGAATCTGATTCACATAAACAAGATATACACTCTGGTTAGGTAGAACCGTAACCGAACCGTGTACAAAGACTATGTTCAACATGGTTAGCTGAAACTAGTCGGTTTGAACTTAAAAGCTTAATATTCATTATCATAAATACACAAGACATTAACTTTGACTCACAACCTTGTGATCAATTAAGTCTAGTGTTTTAGAGAGTTAATCAAATGTTAATTATCTCATAGAAATAATTTAAACATACTCGAAAATATGATCGACATGATTAGTAGATGTACGAGTACAAATACATAGTAATTCGTGAGTCGGTTCAGTCATAGTACATATTGTTGATTGGATATTCATTGTATTGGCATTTATACAGGTTTGACATCCTAAGCTGCAAGGGAATTACATACAAACACAAACAAGGATGACTGGAAGACCACTGACAAACCTCACGATTTCTAGTAAACAAAAAGCATGATGGCTCCACTTAGATTGTTTTTCAGACCGGCTTCTAATCCTTCGAAAGGGACAAAAGCAAACCCCTATGGAATCAATCCGGAGTTTAAGTAAGTTGAATAGAGGCGAGGAAGGCTGCGTGGAGCTTTGATACCCAAGGCCTGCATTACAAGGCGGCGCGTCACGCATTCAAACCATCATGAACTTCAAGTATGCTTAATGGAGTAACTTTGATATTTTTAACGACTTTCCTATTAAGCTCGTTACCTATCGGTCTCGTTTCTATTCAAAATTTTAGGCTTAGGTTCGCGTTTGGTTTGTTTTCCTAAGGCGGGCAAGAGAACGGTGATGAAATCCGAACCCTTTTCTTGTAGTCCTTTTCCCTTTACTAGGAAATTAAAACAAAGTAGTATTCAAGACCTCAACATATATGCATACAAAATCATCCAAAAGAAACCCACGGGCGCGGATTCGCGGGTGTTTAGAATTCTTACCTCCGTTCCGGACGGGGATGAACCGCGTTGGTCGGACACGACTCCTATGTCATGTACGGAACCGAAGGGCCGAGACGATATCGTAATCGTCGTCCTTCCCTAGCTATTATATTAAATAACCCTCCTTGGTTTTAAAAAAATGTCCAATGTTCAATGTCCAAAAATAAAAATATCCAAAAATATAAAAGATTACAAAAATAAAAGCCTATTTACAAAAAAAAAAAAAAAAAAAAAATATCTAATAAAAAAATTTAACTATACACAAAAATATTCTTCTTTACTCCTTTGGATTTTCTCTCTTCTTTCTTTCTTTGGATACTTCTCAACACTTTCTCTTTTATATAAGCTCTTTTCCGAAAAGCAAATAGAAAAACCAAAACGCGTAAAAAGGAACAAAATAATAAAAATAAAAATAAAAAATTAATAATAAAACCTAAAAACAAATCTATACACAAGTCGCGTCGCAAGGCCAAAAATTGATGATATTTTCAATGATGTTGTAGAAAGTGGTAGTAAGGTTTGTCGTTCACTCGGACTTGATGAAATTAAAAGATTTAAATTATAAAACTAGCAAATATATACAAAATAATAACAATGTTTCGAGAGGCTTAAAATATTAATTGTAAATGTTAAGCATGGCATATCAAAAGTATCAAAAGACTAATTAAGAAATAATCTTTTTCTAATTTTAACATGTCATATAAATAATTAAATGTTATACGCTCAAAATATATTTTATAGCTCAAATTGTGTTTACAAAGAAGAAAATGGAGAAAATTGAACTTCCCCAAAAAAAGTCCCATAACCTCTTTATATAGCCAACAGGGGGATGAAAATATTCATCCGAATATCGGTTGAATAAATACACAAGACATTAACTTTGGGAAATCTTCCCATATCTTCATTTACTCGCATGAATCAACCTTGTGATAATTACAAACCAAATCAATTAAGCCCAAATCATTCTAGTGTAAAACAATTTTGATGAAGAGTTAATCAAATGTTAATTATCTCATAGGTGATCGTACAAAGACTATATTCAACATGGTTAGTAGTCGGTTTGAACTTAAAAGCTTAATATTCATTATCATAAATACACAAGACATTAACTTTGAAACCTTGTTAGTGTAAGTTAATCAAATGAGAAATAATTTAAACATACTCGAAAATATGATCGACATGATTAGTAGGGAAACGTCATGTACATAGGTTTGGAAACTTTAAACCAAAGCCGAGTTCTGGAGTTCACAAAACTTTCAAGGTTTACATACCAGTTTGCAAACTTTCCTCCAAACCTAAGTTCCAGAGTTCACAAAACTTTCAAGGTTTGCGTACCGGCTTGGAAACTCAAAGACTATCGTCGGTTCCGGAGTTCACAAAACTGAATCGGTTTGCGTACCGGTTTGGAAACGCTACCGAGTTCTAGAACACAAAAATGTATAAGCTTGCATACCGGTTTGGATACTCACCCCCGGTTCCGTAACCACATTTGAATAATGGTTTGCATATGAGTATATATACCGATCCGATTCACGAGTCACACAAATTTTCATATGATATACATAAAATATGCGTACAAATAATCTATAAGTCGATATATAGCTACTCCGATACGTGCACGAGTACATGTAATATGGGTTCAGACATATAACAGTTTTCCCAGTAAAAATGATACCACTGTCTTGTATCCGAATCAATAATGGTTATATATTTTCTCTCTAAATTGAATCGAAACATTCCTGAATAACATCAATGACACATATCACCGCTCCATGTTATTTTCGAATGATAATCTTGAATCATGATTTTGATTCCGAACAATGAATTGTCCTTAACCGAAATTCATCAAGTATGAACAAATGTTCATTAAGCTTAGTCATTATATTTCGATTCGACATTCTTGTCTATGCAGACTAGTCTAATTAGTTATGCGACATCGTCTCAACTGATAGAAAAGTGAATATAACTTGAGATATAGGTGGTTCAGTCTTCACTTACCTTTTGTTGATGAAGTTCTCCAAAAGCATGGTTGATCTTCGCCTTCAAACGGTAAAGTGCAATGATGACTGCCGTGATCCATTGTTTCTCAACTACATTTCTATCCTAGTCCGAGACTTATCTAATTGTAGACTAGAAATCAAGATATAGTTTTGACAACTAAATTTGACAACAAGCCTGAGATAGCAACACTTGTGAGTTCGACCGAGCAATGCTCTAACAAGATGTACTAGATAGCTAAGTTTAGGGAAAATTATCATAGATAAATGCTAATTCTTATGTTTATTATCAGATTCTAAAAGGTGAAAATCAAGATGATCTAGACTTAGGATTACGAAAAAGTAAACTGAAAAAGGTGGGGGTATAACAACCACACTCAATAATTCGTTCAACAATCTGTATGGAATAAACTCCAACATAATTCCGAGAGCACCAACTTAAAAGCGAGCTCTAACAAGAGATATATCGAAGAGCTTTATCTCTATTTCTCAATGCAATCAACAAATCAAACAGATAAAAATCCGTGAGTCTGATTGATATGAGAAATAACTTGGAAGGTACCAAAGATCAATGCCCAAGTGTCAATCAAGTTATATCCAACAATCAAGGTCGGATTTATCAACTGATTGAACTACGCACAAACTGTGATATTTTAATTATATAAACAAATATAATGCGGAAAATAAATAACACAGACACCAGAAATTTTGTTAACGAGGAAACCGCAAATGTAGAAAAACCCCGGGGCCTAGTCCAGCTTTGAACACCACACTGTATTAAGCCGCTACAGACACTAGCCTACTACAAGTTAACTTCAGACTAGAATGTAGTTGAGCCCTAACCAAGTCTCACGCCGATTAAGGTACATTCGTGTTCCTTACGCCTCAGAGACCACGCCGGATTCCGCGCAATTGATTCTCTTAGCTGATCTCACCCACAACTAAGAGTTTCTATGACCCAAAGTCAAAGACTTATAAGCAAACCTGTCTCCCATAGATAAGTCTATTCTGATAGATAAATCTGTTTCCCACAGAAGTACCTATGAAGTTTTGTTCCGTCTTATGATAAATTAAGGTGAACAGGAACCAATTGATAATCCGGTCTCATACTCCCGAAGAGCATCCTAGAAATATCAATTACCTCACAATAACTTAACTATATGGTGGTAGAAGAAGTTACTGTGGAACCGCAAAGTTTGAGACGAAGAACTTTGTGATTACATTTTATATCTTACCCATCAGAGATAAATCTCGAGGAAATCTTAGAAGATAGTACTCAATACGATAGAACAAGTAAGATTAGAATACGCAACTACAGAGAAAATAGTTGGATCTGTCTTCACGAATCCCAGATGAAGTCTCCAAGTCGTTAACCTAATACGGTTTTGGAAAAACCTAGGTTAAAGGAGAATCAACTGTAGTTTGCAACTAGGACACCTGAAAGTTCCAGGATTAGGTTTTCCAATTGCTAGAGTTCTCCCTTATATAGTCTTTCAATTCAGGGTTGCTCACAATCAGAGCTAAGATATCTTAGTAACAAAGCATTCAATATTCACCGTTAGATGAAATCATGATTTAAGATTCAAGCTAAGTTTGCTTAGAAATAAAGCAATCAATCTCCACCGTTAGATGGTCTTAGCTTGTTACACACAAATGAAATACACCTTCATTTAGATATGGGTAACCGTACCTAAACGTGTATATTGAGTTGGCTCAATAACAGTTAACCGAAGTTAGCCATATGAACACTTTTGTCTTAAGCATATTCATCTAACACTTCTAGATCAAATATGATGATCAATCAAATATGAAAGATAATCAAATGAATCTTATTGTGTTTCAAATAGAGTTGTTCAATTGTTCACTATCTCATATAATATATATGAACAAATTGAAACAAAATCGGATTGATTCGTAATCATACAAAGTACTTATACAAGAATCAATTCATGAACATTAAGCCACGGTTTGCAAAAATTGCATTCCTTAATTCATAAATGTTTTAGTTCATGAGTATGAGAATCATACTTAACCGATTTTAGAACTTAAACAATGTGTTCGCAAACCAGGTACGCGAACAGCAGCTCCGGACCTTGGCCTGTCCATCCGTTCGCAAACTAGGTACGTGAACAGCCGTCCCAGACCCAACTCAGGTAAAACCGTTCGCACACTAGGTACGTAAACAAGTTTCCCAGACCTGAATCATAACAATACAGTTCGCAGACTAAGTATGCATAACGTGTTGTATCCAGACATAGTTAATTATTCTAAACTCCCATTTCAATCATTGAAACATCATTAGAAGACGACAATAGCTTTCTCACACAAACCATTAGCTTCAAGTAATTTTCAAGTGATCGAATGATCAATACGAAACTTTGCAAGTCGACATCAAATGATTATCTCACACAAATCATGTAAGATGTTTCAAGGCAATTTCCACATGATCATCTTTTGACTTAATATTTAGTTTCCAACAAATAAATTGTCTCCAACTAAACTCGTCAGGAATATGACGAACATAGCTAAAGCAAAAAGCTTCCAACACATATTTCGAGAAATAGATAAGCGAGATAAACTCAGCTCGAAATATCAAATGTGTATAATATAAAAGTCTATAGAGCTATACAACTTAGTCTCATTAAAAGATAGAATAGAATAGACTTTTGAGTGATAGATAAGTTTTAGTCCCCACACACCTTTTGTTGATGAAGTTTCTCCAAGCTCTCCTCAGTAGATCTTCGTCTTCAATTAGTGAACGCCGTGAAGTCTAAATCTCAACTACACATTCTATCCTAATCTGAGACATATCTATAAGTAGACTAGAAATCAAGTATATAGTTTTGGTCAGCTAAACTTGACAAATAAGCTTGAGATAGCAACGCTTGAGAGTTTAACCGAGGAGTGCTCAAAGTATGCGTACACATTTGCGTACTTGAGTAGGTTATGTTCTAAAATCGGTTTGTTCATGAACTAATACATTTATGTATTAAGGAATGCAATCTTTTGCAAACCGTGGCTATAATGTTCATGAAATGATTCGAGTGAATCAAAATCGATTTTGCTTCAATTGCGCCTTGTATACTTCTATGAGAATATAAACAATTGAACAACTCTCTAACTAGTTTCATTTGAGTCATTTGAACTAGTTGTGATAAAGATGAATAAGGTTGATATGAAAGTGTTCATATGGCTAACTGATCGAATTTTAGATAGTGGTAAGTAGAGTTGTCGTTCACTCGGACTTGTTGAAATCGATTCTAGGATTTAATAAAGAAAAATAATAAAAATAGAGAAAATATACAATTTATGTCACAAGATGAAGAAAGTTACTGGGACTCGGGATTCCACCAATTCTCACATTCATGCGGTTCATTTATTAATTCCGAACAATTAAAGCTCATAAAATAACAAACATCGACTCTAATTCTTTGCCAAGGTAGATTTTATAAAGAATTATATGTAATTCACAAGCATGACGCATCTAAAGTACCTAAGACTAAGCATGCGACATCTAACGAATTCACAAATAATCAAGAAAAATCATAAATCAATTATAATAGTGCAAATAGTCATAAAGGAATTAAATAGAATTACCACATGGGTGCAAAACAACTTCCTCCGTCGTCCGAGTGATGGGTTCTAGCTCCGCATGGTGAAAACACTCTCAAAGGATTTTTTCATTGCTCAAAAAGGTGTTTACAAAGATGAAATGGAGAAAATGATGAAAATCGGGTTTTTGTAACTATTATAATTGTTGCCAAACTGTGTTACAAAGAACGATACAAATATAGCGTCACTCATCCTTTGAAGCTTTACGACCCACGCCTCTTTGTCGTTAACACTGTTGAAAAACGACTGTCGGTTGTGCGTCTTAGGTTCTTCACAGCAATGAACGACTGCCTCTGGTGGTCTTTTGTTCTTCGTGTTCTTGGTGCAGCAGCAGAAATGGTGATTCTGCAACTCGATTTTCTAAGCTCTGTTGACGCTCTAAACTCTCCCAAACTCTCCATACCGCTTCTTATCGACCCCAACAACCTATTTATACACCTTTGGACCAAGAATAACTCCTCATTAATCCAAGAAATCTTCCCATTACGCGGCAGCAATGATATTATTCTCGGGATATATTCTTTCCATTTTTGTAGCAGCACGCGTCTGTTGCAATCCGATTCACTCCAAACTATCCCTGTTTAACTCAATCACGCTCCACAAGTCTTTCAAACACGCTCAAACCCTTTGTAATCCCGTAACATACCCATGCAAACTCGTGCTCCTCTGTTTCCTCCTCGTGAGTTATCTAGCCAAATTTAGACGACGAATCGACCCATACCAACCCTGTTAGGCTCTAACAAGTCATCCCAATGAATATCAGCCATTGAATCTCCTTCTAACGCGTCCAAAAAATCCGACCCAGAATCTTCCAGTTGAGAATCGTTTTTTCCCGCCAAAACCAAAAATTTGAAATGATGAAGATGGTCAGCCCTTATCCAACAGCTGGGGGTGCGAATATCAATTGGGTGCCCCTTAGTAATTGGGTTACTCCTTATCCAAAGTGGGAGTCCGAATAGCAAATGTCCCCCGAGGGTGTTCCGAGCAACTTTTCGAGCCGAATTTTCCAACAATCTTTATTTCCAAAAAATACCTAGAAACACACAAAACACCATAATAAGGACAAAAACGAGTACTAACAATATGAAACATTGAGGACAAATTAAACACATAAATGCGTCTATCAAATACCCCCAAACTTATTATTTGCTAGTCCTCGAGCAAATTTATTCTAGAAATAAAAATCATTTGAACCCTAGGTGGCCCTAGTGGCGGAGTGTTGTCTCGGAGGGTTTACCCAGGTGTACCCACAAAACCTTTACTCCGGACCCTAGCTATCTACGCATAACCTTGGAAGGCACTAAAGAATCTCCTTGGTTGGCATACTTATTGACTACGGAGGAAGTACCACGATGCGAAATTCCAATTGTTGTACACGAGTTTGCACTCAAGCATACTAAAATTCATATAAAGTGACGAGCTCTACTCGGATAGTTTACGGACATCATAAACCGAGTCAACCAATCACATGGATAGATTAAGAAGATGGATGTAGAAATACATGGATGATGTTGACTAAGGTGAACCTATCCTAATTGATTGAGATCTTGGTGCACGGACTAATATCAACACCTTTGGCATATACAAGGGAACCAGTGGTCGATAATCCTAACTCTAGGTCAACTCAGCTGGCATATACAAGGGTACCATTGGTCGACTTTATTGTATTTATTCCGGTTGGTCTAGTGGTCTAGTCTTTTTTTTATTCGTATTTTTTTTTTGTTGTTGTTGTTGTTGTATCTCAGTCACTCTATTTCACCCTAGCAATGGTAAAGAGAAAAATAAAAGAAGTGATCAGGATTCTTTCGATGTTTCCATCACGAGGATATGGCGAAACTACCATGTTTTCTTTTTCTAACACCTGAGCTCTGTGCTTTTATGAATAGACTCTTTAGATGTTTCCATCTAATCAGATTGGTTCCTCAACTCCTACAACCAAAATGTTTCCATCCACTTAGATTGGTTAGTGCCGATCTTAATAAACATAAATTTCTAGGCTCTGGAGTATATTTATTGCAACTAAAAACTAACAAGAAGTTTCTTCCCCACCCCCAAACTTAAATCTAACATTGTCCTCAATGTTCTAAAGATGAAATTAAAAGCATGAACAATGAGAAACTGTTACCACTTGAAGAAAAGAGTTAAGGAAAAATATTACCGTGTTGCAAGAGCATGGGTTACCTCCCAATAAGTGCTAAGTTTAAAGTCTTCAGCCAGACATTGGAAAGGATTAGTCACCTCGAAGAATCATATAGCAACAGTCGGAATAACTGCGGGTCATCTGGATCAAAAAGTGCTAACCACAAGAAGAGGAAACTGCAACAGACCAGGAAGATATCCAACACACCCTTATCTATTTTTTTGTTTAAGACAACTACATCTAGTTGTGGTTCGGGTTCGAGGGCTCTATAAAAGGGTCTAGATAAAAAGTTTTCATCTACTGGATTTCCTCAAAGGCAAAGTATCTGAAGATTAGGTTCTAGAGTCTGGAAATACTCAATTAAGAACTTAGAAGCACATAATAATAACTGAATTTGGGGATCCTCTAAGTCAATGGACTTGACTCACACTGATTGACCACGGTAGTGGTCATTCTTAAGAAAATGTGTCGACCCTAATCTCCTAAAGTAATTAGGTTTAGTCTCAAAACTTAATAATTGACACATCTGAAACTTATACGTTCCCCACAATTGGAAGGAAGGTTTTGGTGGGAAAACAAAGTCAATCGTGGTATCATAGTGTATTAATTAAAAAATATTTAATTTAATTTATTAATAGTGAAAAGAATCGCTTAAAGGTTAACCACATCAACCAATATTGAATAAGAATGAGGATGGGTTTCTAATAACGTATATAAATATTTGAACTTCTTTATGGACACAACTAGGTTCAGTAAAAAGTGTATGAAGATAATCTTTTAGAATGGTTGAGGCACATGTGTCAAGTCCCAAGTTAGGGACCTTTCTAAGAGTTAAAGCACACGGAGAATGATAATCACCCCCAAACTTAGAGTTTTCAGTGTCTCTAGAAAGACTAGTCACAACTTCCCTAATTTCAAAGTCATTTGATTCCTGAAAATGGTCAATTGATTCTTCTAAGTCAGGTACATCCTCACTCATCTCTACGAGTTCATTTTCCTTTTCTAAGTCTATTGTTTCTAAATCGCTAGACTCAAAATATACTCGTTCCTCTAAACCATCATTAGCTTCGTAATCAAAAGGAAATACTACATCGTCTAAAACAGGGGTATCTCTAGTCAAATCGTCATCCTTTTGAATAGGTGAATAATTATTAAAATTATTTGGATTTGAACTAGAAATATTATCATTATTAAGCTCAATTGGAGTAACAAATTCCTGATCACTATGCCTACTTATTTCAAATTCTTCATCAACACTATCCTCATCATAATCATCATTATAATAATATGAAAATGGTTGAACCTCATCTAGACAAGTAGTGTTACCAATTTTATCCTCGTCATCTTGATTATGTAAATAACTATCCTCACTTTCAGGGGTACTATTGGAAACACTAAGATTATCTCGAGCGAGTTCCGTTCTGGGCCTCTAACAAAAGCTTTCGAATCGACTCATATGACTTCATTATGGTATCGTGACTTGACTCACATGACTTCCTTATTGTATCGTGACTCGACTCACATGACTTCCTTATTGAATCTAGGAAAGAAATTTCACTCGTTGCATTGCTTTCGTCCATAACTAAGTTATTCATTTACGCTAACTTACGTAACTCATCTAACTTACGTGTTGACTCTAGTAGAGAGAAATTTTGCTCAAATCACGACCGGTTGGTGTGTGGATAGTAATTGGGCTCACCATGGTATGACCCATAACCTTCAAAATTTTGGCGTTCCCAACCACTATTCACACTATGGTCATAAAAAGAGTGATGTCCATATTGTTCAGTTGGATATTCATATTCATTGTGATGGCTATTGTAATACCAGTTTGACATCCTAACTGCAATGGAATTCTACACAAACACAAACAAGGATGACTCGACCACAACAAACCTACTGATTTCTAGCAAACAAAAAGCATGATGGCTCCACTTAGATTGTTTCTAGACCAGCTTCTAATCCTTCGAAAGGGAATTCGTTACAATTTAAGCAAACCCCTATGGAATCAATCCGAGTTTAAGTAAGTTGAATAGAGGCGAGGGAAGCTGCGTGGAGCTTTGATACCCAAGGCCTCACCGCATTACAAGGCGGCGCAGTCACGCATTCAATTCACAAGAACCATCATGAACTTCGAAGTATGCTTAAAAGAGTAACCAATATTTTTCGAATGACTTTCCTATTAAGCTCGTTACCCTATCGGTCTCGTTCTAGTCAGTATTTTAAGCTTAGGTTCGCGTTTGGTATCGTTTTCCTAAGGCGGGCAAGAAGAGAACGGTGATGAAATCCGAACCCTTATCTTATATGGCAAGTCCTTGCCCTTTACTAGGAAATTAAAACAGTCGTATTCAAGACCTCAACATATATGAACACAAAATCATCCAGTAAACCCGCTGACAGGGGATTCGCGGGTGTTTAGAATTCTTACCTCCCGTTCCAGACGGGGGATGAACCGTTGAAGTCGACTCGGGCCACTGACTCCTATGTCAGTGTACGAACCCGAGGGGCCGAGACAGTATCGTAACTGTCGTCCTTCCCTGTGCAGTTTATATTTAAACTAACCCTTCCTTAGGGTTTTAAAAATAATAATGTCCAAAAGTCCAAAAATTAAAAAAATCCAAAAAATTACAAGAATAATTACCTAATTACAGTTTCTAAAATAAAAAAAAAATAAAAAAATAAAAAAATAACAATATATACAAAATTTTCTTCTTCACTCCGTTCGGATCTCTCTTTTCTTTCCAATTTTGGCTTTGCTTTTCTTTTCAGCACTTTCTCTTTTTCATGAGCTCCTCACCAAGTCTGAAAGCAAACAGAGAATACCAAAACGCGTAAAAAGGAACAAAAATAATAAAAATAAAAATAAAAACCTAAAAACAAATCTATACACAAGTCCGCGTCGGCGGCGCCAAAAATTGATCGAATTTTAGATAGTGGTAAGTAGAGTTGTCGTTCACTCGGACTTGTTGAAATCGATTCTAGGATTTAATAAAGAAAAATAATAAAAATAGAGAAAATATACAATTTATGTCACAAGATGAAGAGAGTTCTTTGGGACTCGGGATTCCACCAATTCTCACATTCATGCGGTTCATCTATTAATTAGGACAATTAAAGCTCATAAAATAACAAACATCGACTCTAATTCTTTGCCAAGGTAGATTTTATAAAGAATTATATGTAATTCACAAGCATGACGCATCTAAAGTACCTAAGACTAAGCATGCGACATCTAACGAATTCACAAATAATCAAGAAAAATCATAAATCAATTATAATAGTGCAAATAGTCATAAAGGAATTAAATAGAATTACCACATGGGTGCAAAACATCTTCCTCCGTCGTCCCAGTGATGGGTTCTAGCTTCGCATGGTGAAAACACTCTCAAAGGATTTTTTTCATTGCTCAAAAAGGTGTTTACAAAGATGAAATGGAGAAAATGATGAAAATCGGGTTTTTGTAACTATTATAATTGTTGCCAAACTATGTTACAAAGAACGATACAAATATAGCGTCACTTTATCCTTCGAAGATTTACGACCCACGCCTCTTTGTCGTTAACATTGTTGAAAAACGACTGTCGGTTGTGCGTCTTAGGTTCTTCACAAACAATGAACGACGCCTCTCGGTGGTCTTTTGTTCTTCGTGTTCTTGGTGCAGCAGCAGAAATGGTGATTCTGCAACTCGATTTTCTAAGCTCTGTTGACGCTCTAAACTCTCCCAAACTCTCCATACCGCTTCTTATCGACCCCAACAACCTATTTATACACCTTTGGACTAAGAATAACTCCTCATTAATCCAATAAATCTTCCCATTACGCGGCAGCAATGATATTATTCTCGGGATATATTCTTTCCATTTTTTGTAGCAGCACGCGTCTGTTGCAATCCGATTCACTCCAAACTATCCCTGTTTAACTCAATCACGCTCCACAAGTCTTTCAAACACGCTCAAACTCTTTGTAATCCCGTAACATACCCATGCAAACTCGTGCTCCTTTGTTTCCTCCTCGCGAGTTATCTAGCCAAATTTAGACGACGAATCGACCCATACCAACCCTGTTAGGCTCTAACAAGTCATCCCAATGAATATCAGCCATTGAATCTCCTTCTAACGCGTCCAAAAAATCCGACCCAGAATCTGCCAGTTGAGAATCTTTTTTTCTCGCCAAAACCAAAAATTTGAAATGATGAAGATGGTCAGCCCTTATCCAACAGCTGGGGGTGCGAATATCAGTTGGGCGCCCCTTAGTAATTGGGTTACCCCTTATCCAAAGTGGGAGTCCGAATAGCAAATGTCCTCCGGGGGGTGTTTTGAGCAACTTTTCGAGCCGAATTTTCCAAAAATCTTTATTTCCAAAAAATACCTACAAACACACAAAATACCATAATAAGGACAAAAACGAGTACTAACAATATGAAACATTGAGGACAAATTAAACACATAAATGCGTCTATCACTAACCTCAGTTAACTATTGTTGAACCAACTAAGTGTACACGTTTAGGGACGGTTACCTTTATCTAAATGTTGGTACATTTCATTTGTGTGTGACAAGCTAAGTTCGATCTAAAGGTTGAAAGATATTAGCTTAAATCTAATCAGGTTTTCATCTAACGGTGAATATTTAATGCTTTGTTACCAAGGTAGCATTGATTGCAAACCCTGATTTGGAGACTATATAAAGCAGAACTCTAGCTATTGGGAAACCTAATCCCCACACCTCCTGTGTGATACTAGTTGCGACTAGAGTCGATTCTCCTTTAATCTTAGGTTTTACTAAAACCCAGTAGCTTAACGACTTAAAGACTTCATTGGGATTGTGAAGCCCGACCCAACTATTTTCTCTGTAGTTGCGTGTTCTGATCTTGTTGTTTTCTATTGTGATTGATTACTATCTTCTTTAAGATTTGCTCGAGATTTATTCTCCGATAGGCAAGATTGAAAAGTAGTCACAAACACATTCGTCTCATCGTTTGTGATTCCACAATATCTTGTTTCGTTAATCGATTAAGATTATTGTGAGGTGATTGATATTACTTGGCTGTTTTTCGGGAATATAAGTCCGGTTTATCAATTGGTTCCTGTTCACCTTGATCTATCAAAAGACGGAACAAAACTCGTAGGTATATCTGTGGGAGACAGATTTATCTATTCAATAGACTTTTCTGTGTGATACAGATTTGTTTATTAAGTCTTCGACTTTGGGTCACTCTTAGTTGTGGGTGAGATCAGCTAAGGGAATCAAGTGCGCAGAATCCGACGTGGTTCTAGAGGCGTAAGGAACACAACTGTACCTTGATCAGTGTGAGATTGGTTAGGGCTCAACTACATTCCAGTCCGAAGTTAACTTGTAGTAAGCTAGTGTCTGTAGCGGCTTAATACAGTGTGGTGTTCAATTTGTACTAGGTCCTAGGGTTTTTCTGCATTTGCGGTTTCCTCGTTAACAAAATTTCTGGTGTCAGTGTTATTTCTTTTCTGCATTATATTTTCTATATAATTGAAATATCACAGTTTGTACGTAGTTCAATCAATTAGATAATCCAACCTTTGGTTGTTGATATAAATTGATTGACACTTGAACATTGGTCTTTGGTACCGTTCAAGTTGTTTCACATAATAATCAGTCTCGCGGATTTCTATCTGTTTGATTTGCTGATTACATTGTGAAACAAAGATACAACTCTTGGATATATTTCTTGATTGAGCTCGCTTTATTAGTTGGTGCTCTCAGAATTATATTGGAGTTTGTCCATATAGATTGCCTAAGTGAAATATTGGGTGAGGTTGTTAGACCCCCGCTTTTTCATAATTCTCCCCCTTTTTGTCAATATAAATTGTCAAAGGTACGAAAACTACGGGATCATAATGAAATTCTCAAATAGATAATTCATGACTAAAAGAGAACATATCAATCGTGTTTCGATGATTTCACAAAGTCAAAATTTAGTGTATTCGTCAAGGAGTTTATAAAGATACAATATAACTCCTACAATATTCCACAGTCGCACTCCCCCACAAAGATTTGGCAATTAAGCACAAGTTCAATTAAGAACTCACCCCCATTCTATGTTATTCCCGAGAGAACAACATGAGCGACCTTACTTTTACAAGAAAAGAAGGATTTCTTTGGACGTTAACAAACCACATGGATTTGTATCCAATAAACTCGAATAAATTAACCACAAGAAGACCTTATTGATTAATTTAATCGGAAATGCTCAACAAAAGAAAACTTACAGAGCCATACAATACTTTCACATAAAAGTGGATCAGGGAAAGATCAATACTGCGGAATTTTTCAAAAGTTCATTCTATCTTTTATCAATATTTGCATAAAGACATAATAGACTTAACTTTTGAGCATATATGAGATAATCATAGTTCACGGATGTAAACACAACATATCCCATAAAATATTTTTTCAATATAAAACCAATAAAGATTAATACTGCAAAATCATCTTCCAAATAACTTAGAATTTAAATAAATAAATCTAAATACATTGCAAGATGAAGATCGTTGAAATAACTATGTGTAATCACAATATTTGCTATCTCAAACCCTAGTTATCCTTCTTAAAACATAAGAATAAATTTTCATAAGAAATTCCTAGACATCATAGAGCTTTCTCAGAGCGTCTACCGACAATTACTTTTCATTATTGAAAAATCCATTGATTATAGGATCATTCAATTCTTCCAGATATTTAGAAATGTCAGTTAACTCACCAAGCTCTATTTTCAGTTCACACAAGGTGTTATTTTTCAGAGACAACATTCGTTCGTAGTGAGCTATCTTTTCCAAAGATAAAATGATTTGAGATTTTAAATCATTTCTTGTGCTGATGAAATCCTTCACCATAGCCCTAAAGTTACTAGTACGACCGTTGCCACGGTGGGAGGGCCGACCGAAGAAGAATTTGAAGATGGGGTTTGTCGGCGACTACTTTCGTCCCGTTTCAGAAGAGGTGATACTTTCACTCTGTTTCGGTAAAAGTGATACTTTTTCTGAAACGAAGCTAAAATATCATTTTTTCCGAAACGGGGCGAAAGTATCACTTTTCCCGAAAACGAGCGAAAGTATCACTTTTCCTGAAACGGAGTGAAAGTATCACTTTTCCTGAAACGGGATGTGAAAGTATCACTTTTTCTAAAACGGAAATTAGTCGATCCATAAACCAAAATATGGTTGCATGATGTGTTATGCATACTTTGTGGTGGTTTGCATAATGGCTATGCATTCAATTTTCGAGAATTATACCTAAAATGAAAGTATCATTTTTCTTGAAACGGAGGGAGTACATCGTTTTATTAATTGCAACGGAAAATTAGTTGATGCATAAACCAAAATTTTGCTACATAAAGTATTATGTATCCTTTGTGGTGGTTTTCATAATGGATATACATTTAATTTTCTAATATTGTGCCTAAAATGATAAAATACCTCCGAATTTTTCGTAAAAACTCTAAATTTGATATTGTTGTTTGTACTTGTTGAGTAGAGTTTTTTATAACCTTTCCAACGAGATAAAATTTGTAAAATTCCAAGGCACGGATTTTTAGATATGTTATATTAAAGTTTGCTTTCCAATTATACCCCTGAAAAGATAGGATACATAAGGAGTTATAATAATTGGACTAAAAGGGAGGGACATTTTTGGTTTTTCAGCATGGGCCATTCTCAATCTTTTTGTGGTAATTGATCATTTAGATTTTACAAAAAAATGGTCATATAAAGGTCCTCCTCGCTTCGCTCGGTCGTCCCAATTATCATTCTAACAAATAGACAAAAGTTAGTTAGAGGAAGAACCTTTTTCATCATTTGTAGACCTCTCCTTTTTCTTCCTTGAGGATTGGATTCCTTCACATAGATACACATTAACTGCTTCTATTGCATCCCTTTTTGTGGTACCTCTAGTTACAGGAGCCATGATACTGTATCTTTTAAAGAAAAGAGAGTGAAGGGCATTTTGATCACAAATGAATATAAATAGAACACGGGAAATATCAAACTCTAAAGAGTTTTTCAAGATGTATTTTGAAAAAGTCTTCACGGTTCACGATCCATTATCTATTTTTGATAAGAAAATATTCACTTAACTTACATATCCTTATGTAAACTCTAAGATAAGAAATAAACCACTATACAAGACTTGAACAACCTTGATGCAATCCTCATATTCTCAAGTTAATAATGAGGATGCACACATCACTACAATTAGGTAGCGATGGAGTGAGCATAATGCTCACTTCTTGTGTCACATGATGACATTCCAAGGTTTATTGTATAAACAAACTTCTTACCTCGTCTGACTCTGGTTCTCCTAGACTTCTTCTTATCTTCAGGGGTTCTCTGTTGGTTGCCCAAAGCCAGATTCATTCTTTGCATGTCACCTTGAAGCTTGGAAATTCTTTTGTTGTTCCTCTTGTATTTCCAACACTTACTTTGAACATGATTCGAATTTCCACAAAACAAACAATTCAGGGAGGAATTTTTGTTTTGCTGATTGGCCTCCTGTTCACAACCTTCTACATCCATCTTTCCAGAACCGGCTAGAACAAAGGAGTTGTTAGCTCTTGGAAATTCTTTTGTTGTTCTCTTCAATTTCCAACACTTACTTTGAACATGATTCGAATTTCCACAAAACAAACAATTCATGGAGGAATTTTGTTTCTTTGATTAACCTCTGTTCACAACCTTCTACATCCATCTTTGCTCACAGTCTTGCTTCTGAACCCTATACCATTTGTGTTCCTAAAGAACTTTTGACCAAGTAACATTGCCGAGATATTGTCAGAGCTTCCAGACAACCTTTACAGGTCACACTTAAGAGTATCAATCTTTTTCTCTTTTAGAGATAGGGTTCTGGTGAATTCATCATTAAGACAATCAATATCAAGATTTTTCACCTGAAGTGATGATTCAAGTTTCTCCAACAAATTCTTCAATTGAATATTTTCTTGATGAATTTCTTCATTTTTATCCAAGAATTTCAAAATCTCAGTGTCAGACTCGTATTCTGAATCATAATTTGAGTTAATAGAAGTTTCTGCTGAGAGAGCAGAATTATCTGTGCAAACTTCAGAAGTATGCATATTTTTGGCAAACTGACACGAGTTTACTTCTTGTATTGAATCATCTGAAGCATCAGAGAGAGAGAGAGAGAGTTATTTCTCAGATTTTTTGCTTTTCTTCATAATATCCTTGATCTTTTGTGTAATCAATGACCTGTCAAGATCAACATGATATGGACAACATTCATCAGCCCAAGACAAGTTAGAAGATTCACTTGTATTGGTCACAACATTGAACGCAGATGTTCTGACTGTGTTCTGATCATGATCAAGTATTTTTAACTTTCCAACAAGTGAGTTTCTGAAAAGTGTTTCAAGGTTATTCCCTCAACGATGGCATGTTTTTTAGAATCGTATCTAGCTGGCAGCAATCTGAGAATTTTCATCACAATGTCCTTTTAAGGAATAGTCTCACCCAACACAAAAGATGCATTAACAATTTCAGACACTTTGTGATTAAACTCATCAAATGAATCTTCATCAGCCATACGAAGGTTTTCCCAAACAGAATTTAGGTTTTGAAGCCTAGCTTCCTTTTCAGATTTATTCCCTTCAAATACGGTTTCTAAGATATCCCAGGTAGAGGTGCCAATGGGTCACATCGGGTCCGGGTAGTATACTACCCAGAACAGGACCCTATTATTTGAGTCGGGTCCGGGTCTTAACGGTTCCAGGTCCGGATCCCAATTTTATGAACCCAAAACCGGACCCGATAAAAGTAGCGGGTAATTATTGGGTCCGGGTATTTATCGGATATCTCTAATTTTGGTTATAATTTTTCCCTTGTACATCTTGTTCCGCTGTCGTTAGTTGATCAAGTGTTTTCCTGAAGTTATTCTGTTGGTGTATCTTTCACATCGACTGCAAAGGGAATTTAAACAATTAAACATCCAAACCATCTTCTATCCCCTCTCTTACTAAAGATCAAGAGAGATGTAATGCAACTTCAATGAATTGAAAACGTTAGTTGGATGTTGTAATTAAACTTCACATGTTGTAAACTAAATGGTAATGAAAATAAGTAAAATTGGTGAATTTTGGAAGACCAAATTTCCACTGATCTCTTTATGTTTTGTTTAATCTTGGGCTTCTCTTGATTCTTACATATCCACTACTTTTAATTTTTCCATATCTGCGTGGTGATATTGCCGGATACATGATTATTTGGGAGACAAAGAAAGTAAATGCTATATATAGCCTTAAGGAATACATCTACATCTAAGAAAGTTATCTACAATTAACGACTCTGATTCTTATTGTTTTCAATATTGCTGACATATAATGGACAAGATTTCTACAGAAAGAGAGAGAACAGATCCATGGTAATGTCTCTTTCGGCGGATGTACAGTTAGTGAGGCAGATATAATTACGGATAATTAGTATATTTTATGGTCTCTGTATATTTTATCGGGTACCCGAGAACCACGGGTACCCGCCGGGTAGACCCGATACTAATCGGTTCCTTATCGTGCCTACCCGCCGGGTAGTAAAACTATTATTAGGTATGATATGAGGACCCGAAATCGGACCCGAATGAGCTGGATCCAATTCGATTCCGGGTAAACGGGTACCCACCCCTAATCCCATTCATCATTAGCCTAATACAAGTAGACACATGGTGCTGAAGATCTAGGGTAATGGCATGGATGATATCATTTAATCCGTCAGAATTTTGCTTTGCAGCGAGAATCTAGACATGATCATAATTACAAATATCCTTTGCAACAGTTACACCGTTTACTGTAAATAATGGAGGATCATATCCATTAACAACACGAACCCATGATTGAAAATCACGCGCTTGAAGAAAGGCACGCATAGCAATTTTCCACCATAAGTAAATCGAGTCATTGAAAACTGGTGGTACGTTTATAAAGATAACACTTCTGTCCATAGAGTCAAATTGCTACAAACACAGACTTATGAGGTCTTAGCGTTTTTGCCTGCTCTGATACCAATTGAAAAAGCGGGGGCATAACAACCACACCCAATAATTCGTTCGGCAATTTGTATGGACTAAACTCCAATATAATTCCGAGAGCACCAACTTAATAGCGAGCTCTATCAAGAGATACATCAAGAGCTTTATCTCTATTTCTCAATGCAATCAGAGAATCAAACAGATAGAAATCCGTGATCCTGATTGATAAGAGAAATAACTTGGACGGTACCAAAGACCAATGCCCAAGTGTCAATCAAGTTATATCCAACAATCAAAGTCTGATTTATCAATTGATTGAACTATGCACAACCTGTGATATTTTAATTATATGAACAAATATAATGCAGAAAAGAAATAACACAGACACCAGAAATTTTGTTAACGAGGAAACCACAAAGCAGAAAAACCCCGGAACCTAGTCCAACTTTGAACACCATACTGTATTAAGCCGCTACAAACAAGAGCCTACTACAAGTTAACTTCAGACTGGAATGTATTTGAGCCCTAACCAAGTTTCACACCAATTAAGGTTCAGTCGCGTTCCTTACGCCTCTAGAACCACGCCGGATTCTACACACTTGATTCCCTTAGCTGATCTCACCCACAACTAAGAGTTGCTCCGACCCAAAGTCGAAGACTTGATAAACCAATCTGTCTCACACAGAAAAGTCTATTGAATAGATAAATATGTCTCCCACAAAATACCTATGAGTTTTGTTCCGTCTTTTGTTAAATCAAGGTGAACATGAACCAATTGATAATCCGGTTTTATACTCCTGAAGAGCAGCCTAGAAATATCAATCACCTTACAATAACTTAACTATATGGTGGTAGAAGAAGTTATTTCGGAACCACAAAGTCTGAGACGAAGAACTTTGTGATTACTTTTTATATCTTATCTATCGGAGATAAATCTCGAGCAAATCTTAGAGAAGATAGTAATCAATACGATAAAATAAGTAAGATTAGAATACGCAACTACAGAGAAAATAATTGTACCTGGCTTCACGAATCCCAAATGAAGTCTTCAAGTCGTTAACCTAATACGGTTTCGGAAAAACCTAGGTTAAAGGAGAATCGACTCTAGTTTGCAATTAGGACAAAGGAAAGTGTCGGGATTAGGTTTTCCAGTTGATAGAGTTCTCCCTTATATAGTCTTTCAAATCAGGGTTGCTTACAGTCCAAGCTAAGATAGCTTAGTAACAAAGCATTCAATATTCACCGTTAGATGAAATCCCGATTTAAGATTCAAGCTAAGTCTGCTTAGAAATAAAGCAATTAATCTCCATCGTTAGATGGTCTTAGCTTGTTACACACAAATGAAATATACCTTCATTTAGATATGGGTAACCGTACCTAAACGTGTATATTGAGTTGGCTCAATAACAGTTAACCGAAGTTTGCCATATGAACACTTTTGTCTCAAGCATATTCATCTAACACTTCTAGATCAAATATGATGATCAATCAAACATGAATCAGATGAATCCAATTGTGTTTCAAATAGAGTTGTTCAATTTTTCACTATCTCAGAGAAATATATACGAACAAATTGATACAAAATCGGATTGATTCGTAATCGTACAAAGTACTTATACAAGAATCAATTCATGAACATTAAGCCACGGTTTGCAAAGATTGCATTCCTTAATTCATAAATGTTTTGGTTTATGAGTATGAGAATCATACTTAACCGATTTTAAAACTTAACCAATGTGTTCGTAAACCAGGTACGCAAACAAGTTTCCCAGACCTGAATCATAACAATACAGTTCGCAGACTAAGTATGCATGACGTGTTGTATCCAGACATAGTTAATTATCTAAAATTCCATTTAATCATTGAAACATCATTAAAAGACGACAACAACTTTCTCACACAAACCATTAGCTTCAAGTAATTTTCAAGTGATCGAATGATCAATACGAAACTTTGCAAGTCGACATCAAATGATTGTCTCACACAAATCATGTAAGATGTTTCAAGGCAATTTCCACATGATCATCTTTTGACTTAATATTTAGTTTCCAACAAATAAATTGTCTCCAACTAAACTCGTCAGGAATATGACGAACATAGCTAAAGCAAAAAGCTTCAAACACATATTTCGAGAAATAGATAAGCGAGATAAACTCAGCTCGAAATATCAAATGTGTATAATATAAAAGTCTATAGAGCTATACGACTTAGTCTCATTAAAAGATAGAATAGAATAGACTTCTGAGTGATAGATAAGTTTTAGTCCCCACATACCTTTTGTTGATGAAGTTTCTCCAAGCTCTCCTCAGTAGATCTTCGTCTTCAATTAGTGAACGCCATGAAGTCTAAATCTCAACTACACATTCTATCATAATCTACGACATAGCTATAAGTAGACTAGAAATCAAGTATATAGTTTTGATCAGCTAAACTTGACAAACAAGCTTGAGATAGCAACGCTTGCGAGTTTGACCAAGCAGTGCTCTAACATAAACCACTACAACATCCATGCGAGCAAGATTACACGCTCCACAAAGAGGGATATAGGAAAAATACCTATAGGTTTCTGAATAGGACAAGGCATTATTAGCTCTAGGTTTATTGAGTTTGCTTTATGCTTGCAATATTTACTGCTTGCCTTGAGCTCAAGAGCAACACAAGTTGATGTTATATTATCAAGATTATAGACTAGCAGGCTATCTTACATTAGTTGATAATTAATGTGGAGATTATTTTCTTGCAAATAATATGTTCTATTTCTTTATCATATTAAAAAAAAAAAAAAAAAATCTATAATGGTTGATATTTTTGTTCTGGTTGAGATAAGATAAGATAAAAGAAAAATAATGATTGTACGTGCCTCTATAAAATCGGAGGTGTAGCCTTCTTTCCTCATGATTTGTTACTCATACGGTACCCTATGCTTCTAATGAGAATTGGGTTCAACCACATTAACATTGTTTTGCCATGATATCGCGGGAAGCGTGGCAAAATGCTTTGTATTTTTTATTAATTTAATTGGAAGTACAAAAATATTTGCCGAAAAGTAGTTACAAATGCTGCAATTTGACAACCATTGTTTAGACTCAGCTTTGACAAACACACGACTCTTTATTTATCATCCGAGTGCTCTCTGGATCTAAAACTCGAGAAATAATTCTATGTCGATACCGAAAAAATATGGGTATTCCCCCGTGAGAGGATCTAGCAGGCGAGTTGTCGAACTCACAAAAATAAATTCCTTACTTCTCTTACACTAACTAGTAGTACAATGACAAGCAGGTTCGTTCCTAAGGGAGAGTTGAGCTAAAGTTGTCGATTCAATTTCTGAATATTAATGCAAATATGAGGATGAGAATGATCAAGGATTCTTTCTCAGCCACGAAACATGAATCTTATCAATATAGCTATGTTTCTGCAATCACCCATTACTAATAACCCTAGAATATTTAGTATGCTCAAATACTCTGCAATATCTCCTAAGTTCACCGGACACGGAAGCGCTCGACTACCGGATTCTACTTGCCAAGTTTCCTAGAAGTACGCTCTCTAGGTGTGACTTAAACAAATGCTTTACGTTCTTTGAGATAGGCTATTCCTAGTGACAAATACATAGGCTCGACTCATCTACTAGTGTCAATCTCTACACATGAATATTTAACAAAATCCCATCATCAATATCCACGTATCGCTACTTGTATCAAGATTCTCTAGACAATTACGGGTCGAAGAGGTCTCAACTAGCATTAGAATCATCCATAAACCAATTTAATTTGCAACTTAAACGATTCACAAATAACTCATAACCACTATTAATACCGTAGAGAATGAACAATAACGAGACAAATTGCAAGAAAACAAAGCATTGAAATATCAATTCAAGTTCAAGTTCGGACGTTGAAGTTGTCCCTAATCAAATATGCTTAGCTAATGGAGTTCATGGTGAAATAAACAACAAACTAGGAAAGCAAACCAAACAGCTGCGATGGAGTTGTGGATATGAAGATGGACTGCCGTGGCTGGTAGAATTGGAAGTAGCGGGGACTCGCCAACAGGATGGTAACTGAGTGGCAGTGGCGATGCGGAACTGCTGCTGATAGTTTCCTGTAGTCTGCTGCCTTGTGCTGTGGACTGGTGGTAGTATGCAGGTGGTAAAGGAAAGGATGGACTGTATGGAACTAGTGTAGGCTGTATGCAGGTGGAGATGGTTATGTGGATGCAAAGTGATATGCAGGTGGTAATGAGTTGGAGATGGATATGCAGGTGGATGGAGATGGATATGCAGGTGGTAAAGATGAATGCAAACTGGTGGATGGAAGGGTTTTCTCTGTTGGTGATGGTGAAAGCAGCCGCAGAGGGGGTGTGTGTGATATTTCTGTATCCTTAGGTTTTCTTTTCATAACTCTTCGTTTCTTGTTCTACAATTCCCGATAGAGACCCAACTCCAATGTTCTCTCGACTTCTCTCAGTCGTTCAACACCCTAAAAACTAGCCACAACAACTATATTTGCGACTGAATTTCCGGCCAAGTATCTAGTTTCTCGCCAGACAAAACCAAACCAAAGACCTGCGTTCCAGTTGAACCATAAGAACGTTATTAGCCGGAAATAACCCTTGGAAAGCACCCATCAGTCCCATGTAATCTCGATCACAAACTCCATGTACTCACTGTCCACTCAAATTCAGAGAGAACCCAACTTTTCCTTGTTAATATGCCCTTCTGAACTTCATAAATCATCGCCATTAGCCATTACAATCAACATCAAACAACGACAACAACTCTCAATTTCATTCCCATTTCCTCGGATCTCTTGAATTCAAGATACACACAAGTTCCCCAACTTGAAAACCTTCTCCTATTTCTTATAAAATACCCACCAGAACCCATGAAACACTTGGAGAAAATGAGCTGGTTGCAGCTGGAATTTCAGTTGTGAAGAAAATTCGTTCAGGCCTTTACACAAACACCTTGTGTGTGTGCTGCAAACTGCTAATGGCTGGATATTGGCCGCATATTCGAGATCACATATCATCTCCTTCCATGCAATTGAGACAACCCCAGAGTTCTAAATATTCAGACACGCAAATAAACATTCAGTTTCTCATCACAAGTCAACGGCAGTTGCTCCTTCTTCTTCCCTGGATTACCAGCCTTCAACTCAAGTTCTTCTCTGCATCGACTCTGAATTGAACCCAACTCTTCTTATAACTTGTACCCAATCTTCAGTTCCGTATTGACTTCGAATTCCAGTCATTACAGACCCTCAAACACTCAAATACACTTTAATCCTCGCCTCTCAGCAGCAGGAATTAATGGCAGCAACCTGTTCTTCGTCCCTGTCTTGTCTCGACTATATCTGAATCTTCTCCAAGTTCTGAACACACAATGTCTTTGCCTTAATCTCTCGTAATCCCTTCGTAAGCCGACCTAGGAACCATGGTTAGCCGGTGCTAGAACTAGGTACAACGCACTTGGTGCAGCGGCATAGGAGTGCTCAGTTATGAACTGATGAGAACTTCTCGACCAGCTTCTTGGTTATAGACTTGGGACGTGCTTTATGCACCCAATGTTAGGCTATGGGCCACCAAGGTGAGGTGTCCAAGAGTAACTATCCTGGGTATGTTTCCGTATTTTTTTTTAAAACAGGAGTGACTACTTCCCTTTGGTGTTTTTTGTGACTGCCTCCGGTAAAAATCCAGTTTCGGCGTATTGGAGACTCACGTCGTTGCTATGCTTCAACTCCATTGGCACTCAATGTGTCTAAATAATGAATTGAGCCTCATTTTCACGTCTTTTACGCCACATGACTCCAAATCACCTATAAAATCAAAACAAAGCGTAATATACAAAAATACAAGAGAAATAACAAAGAAAAGCAAAAGAAATAGACATTCAAAAGATGTATTTTAGGCTCTTATCAAATTCCCCCACACTTAATCTTTGCTAGTCCTCGAGCAAACAAAACAAAACTAAAATACAACAACTCCATGTCGTTGAGGATACGGTTACTTTTAGCATAAATAACAAGCCTTTAAAACCCTAGGTGTCCCTAGTGGACGAGTTATAGTCTCGTGAAGGTTTACAAGAGGTGTACCTACAAAACCTTTTACTCCAAATTCCAACTACCTGTAAAGAATTTATGAACGAATCCAAAATGATTACAGGAGGAAGTACCCAGATGCGAATCAAATTCATATATAGGTGACAAAGCTCTACTCAGAAAGTTGAACAAACCACAATACTCGGAATCTAACAAACCACAATCACACATGAATAGATTAAGAGATGGATATAGAAATAGATGGTTGCGATGTTAACTAAAGTGAACGGTGTTTCCCATCTGTCTGAAGGTCACTGCCAAGATGAACCTAAGACCTAATGGATTGAGATACTGGTCTGAATTCTAATATCAACTCAGCTGGCATATACAAGGGAACCAGTGGTCGATAATCCTAACTCTAGATCAACTCGACTGGCAAATACAAGGGAACCAGCGGTCGATTTATTAATCGAACAATAATAATAATAACTTTTTTATTTTCTTTTTCTTTTCACTTTTTTTTTCTTTTTGAATTGACAACATGATTAGATCTTTTGGATCCAAGCGCATGCTTCTTGTCAGCAGATTACATGGTAATTCCCGTGGATCCTGCATTCCACGCTTTTTTAGGTGACGGAGACAGGGAGAACACACACATATTGCTATCCAAGTGTCATTTATATATATATATACTCCGGTTGGTCTAATTGGTCTGGTCTTTTTTTTTTTTTTAGTAAATTAATCCTCTATTTCATCCTAGCAGTAATAACAATTCGATGTTGGTGACCCACCAAATCACTTAGAGAAACAAAAAGTTTGCAAAAATAAAAACAGAAAGTGATATGGTGACGATTCCGAGATATGGTAACAACTATCATTTCTAATGCCTGAGCTCTATCCTTTTAGTTAAAGGGTTCCTCGACTCCTGCAACCAAGATGGTTCCATCCACTTATATTGTCTAGTGTCATCCTAAAGGCACAAGTTTCTAGATTTTGAAGTTTATCATGCAATTTTTTTCTTTTTTTCTTTTTCTATTTTTGTTTTTGTTTTTTTGACTAAAGGCATCAAACTCTACAAATTATATACAAATTACATAAACTGATACTCCAACTCATAGTTATTTTTGAACAATAGAGGATAAACACTAAACAAGCTATTTAGTTGGAATTTAACCCCGACTCAGCCAATATATACCTCACCGTCAAGAAAAAATTCCATCTACTTAGAAAGGCTAGTGTTTATTCTAAATTGTTCAAAAATCTCTAAAAGTTAGAGTTTTGTATACGTCAATTTTATGTTCATATTATACCCTACCCCCACACTTAAATCAAACATTGTCCTCAATGTTTCAAACCATTGCCAAAAGAATAAGAGGAATACTTGAAAAAGACAAGGAAGTAAGAATTGGAATTGTTCACCTGATTGACGCATACGAGTAACATTCAAAATATACTCCCATATATCAACAATCTGAAAATTTGAGGATCCACCCACAAAACAATCTGCATATATAGCAAAAGCTTCACAAAAATATTAGCATATTGTGGGAAAAGTGAAATTATCATCCCACGAGAGTCACCCCCACACTTAGTTCTTTTTACACCGGGAAATGTATAGGAAACAAAAGTGGAAGGAGTTCTTGTGGAAACCTGCACGACGCTAAATTCATACATATATGGTGGATACTTAGAATCAAGGAATTCAGAAAGAACTTTAGAAGCATTCAATTCCAGCCCCAAATGAGGTTCCTTCTTAAAAGATGGATTAACAACTCTTTGGGAAGCTACTTCAAGTTTGGGAGGATCATCATTAGATAGAGATTCATATAGAGGGTTAGACAAATCTTGCATAATCTCACATATTAAGGGATCCTCAGTACTTCTGAAAAATTCCATTGATTCTCCTACATCACAAGTATCACAATTCTCATTCAAATTCTTTACGAGCCATTCTTCATCAGTTTCTTCTATATCTATAACTTGCAAATCTTCATCATCAGAATCGAAATCTGCTCCAAGTAAGTCATCTTAATCCGTACGGTCTTCATCATAAGTTGACTTCTCATTCAAAGTATTCACAATCTCTGAATTAGGGGTGTTATTCACAAAGAAGTCATAATCATCATCGCTCTCATACACAACATAAGTCTTACCATTAATAACTTTAGTGTTTCTTGATGGGTTTTTTCAATGATGTTGTAGTAAAAGGTTCGTTAAGACTTGTGAAGACTGTGCTTTTAGATTTAAATTTTAAGACTAAAGAAAATAAAGCAATTTAAAGGTGACTATATTAGATAGACTGGGGTTCAGGATTTCACCATTCACCAAAATTCATGTGATTTAATGTTAATGTTTATCATGCAATTCTAGACAATATAACTCCAATCAAAAGAAATTGTGATTCTAATCATTGCCTAAATTAGATTTTCAAAACATCAATTGTTAATCGTAAGCATGAAGTATCAAAAACCCTAAACTAAGCATACTTCATCAAGAGAAAACACAACTAATTAATAAAAATCATTTACTCAATTTTCATTCGGTGCAAATAATCATAAAAGAATTGCATAAATAAATTTAAATAAATTTTACCACATAACTTTTGGAAGAATGGCTTCCTCCATCGCCCTGGAGGATGGGTTTAGCTCCTCATATCAAAAACACGATCAAAAGACTCATTCATGGTTCAAACGATGTTTTTATTGAAGAATTTGTATAACTCAGCGAATCTGCAACGCTGTAGCGGCGTTACAGAGTTCACTGTTACAAGAAATAGTTACTAACTGAAGATAAACGTGACTAATTGAACTGTTACAGAACTGTTTGAATATAAGACACTGATTACGACAGTTCTGTGCACCTTAATGTTCTTCAGATTAGGGTTCTTGAGAACGACACTTCTGGTACGTCGTCTGCAACTCTTCTTCTTCCTCTTCTCAGCTGCTACTGCAGAATCGCTCTGCAGCGATTTTTGTTGCTCTAAACCTACCCCAAACTCCCCTTTTTTCTCTATGACTCTCCCGAAACTTATTTATACCCACCGGACCAATAATAATTCTGCGTTAATGCATATAATCCTCCATTGATCAATAATATTCTCGACTGCCATTTTTAGGAAACAATTCCTCATTCTCTTCCGTTTCACGCGTCAATCTGAAGCCTGCACACTCCAAACACGTTTCTTCCTTATCTCAGTTGATGTTAAACTCGCGCAGACACACACCAAACCTCCACAGAATCACAAATCAACGAAATCTCCCTTTTTCATGGTAACTAACATAAGTAACTTCCCTGTTTTACTGAAACAGGTCATTACCAATCAATACCGGCAAGGAAATCAAATAAAATCTCGTCCAAATCTTCTTCAGCAAATCACGCGGAGAATCACCAAACTTTCCCTATTTTTACGAGATCATCTTTCCTTTCCTTTTCTTACGAATCCAACTTGATTACCAGCCCTGTTTGGATGAAACATATTGTTTACAATCCAAACCCGAGATTAAATCTCCACAAAACTCGCCACAGATTTCTTCAAAAATTATGCATACGAATAACCCCATTTTCCCGCCAAAAACAGTTTCAAACGAAGGGGATGAAGGTGGTGTCCCCTTAACCACTGCTGGGGTGCGAATAGCAGCAAGCACTCCCTATCAATTGAGTGCCCCTTAACCAATAGTGAGAGTCCGAATAACACGAGTCCTCCGGGGTGCCTTTTAATACTTTTTCGAGCCGAATTTTCCAAAAATGTTTATTCCCCAAAAATACCTACACACACATAAAACACCATAATAAGTACAAAATCGAGTGCCAACAATATATAGTATTGAGATCAAATTAGACACAAAAATGTGTCTATCATTTCTAGACTCAACTTCTTCCTTTTGAATGGGTGAATGATCATTATCACGATCAATAGTTGAGCTAGTTACATCATCATTATCAACATTTAAGTATTCGCCTTCTTTAGAATCATCATACTCTATATTGGCTTCCATGGGAATGTTAGAATAAGTTTGAACCTCTTCCTTGTTCCGCTCTTCTTGAATTTGATTCATGTCATTTCTGATGTTGTCTATATTCCATTGAAGTTCTTGGAGTGATTCATTGTAACTCAGCTGAAATTCAAAAAATTGTTTTGTTGCTTGAAGCATTTGCTGCATCACGGGAATAGCAGATTCAACAAAACTATCAAATTTCTGATTTGAAGATTGTTCTGCCAAACTTGAACACACACCACTTTCATAGTTTCCAGCCCAAGTCTCATCCCTTTGAATGGGTGAATGATCATAAATACAATCAGGAGTTGGTCTAGACTCATTGAAACAAGGTTCGGTTGTTTCAATGAGTCTAGCCCAACTCCTGATCGTATTTATGATCATTCACCCATTCAAAGGGATGAGACTTGGGCTGGAAACTATGAAACAAGGTCCGGTTGGTTGTCGACCAAGTTGTTCCACTGCCTTTAGCTCACAAAGAATGTTATCGAGCATCTGCACATGTCTAGAATTAAACTGATTAAAAGTACAACTATCCTCCCATCCTTGTGATCGTTCATCATATCCAAAAGATTGGTTTTGATTATATCCCAAGTATGGTTGGAAGTCATAAGAATGAGAATTAAATTGATCACCATAATATGTACGGTCTTGTGAACCATATATGTTGTTCCCAAAAGGATACATCTTGAAATATTATGTACACAACTTGTTTAGAGACTTACCTCTTGTTACCAATTGTGCACACGCAAAAAGAATGATTTATGGTACCTGAAAATAAGATTCTCAGCAAACGAATTAGTAAAAGATAAATATGAAAACTAAATGCAAAAACAGAAAATTAAATAACAACTCAAACTACCGACTACTCCCCGGCAGCGGCGCCAATTTCGACGAGGTGTCGAACTCGCAAAAAATAAATTCCTTACTTCTATTACACTAACTAGTAGTACAATGACAAGCAGGTTCATTCCTAAGGGAGAGTTGAGCTAAAGTTGTCGATTCAATTTCTGAATATTAATGCAAATATGAGGATGAGACTGATCAAGGACTCTTTCTCAGCCATGAAACATGAACCTTATCAATATAGCTATGTTCTTCAATCACCCATTACTAATAACCCTAGAATATTTAGTACGCTCAAATACTCCGCAATATCTCCTAAGTTCACCGGACACGGAAGCGCTCGACTACCGGATTCTACTTGCCAAGTTTCCTAGAAGTACGCTCTCTAGGTATGACTTAAACAAATGCTTTAATTTCTTTGAGATAGGCTATTCCTAGTGACAAATACATAGGATCGACTCATCTACTAGTGTCAATCTCTACAAATGAATATTTAAGAAAATCCCATCATCAATATCCACGTATCGCTACTTGTATACAATTTAGTTGTCAAAACTATATCTTAATTTCTAGTCTACAATTGGTTAAGTCTCGGACTAGGATAGAAATGTAGTTGAGAAACAGTGGATCACGACAGTCATCATTGCGTTTTACCGTTTGAAGGCGAAGAAAAACTGAAGATTATGGAGAACTTCATCAACAAAAGGTAAGTGAGACTGAACCACCTATATCTCAATTTATATTCACTTTTCTATCACTGAGACGATGTCGCATAACTAATTATACTATTATGCATAGACAATAATTTCGAGTCAAGTTTATCTTGGTAATTAGTCCTTGAAATATAATGACTAAGCTTAATGAACATTTTTTCATACTTGATGAATTTTGGTTAAGGACAATTTATAAATCGGAATCAAAATCATGATTCAAGTTTTATGATACGAAAATAGCCTGGAACAGTGATATGTGTCATTGATGTTATTCAGGAATGTTTCGAATCGATTTAGAGAGAAATATAGAACTACCATAGATCGGATAAAAGACAATGTTATATGTCTTACAAACTGGTAAAACTGTTATAAGTTTGAACCCGTATTACATGTACTCGTACACGTAGCGGAGTATCTATATATCGACTTACAAATTTGTGGTACGCATATTCTTATGTATATCATATGAAAAATTTGTTCAACTCGTGAACCAGATCGGTATGCATACTCATATGCAAACCATTTTGGAATTGTGGTTACAGAACCAGGATTAGTATCCAAACCGGTAGGCAAACCAAAATAGTTCTGTGTTCCTGAACTCAGTTTAGTACCCATACTGGTACGCAAACCAAAATAGTTCTGTGAACTCCGGAACCGGTCATAGTCTTAAGGTTTCCAAACCGATACGCATACCTAAATAGTTCTGTTGACTCCGGAACTTGGTTTGGTTAAATATTTATAAACCGGTACACGTAATGTGACTGACCTAAGTCACGAACGGAAATGGTATTTGTACTTTTGCATTTACTAACCATGTCGATTATCTTCAAGTGCGATTTAATTATTTCTACGAGATAATTAGCATTTGATTAATTCTCTAAAATACTAGACTTATTTGATCACATGATTGTGACTCAAGGATAATGTCTTAAGTGTTCATGAAAATGAGTATTAAGCTTTTAAGTTCAAATCGGCTAGTTTCGGCTAACCATGTTGAACATAGTATTTGTACACGGTACGGTTACGGTTTCACCTAACCAGAGTGTATATCTTGTTTATGTAAATCAGATTCAAAGATTCATCTAACAGTGGATATTGTTTGCTTGGTTCCAAAGCTATCTTAGCTTAAACCTAAAGCAACTTATGCTTTGAATGTCTATAAAAGGGGAACTTCATGCAACTGGGATTTTTGAATCCCGACACTACTTTTTGGTGTGTCCTAGTTGTATCTAGAGTGTCCTCTTCCTAACCCTTTTAGGGTTTAGCGACTACAAAATCTTCATAGGGATTCATGAATCCAGGTCCAGTTATCTTTTCTTGATAACTCGAGTATCATGATCTTAATCGATTGTTGAGTTGCTCACTTGATCAAGATAGATAGAAATCATCAAAAATTTTTTCGTCTCAAACTTTGTTGATTCCAAAGGTTTTATACTTGTGAGGTGAATAATAATATAGGATGCACTTCGGGTTGCATAAGTCCGGATTTTGAGGTTAGCTAGACTTTGTCTATTGCTATCGATTTCCATCACCTTTGATCAAACTATTTGATTGTAAAAGGAAATTATATATAGGATTAATCTGTGGGAGGCAAATTGGTTCAAGTCTTCAATTGAGTTGAAGCAACTCTTAGTTGGTGTGACGTCAGCTAAGGGAATCAATTGCGCGGAGTCCTGGTGGGATTCAAGAGGCGTAAGGAGCGCGACTGTACCTTAATCGGTGGGATACCTTTTAGGGCTCTAGTCCGAAGTTAATTGGTAGTAGGCTAGTTTCTGTAGTGGCTTAATATAGTTTGGTGTTCAATCTGGACTAGGTCCCGGGATTTTGCTGCATTTGCGGTTTCCTCGTTAACAAAACTTCTGGTGTCTGTGTTATTTCTTTTTCCGCATTATATTGTTTATCTTTATAATTGAAATATCACAGGTTGTACGTTGATCAATCATAGTAGATACATCCGACCTAGTTTGTTGGATACGACTTGATTGATTCTTGGACATTGGTCTTTAATACCGTTCAAGTTATCTCTTTGTGATTAGGTTCACGAATTTAATTCTGTAAACGTTCTAATCGCAAGAGAGAGAGAGATATAACTCTAGATAATATTCCTTGATTGAGTCTAACTCTCGGGGTTGTATTGAGTTTGTCCATACAAATTGCCCGAGAAAAAAGTGGTGGTGTATTTTGGTACCGCGCGTTTTCAAGATTATTTCACATTCATCAGTTAATTATTCGGCTTATGGAAATTGATAACAATAATTTTAAGTTATTCAAGTCAGGCCCATTAAGACTGTAACGGGTGTTTTTCACTAGTACAGTGTACAGAAACATAAACAGAAGAGCACTAGTAGTAGTAGAGAACATGTATCTTGATTTTGTTTTGTAATGGACAAAGTTGATTCACAAGGGGCCACAAAAATAATTCTTGCATTTGGCCACAAAAGATGCAGGACCGGCCCTGTGCAAACAATGAGCGTTATTCACGATGCAAAAGGTCTAGGTAAAGGAATGCCAAGTCTGCCATATGTCTCATTCATGACTGATCCTATATGATAGGAGCTGTATTTAGAGAAAAAATAATAATAAATATCCTAAAGAACAGGACTAGCCCTATAGAATAGTTCTCTTTAGGTTCTATCCGTTGCCACTTGGTACAAAATGCAGCCAGTTAAGATAGAGACGGTAACCACTCCACCATTTTCTCAATTTTCTTCCTGCGTTTGGAAAACAAATAATTTCAGATATCATCCTAGAAACGAATAAGAAAAAAGATTGAAAAACTTCAAACCAAACTACATACAGAAATAATGTGCCAATCATTTTGAGACCTATTTTCGTTATCCAAGTATTGCTTGAACGCTAATTTTCTATTGGAGCCTCTTCTGTAAGTAATTTACATTAATTTTCTTGTCATTCTCTTGGTTCCCGAACTTATTTACCTGCAAAAACTTAGAGTTTGATGTTTATATGTTTTCCTGACAGTGAGTGGACGGATCTAGGAGAATCATAGCGGAGGCAAAATGATGCATATAGTCATGTTTCCTTGGTTTGCAATGGGTCATCTAACTGCTTTCCTTCACACTGCGAACAAATTCGCGGAGAGAGGCCATAGAGTTTCTTTCTTAATACCCAGCAAAACACAATCCAAGCTCACCTCGTTCAACCTTCATCCGAGCCTCATCAGTTTCATTCTACTAGAAGTCCCACGCGTTGATGGCCTCCCATCTCATGCACAAACCACTGCAGACATTCCATATCCTCTGTATACTCACCTTATGACAGCCATGGATCGTACTGAACCAACCATTGAATCCATTTTGCTTGACCTTAAACCTGACTTAATCTTCTATGATTTTACTCATTGGCTCCCAGTGCTGGCTCGTCGACTTGGCATCAAGTCTATACATTACTGCATCATCAGTCCAGCAACTATTGCTTATGATATGTCCCCAGCACGAGACCAGGAATCAGAACTAAACCTGGAACTTCCGCCTTTGGGCTTCCCACCTTCGTCCGTGAAGCTCCGCTCGTTTGAAGCTAAGGCAAGTGCCGCCTTCAGAAATATAGAGTATGGTAGCGGTGTCTCATTCCACGATCGAATGATGATATCATTAAGCGATGGTGACGCTTTGGTTTTCAAGGCTTGTAGGGAGATGGAAGGGGAATTCTGTGACTATCTAGAGAAACAATTTAAAAAGCCCGTTCTAGCATCTGGACCTGTAATTCCTGAAACGCCCACTTCCACTCTAGATGAGAAATGGGACAAGTGGTTAGGCGGATTTAAGAAAGGATCAGTTGTCTACTGTGCACTTGGAAGTCAATCTAACTTGAACAAAGACCAGTTCCAGGAACTGGTTTTGGGTCTGGAACTTACTGGCTTACCATTTTTGGCTGCACTGAAACCACCAACAGGAAATAGTTCAGTCAAAGAAGTGCTTCCAGAAGGATTTACAGACAGAGTGGAAGGGAGAGGATTTGTGGAAGGGGGATGGATTCAGCAGCAACTGATACTGAGTCACCCTTCCATTGGGTGTTTTGTGACCCATTGCGGATCAGGCTCGATAACGGAGGCATTAGTTAATGAATGCCAGATTGTATTATTACCACAGATTGGTGACCAGATTATAAATGCGAGGTTCTTAGCAGGGGATTTAAAAGCTGGAGTTGAGGTTGAGAGAAGAGAGGAAGATAGTTGGTTTACGAAAGAAAGTATCTGCAATGCTGTGAAGTTAGTGATGGAAGAAAATGGCGAAGTTGCTAACGAAGTGAGACTCAACCATGATAAATGGAGAAAGTTTTTGCTAAAAGATAATCTTGAAGCCTCTTACACTGACGAATTCATCAACAAACTTCAAGAAATAATAGCGAGTACGCCTAACAGGTAACTGCTAGTTATGAATTCCTAGTACTATACTGTATTTCTGAACCAATAAAAAGTGAACGAACAAGAAAAGTGATTTAATTTGCTCTATGTAAATGGATGTTTATGTGTACAACTAAGTGTAACTCGTGGCATAATGGCACTGTATCTTGTGACTTAGGTGCAGGCGCATGTATTATTCTTTATGTGAAATAAATATGGTGGCGCCAAAATAAGAGGAATGGTGCTTATCATTTGTAATTTTTTTTTGGAGGAATGTAATGCGTATAAAACTTGGTGTTAGTGTTGAGTTTGGCTAGTGTGCTTAGCTAGTATAATCCTTCGCATGGTTTGAGCAACTTCAATATTCTCTAATAAAAAGCAAATTAAATTTTAAAAGAGATGTGAAGTTTCCATGCAGAGATGATCCATGGTAAGAAGCAGTTATCCTTAAGAAAATTATCTCCCACGAACCATCTTATGGGAAGTTTTGCAGGATTTAATCAATGACACAGATTGAATTATCTCTTTTGAGTAATGGTAATGGTAGAGTACTAAACAGGAGAATACAACCTTCTATTGAGGGGATTGAGTCAGTTTGAATCTTGGCTATGACAACCACCATTGATTTCTTTCGAAAACAAACAGTCTGGAACTTGATCCTGCATCATGTGTACACTTTCTTTTGGCTAAGCAAACGAAACAGAAAATATATTAGACGAAAAGACGATACAAGCAAACAAAAAGAAGAAAAGGTGATAGTTGAAAACACCATATCCATCAAAGAAAGACAGTGACAACACCTCGTAATCTAATAAAACTTGGTATCTAAATCGCAGTACAAAAGAAAAAAAGTCACCCAAATCTTCTCTTTTTCTGCTCAAACGTCAAGACCGTTAAGTGTCAATGTGGTGGTTGAGTGAGGGATATGTTATGTATTGTCATTAACTCCACATGCAATTTCGTTGACACAGAAGAGATCTAGTTTTACAGAGAAATAATTTGCATTGATTCATATGACTGTAAAAAAAAATTCCTCTTTAAGTGTTTCAATTTCAGAAAACAGATAGTTTGAGAGCTCGTCCTAGAAGCGAAAAACAAAAAAAATAGTGTAAACCTTAAAAACCAAGGCAAAGAAGAAAATGATGTGCTCATCAGCTTGAGGCCTATTTTTGCTAAGTAATGCTTGGGCATAGCGGAGAAACTCACATGAAAGGTTCTTAAATGAGCGACTTTTACATGTACCAAGTATACTAAGCTGCCCATACCTAACAGGTCCCCCCACCCAAGAATTCCCATCAAGGAAATATATGATGTTAGAAAGAATTAAGAACCTTTTAAGTTACCGCTTACCTGTGTTGCTTCAAATTTACAACTACGATATTAGCCAAGTATTTGGGTGTTAAGTCTGTCATGCACGCGTTCAATTTTCCAATGTACGAGCAAAGTCTTTGAGAACTTACCATTCAAATGTACATTCTAATGACATCCGAATCTCCTCCATTTGAAGGCTATTTAAGGGCCTTTTACCTTATATCATATCTCGCCACTCAGTATCTACTTGCAACTTAACATTACAGCAATTTCTTTGCTTTCTATTGGAGCATTTGGTGTAAGTAATTTATACAGTATTGTAATCATTTAAAAACTAGTACTACTTGTTTAAAGAATAATTCAGAAGCCTAACTTGTGCCTTTTTCTGGCAGTGTGTGGACAGTTTAAGGAGATTTATGGCGATGAATGGTGGAGGCAAAATGCTGCACATAGTCATGTTTCCTTGGTTTGCAATGGGTCATCTAACAGCTTTCCTTCACGCTTCGAACAAACTCGCAGCAAAAGGCCATAGAGTTTCTTTCATAATACCCACCAAAACGCAATCCAAAATCAACTCGTTCAACCTTCATCCAAGCCTCATCAGTTTCATTCCACTAGATGTACCACGCGTTGAAGGCCTCGTCCCGTCTGATGCAGAGACCACTGCAGACGTCCCTTTGCCTTTACATACTCACCTCATGACAGCCATGGATCGTACTGAGAACACCGTCGAATCCATCTTCCTTGACCTTAAACCTGACTTGATCTTCTTTGATTTTACTCACTGGATCCCATCCCTGGCTCGTCGACTTGGTATTAAATCTATCCATTACTGCATCATCAGTCCAGCAACTATTGCTTACACAACGACCCCAGCACGAGACCAAGAATCAGAACTAAACCTGGAACACCCGCCTTTGGGCTTCCCACCTTCGGCTGTGAAACTCCGCTCCTACGAAGCTAAGGCAAATGCCTCCTTTAGGAGGAAAGTACTAGGCAGTGGTGTTTCGTTCCACAATCGAATGATGACAGCATTAAACGAGTGTGACGCCATGGCTTTCAAAGCTTGTAGGGAGATGGAAGGAGCATTCTGTGACTATCTAGAGAGACAATTCAAAAAACCTGTTCTACTCTCAGGACCTGTAATTCCTGAAACACCCACTTCCACTTTAAATGAGAAGTGGCAAGAGTGGCTAGGTGGATTCAAGAAAGGATCAGTTGTCTACTGTGCACTTGGAAGTCAATCTAACTTGAATAAACACCAGTTCCAGGAACTGGTTTTGGGTCTGGAACTTACTGGCTTACCATTTTTGGCTGCACTAAAACCACCAGCAGGAAACAGTTCAGCCGAAGAAGTGCTTCCAGAAGGGTTTACAGACAGAGTCAAGGGAAGAGGAATTGTGGAGGGAGGATGGATTCAGCAGCTACTAATACTGAGTCACCCTTCCATCGGGTGTTTTGTGACCCACTGTGGATCAGGCTCGATAACAGAGGCATTGGCTAATGACTGTCAGATTGTATTGTTTCCACAGATTGGTGACCAGATAGTCAATGCTAGGTTGATGGCAGGGGATTTAAAAGTTGGAGTTGAGGTTCAGAGAGGAGACGAAGATGGCTCGTTTACTAAAGAAAGTATCTGCAATGCTGTGAGGTTAGTGATGGACGAAAAAGGCGAAGTTGCTAACGAAGTGAGACTCAACCATGCTAAATGGAAAGAGTTTTTGCTGAAAGATAATCTTGAATCCTCCTACACCGACGAATTCATCACCAAGCTTCAGGATCTGCTATAGTGAGCACTTGTGACAGATGACTGCTAGTTATGTATTAGTACAGTCTTTGTGATTTTATGTTTCATCAACTTCGTTGAATCAATAATAAGCGAATGAACATGTTCATTTTCCAAGCAAGTTTGTACGAGAAAAGAATCACCACCCACCAAGCCAGAGATGTTTGAAAATTCAAGGATGTCTATTCTATGTAGGGTCTATCTCACATTGAGAGCTGAGAGGCTACCGTTTAAAGTATCCATCTCCTACAGCATAATGAAGAAACACATGGCCTAAGCCCTTTACAGCATTCACATTATTTTCTTTGTTTGGTACCACAGGAAAACTGTCCTTCAACTTTGGAACCAGCAAAATTTACTGCATGACCAACAAAATATACTGAAGAAAGTTATTGTGACCAACAAAATTTACTGCATGATTGTTACCATCACGAAGAAACAAACAAGCTTAAAATCATAAAAGAAATCCGACTTCTCAGCCAGCAGAAAGCTTTCATCTAAACTCTCTCTCTCCTAATCTTAGGCCTCATCAGTTGACAGGATTGGTGACCAGATAGCAGACGCAAGGTTGACGGGAAGGGAATTTATAAGTTAGAGTTAAGGTCGAGAGAGAGGAAGAAGAAGATGGTTCACTGACACAAGAAACTGAGATGCTCTGATGCTTGAGATGGATGAAAACAAACAAGTCATAATGGAGACTACGAGAAAAAACTGCTGCTACAACATAATGTTGAATCGCCCTACACTGATGAATTCATCAACAATCAATTGATTTGTGACAGATGACAGCTATGTATTACTACTATCTTTGTGATTCGGTGTCTTTTCGTTTTTGCTGAATCAAGAACAAGAGAACATTTAATTTACGCTAAGTAATAAAACACGCATGATTTTGTTACTCACTAAATATATCCAGCTACATTACTCTTCCGTTGGACATTTCAGAGTTAAGGATATCAAAACACTTCATATCTCAAAAAGAAAGAAAAATCATTACAGGTATTATTAGTTCCTACAAAATGTATCCGCACTTTTTAGGTAGTGAAATGAACCACATGAAGCAGTCATACAGTTCCACTAGCAAAACTACAGGGGAAGTGGTGTCATACCTGTAGATGATACAACTGTAGGTCAAGTTTTATTCTTCTGCTTTGTTGCTGACAGCTTTCATTTTTCTTCGTAATAAATGTTGCATATCAAGGGTGTTGATCTTTGAAGCCAGTATGAAATCATTCTCAGTCAGCCCACTAACAGAATGTGTCCAAATATCAATCTTCACATTGTTCCAACCAGTAAGGTGGAGATCAGGATGATGATTTTCTGCTTCTGCAATATTTGCCACCAACTTAAACAATTCTAACCCTTTAGTAAAGTTCTTCACTTTCCATGAGCGGTTCAGCTTCAAAGTACCTTCTTCATTTACCAAATTCCATCCCTGGACCTCCGGAATAAGCTTCATAGCAGCTTCTTCAGTCATGGGTCGAAGATCCTTCGAGCTACATGAGACACACTTCTTGGTCGATAAATCATTTGCTGCTGCGCAAAAATTACGAAATCCATAAAATCTATTACTATTATATGTAACTCTCAAATGCTCTCGAACTGGCTTATTAACTTGACAAGTTGAGCTTCTAAGAGTTTCATGAGTATTGATCAAGTATGTCAATGGCGCCTTAGACTTGCAGTAGTTCGAGGGAATAAGTAAACGGGCTTGAGACAACATACGGCACATAATGAAATTCATTCCCTTTAACAATTTTTGTAATAAACAGCGAAATGGATGTAACAACAAGCTAATGAATTGACCTTTCTCGACTCTCTTTTCAGTTTCGCCCACTGCAAGTACTCGTTCTGCAAAACTATTCCTAATTTGTTATACCTACCCAATTGTTCTTTTAAGATCCACACAACATATATGTTAACAATCAAGGTTGAATAAGATTACCCGTACTGGTGCCGAGTTCTTCCTTTTGATTTTGCATCTAAATAGATATACCTGTAGTTTCAGCGTGGATGAAAAAAAATCAAAATTCTATGATCAAGACACCCACAGATACCCAGAAAACAACACATTCAAATCAACAACATTACATATACAAAAATGCACAAATTATTGAATTCATAAGGATCCCAGCAAATTAAAAATGATTCAAATTTCATAAGGATCGAATTTATGAATAAATTTATTCACGAAGGGTTACTAGATTTAGCTAAACCCTAATTAGAGATCAAAACTCAAATTTTCAAATAACGTTCTTCAAAAAGTATTTTTAAGGAACAAAAAGAGTACCTCTTTGTGGTTCTTCCCTTGTAGAATTAGGGTTAAATTACTTCTCCCTTCTTCTGCGTTTTACTCCTCCAGAATACTCTTCTTTTTAATGCAAGATGCAAATCAGTTGCAATGTGATGGCTAACCTAATAGACTCCTTTGGTGGTTGGCGGAGCTCCATTTTCATTCAGTCCCGTCGGTTCGAAGACGACCTTAACCCGTCCACATGATTCTGAACCAAAATTCCTAGATATTTTAAACCACGATATTTACCTCGTTTAATTAGGATTTTTGTTAAAGGGAGAGCAAAACCAGATTCGAGGTGAGCAAAACCAGATCCGAGTTTATTAGGCACCACATGTACTTCCTCTTATGTCCGATTACGATTTTTGCTCTCCTCGGATCTGTTTTTGCTCTCTCTTTAACAAAAATCTTAATTAGGGGCCATGGTTTTTAATTGGGGGCCTAGACATTTTATTTGCACCCCAAATTTTTGAGGGGCGTATTAAACCGATAATGAAAATACTATTTTACCCTTTATTAAGAACGCGAAATTGGGGGATATAAGAAAAGGACAAAAACTGGATCCAGATATCAATTCGGGGTCACCCCTTATCTAAATATTTTTTTAAATCCTAATCTACCCCTCACTAATCAGGTTTAGTGGTTAATAATAATTAGGAAAAATCTTAAGATTTTTTTATAAATGATTAGTGTGTGTTTTATTTGAATTTGGGTTAGTGAGGTGAGAGTAGAAGGAGGGAAAAATAATTTGAGAGAGAAATATTTTTGGGAAAAATGGAGGATGATTGTGAAAGAGAATTCTTTCTTGTTGAATCTTTAGCTCAACTACATTAAGGATCACATCTTGAATCTTGATTAACGACAACAACTCACAATTGCAACTCTTTGTTGAGCCAACACCCTTGAATGATGATTTTGGATTGAGTATGGAGAGTTTCTTGAAGAACCAACACAAGAAAGTAAACTTGCACAACATACTAGCATCCCCAACACACAGTAAAAAGTTTGCTTAGATGTCGAAAAATCGAATTTTTCTTGAAACCCGCCATTTTTTCCTTTGAAAAACCTCGGTCCGGCATGGTAGTTGTATGAATACCATGCATGGGTAGTCAAGGTACCGGCATTGTATTCATACTACGACCATCGGTGGCGATATCCCCATTTTGAATAATAAATAGAAGCATAGCATTCTACCAAAAAAAGCGTGCAGTACATAGGTAACCTTTTTACCTAACAAGGAATATACTACGGAATATTCAACCGGCATGGTTTCATTGATAGGTTACCATCTTGGGTATCGCATGAAAAACATACGAAACAATTCCATCTCAAACCAAAAACCGGCATTGAAATTTTATAAACATCAACAGGAACAGGTGCAAGCGTGGTACCATCAATATCGATAATCATAGGCACCAAAACCGGCGTTGTTCGATTACAACTTTACAATGCTTGGCACCTACAAAAAAACATGCAAGGATAAATGTTTTCCAAAGCTAAATTAGGCATTCAATATCAATTATTTTCAATGCGGAATGTGTGTAACTTGGAACAATAGGTTACAATAATGCGGCATACTTGCTTTAGAGCGTTGTTTTCTTATGAAACACATACGCGGAATAGGTTTCAAATTTTGTCTTCCGTTTTGGTTAACTTAGACTATGCGGGAACAATGGTCGAGCATGCCGGTAATGGTTTCCGGCATAGTGTTGTTATTGTGTTTGGAACTAATTTGCATTCGATCTTTAGGTGGTGCCATATATTAATCCAACAAATGCAGAGCCACTTTATCGGGATACGTCGGAATACTATAAAATCCCTCCGGAATGTAACCAAAGAATACTTTTCACCTAGTATCTTGAACATTACTAATGGATTGCTAGTAATGAACCTTCTAATGAATGCGAAATTGTTCTTATGTATGGAATAACAGATCGAAAGGAAGCAATCGCTTGGGCTAAAGAGATGGCCCTTAATAACATGTGTGTGTTGGTGAGGAATACCGAAGGTTCAAATAGGCGTTTTGAGATGGCTTGCGAGAGAAGTGGGAAATACAAGGAGAAGAATAACCACAAGAGAAAGGATTATGTGTATCCAAAGAAGACTAATAGGGTATACAAGACTAAATACGAGGAAGAATAATTTCCGTTTAAGCTTGTATTCCGTTTAAATGACATGAACAATATTGTGAGGTTTTGTGTGGCTGTCATAACCACCGGGATCGAAAGATTTTGTTGGTCACTCCTTAGTTGCGAATCTAAAACCTGACGAGTTCGAGGATGTAAAGAGATTGACCAAAGCACTTATCAAACCGAGACAAATTCTCAGAGTCTTCAAGGAAAAGGATGAGACTAACGTGTCTTCTCTACGTACAATTTATGCCGTACAAGCAACTATTAGAAAGGTGGAATAGGAAGGGAGGAGCGTTATGCAAGAATTTGAGAAGATAGTTTGGGATCACAACTACACGCGTATCATTAAAAGAGGGCCGGACGAGAAGCCCCTTCAAATATTCGTTTCGCATCCTTTGCTCTCACAATTGGCAAATACATGTTGTGGTGTTCTTTTGATGGATTGCACCTACAAGACAAACAAATACAATATGCCGTTGTTCAACATCGTGGGGCAAACCTCGGACAAGGTAACATTCACATTGGCTTGGTGTTTAATGAAAAACGAGAGGGACTATAATTATCATTGGGCATTACGACAATTGAAATTGTTCTTCCGGGAAAATCAACTTTCGAGGGTCATCGTAACTGATAACGATGACGCATTAATGAAAGCAATATCCGACGTCTTCCCGGACGCACAAAATTTCCTATGTACATATCATATACGTAATAATGTGATAAAAACTTGCCATGCCTTGTTCGAACCCGCAAAGGCGGATATTAAGAAGAGAATGATGGTACAACTAGAGGAAGATGATCGAAAGAACAAACTATCCCCCGAAGAAGAAGAAGATGAGAGAGGCAAGATAAAGGAGAGAGTGGACAAAGAACATGCGGAAAATCATAAAAAGTGGCTGGAATTTCTAAGAGATTGGGAGAAAGTTTATTGGTCTCTTACAGAGGTTATGTACGAAAAGAGATTGGAGAAGTTTATTGCCGATTGGAACGAAGTTTATCCGACTGCCGTCTGGTATTGTCGGACTCAATGGTTGGATAAGTTCAAGGAAAAATTTGTACGTGCATGGACAAACCGGTATAGACACTTCAAGACTGAAGCAACTAGTGCAGCTGAGGCCGCTCATGGGAGATTTAAAGATCTCATCCAGTCAGTCAAGGCAATGTGGTTACGGTCACTAGAGGCAATGGAGCAATACTTTAAGCAAGATATCAATAGGATCAAGGAGGCTTTTGAGAAAAGCTCAATGGAAAGGATGACTCCATTTCTTCGTTATGGTAAGTTTCTCCAAGGAATATAATTCAACATCTCTCATTGGGCAATAAAACATATGATGAGACAAATGGAATACGAGAAAAATTACGGAAAACCGGGTGATGTGTGTATTTGTCCCGACATGTCTTCATTGGGGCTTCCGTGTCGTCATATGCTTGTGAAGTATGAAGAACTGATACCTATTGAGGTCATTGATCCGTTTTGGAAGCAACTATCTTTCGACCCCCCCCCCACCCCCTTCGGGGGATCCCGGGCAATCTCCATGGGATACGAACGAATCAAAGGAATTCTTCGAAGCTTACTCACGTGGCACCTCGGTTAGCCTACAAGTCTTGTTGAGCCAACTAAGGCTAATTACTCGTCCATGGATCGCCCAAAGCGAAGAGCCAAGAAAGGGAGATCCAACAGGAAGACCACAAACTAAAACAAAAAGGAAAAAACAAAGGGTAGAATTGAAAGAAATGACTCAACGTGAAGAAGAACTCGCGGTAAGTAAGAAACGAGATCTAACCGCATGTGAGATTTCGGAACAGAGGTTTGTGGAAGCGCAGGTTCCAAACAAAAGAGGTAGGCGATGAAGGAACCGCTAAGTCAACAACAAACGAAGGAATCCGTATCCACACCAAAAGCCAACTCATCGGAGGTTCCAAAGAAGAGGGGTAGGCCGACAAAGGTATCAACATAAAGTGTCAAAGAACAACAATGTGAGCATTATGAATCCATACCCATAGTCGATCTAGCGGAGGTTCCAAAGAAGAGGGTAGGCCGACAAAGGTATCAACATCAAGTGTCAAAGAACAACAATGTGAGCATTCCGAATCCATACCCATAGTCGCTCTAGCGGAGGTTCCAAAGAAGAGGGGTAGGCCGCCAAAGGTATCAACATCAAGTGTCAAAGAACAACAATGTGAGCATTCCGAAGCCATACCCATAGTCGATCTAGCGGAGGTTCCAAAGATCGACTATGGAATCTTTTGGGTTACCGTAATCGTGAATAAATTTGTTAAAAATCTTCAACCACATGGAATCCCGCGTGCTGCTGTCTATAGTTGAAGGACGAGTTTCAGCGTACCATGCTTGGGTGATTGCTAAATCTTCCTCCGAGTCAAACGATGCCATTGGTTGTATGGTGGATTAGGTACTATACGAAGCTATTTATTGATAATTATTCTAGGGTTTAGGGTTTCAAAGATAAGATGCTCAAGGAGATATATAAGAACACGAGTTTTTGGCTTTTGGGTCCAGAATTAGCTCTCTTTATATAGAGAAAAAACGTCAACGACTAGTTTTTTTGAAAATCGCTACAACCTAGGCATTGTAGTATCGTGAAACAGGATGCCGGCTTATGCTTCCGGCATGGTTTATCATAAGCTTACAGTGCCGGTACTAGGAAATTTTTTAACAGAGATTGGGCCAAATATGCAACCAATACCGGGTAACGGGAACCGGCATTCAATCTATAATACCGACTATGCCGGTAGTTGTGAAATTCAAAAAAAACGGCTAGTTTTTTGAAAAATATGACCGTTGGAGTTTAATCTCTATATAATACCCCCATTCCTTTGGAAAAATCTACACAAACCAGCAACCAAATAACAAAAATCATTCTCTCAAGAAACCAAGCACGGTTAAAGCTTCACAAAGGATGGGGGATTCATCATCTTCCTTTATTTGCAAAGTAAGTAGATTTACTAACAATATGATCTTCACTACTATGACGCACGACTAATATAATCTTCTCTTACAGAGTCATCATTGCAAGTGTCAAATTTGCAAGTCACCTTCTCATCTAGCCATGGACTGTCCTTTTATTTATTCAAAGTGTAGAAGCTGTGATGGGACACGCCGGTTTTTGGATTGCAAAAACGGATGATCTTTGAAAATGGAAGAATGTTTCTAAGGTGTTTGAATCACCCAAATTGCGATGAGTTTCAATGGTTTGACAAAGATGTTCAACTTGCTTGAGTCAAGAGAAAACTACAAGGGCCAATGCAAGCCAATCGATGGGTGTGATGGGTGTTATATGAAGGGAAAGGAATATGTTGAAAGAGAAGAAAAACCAATGAAGCTGATCCTTGACACCCCCCTCCCGGACGATGTCTTCGAAGAGGTTCGAGAAAGGCTCAAAGGTCCCACAATTGTTGAAAAGGGATGGAAATAGATTATCTTTAACCAAATGCAATGCATGCCATGTTTTTTAGCATGTTTTAATTAAAAGTTTCAAATCCAATGAAATAGATTAATTAGGAATAAAATAAAAGAGCATTCGAAATGGATTTTTATTCAAAACTACCGGACTACTAGGCATAGAGGTATTCAATTTTGATCGGTTTTTCGACAACTATGAAAATTTGAAAATATCATAAAACCGGCATAGATGTTAGAAAATTCTACTATGCCGGTACCTTCGAATATCTATATAGGAGAATGGAATTTTTAATCTTCTTGATCCGGTATGGTTTTATACACAATTTCATTGCCGGTTACCAGAACCGGCATTGATTTAAAATTATTAAACATTGCCGGTACATAAACTGGCATTGTTAACCTGAACTTATCTATGCCGGTGCAAAAAAATCTCGCAAGGATAAACATGTTCAACATAAACGAATCACTAGAAATCAAAACATGTTCAACATAATCACTAGAAATCAAAACATGTTCAACATAAACCAAACAACTGGAAATGTTCTTAATCCAGGTATCCTAAACCAAAAGCAAACCAAACAACTAAAGAGTTAACCGCGAGGTACAAACGAAAACAAGTTCGGAATTGTTCAAGACGTGACAACCACCATCCAAAAAAAGAAACACAACTAAACAGTTAAATCCTTTGGGTGGTCTTTTGCTTCTTTTGGGACGGTTTGTACTTAGTTTCCCGAACAAAACAAAGCTTTTGCACAAAACATAAAGTGGTTCAACTATTAATTCTAGACAACAAAAATAGATTTTATAAAGTATTAGATGTAAATCATAAGCATGATGCAAGACTAAGCATACACCATGAGACAAAATCACAAATAATCAAGAAAAATCATAAATCAATTTAGAATAGTGCAAAAGTCATAAAAGAATTAATTAGAATTACCACACGCATGAAAAATGGCTTCCTCCATCGTCCCAGTGTTGGGGTTTAGCTCCTCATGTTATTCACGTGCTCAAAATAATTGTTCATAGCTCAAATAGGTGAAAAACAAGAGTAAACTAAGGGCTTTTTAATAAAGTGGCCACCTTTTTGACACTGGATTATGCTCACTAAAAGACATTTAAACCCTATCAAATGTTCTAGTTAAATCATAATCCCTATTATGAACCATAATTGATAACAAGTATCGACACTTATATAAACCAAAAGAACTTAAACCAAACATTACAAAATAAAAAGAGTTGACCAAAAAGAATGACGAAATATACCCTAATGAATTCATATTTGAATTTCTTTCTCCTTCATGGTCTTTATTATCACCAAGATCAAATCCTTCACAGTTATAGTTATGGAAAACAATTACCACACAAAAAAACATTCATGGAATTGACAAAATTCCCCCAAATTCAACCAAATTTTCAATGATTCAAACCAGATCCTTTGCTTATCTCAATTTTTAAAACCCATTGTTCACGAGAACCCATCCAAAAAAGTACCCTCGATCGATTTACCATATGAATACATGTAATATAAACATAAAAATAAAAATTGATGACAATAGCTTGAAAATTTACCATCTGGTTTTAATGAATCGAAAAAGGAAGATCAATAAAAAAAACAAACTAAACTTGAGTATCCAATTTTCAACAATTGAATTTCATCCAAAATTGATGTTGTTTTGTCGATTAAGAAGACGTTGATTCCAAACATCAACAATTTCTTTTGTTTCTTATCTTTTATTTGTTTCTTATGCTAATGAACAAAGCGAGTGGTGTTTGCACTAGGGCTTTAAAGAAAGGGAAATTGGTAATTTTCGTATCTACAATTGACTTAATCAACGCCTCACGACTAATACGGGTGGGTCCAGCTGTGAAATCAAACGGAAATGCCAGTTTATAAAAGATTTAAATTTTCTGGCCGGTATATTAATTAGGGGTCAGGAAGTTGGTCATTTTATTAATTTGCCCGTAAACGAATAAAGCAGACAGTTTGCAACGCTTCAGTGGCGTTACAAACAGTTGTTACAATAGGTGCGAACTGTTACAGAGAAATAAGTCTGCCTTATAAACGATATTATGGTAGTTGAACTGCTGTTGAACATCGATATGTTCTTCAGCCCTTCTTCTTCTCCATGCAGATATACACCAATAGAGAAAATTCTCCGCAACCTCTGTTCTTTCCTTGCAACCTCCCAATGTTCTTGACCCTTCAATGAAGATATACATCTCTTTTTTTTTTTCCAAGCCAAGAGGAAAATTCTCCGCAACCTGTGCCAACCTCCCTTAGGTCCCCAAAGTCTCCACCTCTACCTCCCACGACTCCTTTTATACTCAAGAAGACTTGAATCTCTTTTTTTCTTCCAAGCCAAGTCACGGGAAAAATCTTTCTCTCTTTTGGCGTCCAATATTTTTCAAAACTCTCTATATTTGTAATATAAGATCTTAACAGAGTTTATCTTCTTTTGAATCACACGTAATTGCCTAATACAATTTCTTCAATTCTATCAAGCTTTTCTGGAAACTTCCATCATTTCTTCAAGGGACTTCTCCATGTTTCCTTCCTGATTATACTTGCAACCCAACATCTTCTTTAACTTGCCAAGCCTTAACTAGTAGTTTAATATATCAAACACATAATTAGTATACATATAAGATTATGTGTATATTAAATTTGGTCGAAGCAATTAACAATACTTAAAAGCAAAATTTTCGCCAAAATTAAGTTGGGTCATGAAGATGGTGTCTGTGCGGGAGTTGGTGCGGGAGGGTTTTTACGGGAGTAACTTGGTTGCCCCTCATCCAAAGCGGGGTCCGTATAGGATTTTTGACCATTGCGCAAAAACCACTTTTCGAGCCAATTTAATCTTCAAAGACATAAAATACCAAAATAAATACAAAATATTAACATTTACGAGAAAATTGAGACTAAAATAGACACATCAACTTCATCATTTCTTCAATTCTATCAAGCTTTTCCTCGAATTCCATCATTTCTTCAAGGGACAAGACCTCTTTCCGGTAGCAACCCAACATCTTCTTTAATCTCAAACACAACTATTTCCAATACTTAAAAGACGGTCTTATTAATATCTACCAAATGGCATAAGGATGTGACCATTGCGGGTAATCTTCCATGGTTCATCCTATCTTTTCCTCCTAATAATCGTGGTTCCCTATCCCTCAATTGGGTCCGGTTTTGGAACATACTCTACATGCAACCGATTTGGAGTTGAATAGCACCGAGAAAGGTCGAGATCAAAACATTGAAAAGCGGCCGTCTGGGAAAAGTGCTAATTGATTATATCCAAGATGACACATCACACGCGTAGGATTAGCCATAACGTATCCTTTTGGGTGGAACAACGGCCCATGGTAAAATGCAACGTTACCAAACCTCAAAACACAGCGGTTTCCTCTAGCCTCCTTGTAAGGGTCGAACACAACATCTTTGGTACTCATTGCGTCCAAAGCCAATCTCATATCGATCAGTCGACCTATGTTCTAGGGCTTTGGAGTATTGTTGAACTCGTATCTCTTAGCTAGAGGCGTATCGGGTTACGGAAGGTCTATGATCTTCAAGGGGGGTTAGGCCTTGAACAAGGTTGGGAAGTGTTCATAAGCCCACACCTATTCCAATGTGAAGCAATAAGTTTTGTTTCTAAGTTCACGATAAGAGTACATATGAACAATATACATAATAACATAAGTTTAAGAACAAATTTACTGCTGAGAGAGTGAAATTCCCGACAAATTGGTTGGTTTTAGCCTTAGAGGCCCTTCTCATCTCCATCATCAAATGTGCCATTACCGCGGTGCCCAAAGAATATACATAGACACCTTCCAACGGATCCAAGTACTGAATGTAGTTCGCACTAACCCTGTTGCCATTGGTGTCAGGGAATACCCTAGTGCCCAAGATGTATAACAGTAAGCGGCGATAAAGTTATAACGAATTTTTTAGGGTCCCATCCATCCTCCAAACTTCTTTTCTTTGTCTTTTTAAAATTCTTCTTAAGCGGCGTCAACTTGATTGTCTTTGTCTTACCAGGACGTGGATTCATAAAAGCTCTCCCGAAGTTTTGTAGTTCCAACCAAACAGCTTGTTAGTCGGACCGTGCAACGTCGACCATTCTAGGTCCATAGACTCAACTCCTTCCCGCAATTGATTTGCCGATAACATTCAAGCCTAGAATGTTACGAGCATCTTCGAGGGATGAAGGTCATCTCCCCAAAAGGGAAGTGCATGGTATCGGTTTCACCATGATACCTTTCGACGAAAAAGTGTGATAATGAGAATCGGGCTTCACATAATTTTCAACCAAAGCATATAGACCAGAATCCTTTACTATTGTTTGGACCTCTTCACATTCCTCGGACAAGTCCCAACCATCCGCGGCTTGGTTTTGGCAAACACGCACAGCCTTCTTATGATCCTACATTTAGGAGAGACAATACAATTAAAAGATTTTACATAAATAGACAACAATACATATGTACAAGATAGAAAATGCTTACATAGGTTTGATAGATAGTACGAGCCCACGAGTTCTTGTATCCAAATAGTGTTTTTGGTTCCGGAGCTTCGCCCCAAATTCTACCACGTTCAAGATCAGGTATCATGTCATCAATGTGAGGAAGGTGGGAACCTTTAACTTTCACTTTGACGTTTCCCTTCTTGCCATTGCTTTGTATTGGTTGTTGAATTGGGCCACCAACTTCGCTTTGGCTTGCTAATTGACTTTCCTCTTCATCTGGTTCATCTTGATCATCGTGCTCACGGTTTGCAAGTCGACTACGGTCACTACCACTCTCCCAAATTATCCCTCTTGTACCAGCCCCCAAACGTATCTTACAACCTTCGTCTTTCCCTCGAGGAGGCAGAGACTGAGGAGTATCAAGACCGTCCTTCCTTCTTCTCTTAGTGACAGCATCTTTATTTTTTCTTTTGTTGGCATCCTTTGCTTTTGACCTATATCGTAAGCACACGGAAAGCAATGAATATAAGACGACTCACCTTCAGTTTTAGTACCGGCATTTACTACTTAAACTAAACCACGCCGGTTTAATGTTCCGGCATATAAATGCAACCTAAAATCTATGCCGGTATTATTACGGTTTTTTGTATGTTTTAAGTCTACTTTGCTGAATCATTACAAATGTTTTAAGTGAAACAAAAATCTACCGGCATGACTCGAATTATCATTAAACAAAGCATGCCGATACTAAACTAAGCAGCCTTTGTATTCATCCTAGATTGAATGCGGTAGGAAAATTCAGTTCCGGTGAATTTGAGGATGGAAACCGGCATTGTATTCATCCTAGATTGATTGCCGGAACACAAAACCGGCACTGTATTCATACGAATTTCAATGCCGGTACTCTCTGAAACCCAACTGTTTGAGTTAGGTTTCGCGATTCTAACCTAAACCCATTTCCATAGATCGATTTAAACACTTACAAAGTAGTTTTAAATGACTTACCTTCTCACAGAAGCCATATATTTGAGTAGTTGATCGTCAGATAACGTTGCTTCTTCGTGTTCTTGCTCTTGAGCAATCTTAGCAAGTCTTTCCGCTTTGTTTTTGTTGAGCAATCGATGATGTTGAGTTCGATTGGGCATTTGGTTTCTTTCGTGGAGGCATTGTTTATGATTCGGGTTGGTTAATCGACGAAGAAATTTTTGAATCGACGATTAATCGACGAAAAACGGATGAAGAACGATGAAGAACGATGAAAAAAAAAATATTCAGAACCTAACCCTAACAGTGCCGGTGTTGATTTGTGTAAATGGGGGATATATGAATTTGGTTTTTGATTTTAATGTTTTAGTAGAAAGGGTATTATGGTCTTTTCATAATGTTTTTTAATTAACCAAAGGGTATTTTAGTATTTTCATACCCAAAAATCACCCCTTAACACACACCATGGGTTGGGAGAAGTAATCAATATCCCCCAATTCCTTTTTATATCCCCCAATTGCGCGTTCTTTATTAAACCTAAATCTTAAAAATCAGTTAACTCTAATTAGAAACCTTAATTAGGCCCCCAATTCATATACCCTAAACTAAAAGAGAAAATCAGTTTCTCTTTCTTCTTTTCATCTTCCTCTCCTCCCCTTTCTCTTCTCCACCACCACCATTAACGACTCCTCCGAAGAATTTTTTTTCTTCACCCGATTCATCGCGTAATCGTCGATGATAAAACTTTAATCGACGATTAACTTCTTCTACAAACATGGCTCGTACAAAGCAGACCGCTAGAAAAGTACTTCAAATCCCTAATCTCGTAGATACGGTAAAAGGCAAGGTTGTCGAGGGAAGTACTCCCAAACCCAAAAAATCGAAACCCAAGAAAAAAATGGCTCCAATTAGAAGGTATGTGAACTAAAACCCACCTTCTATTCGATTTTATGTTGTGTTTTGATTGTGTTTGGTAACTGAAAATTAGCGGTTTCCGTGTAAGAGTCGTTAGTATCTAAATTGAAACCCCTAACGACTTTTGATTTGCATGCGGATTGTATGAAAAATCGTTAGTGTATTAGGTTGAAGATGACGACCCTAATTCTGCTACTTCAACAATTTTTGCCCTAGAATAGAGTCGTTACTGTATTAGTTTGAAGATGACGACTCTGTTTTGACGATCCTTTTTTATTGATTAACGACTCTAGATGGAACTCGAACAGCCTTCTGTTCCAAAAAATGATAGTGTCGTTATCTTAAGTCCCATAGAGTCGTCAATTTCCTTTTTGACGACTCTTTTTTACACGATAACAACCCTGTAAGGAAAAAAATCACCCTCTCTGTCCAAATACTTGGAAGGGTCGTCATTCTATATATTTGAGTCGTCACCTTTTATTGAAGGGTCGTTTGTTTTGTAGATCATCCCACTGACGACCCTTTAACTGATACCATAAAGTTGATAGCTGATTGGTTCTTTTTTTTTGGACTATAGTACCAAGAAAACCAAAGACAAGGTTCCAATGATGATAACTCCTCCTTCCAAAGCTCCCCGCCACGATAAATACTTACTTGCCAGTCCATTACGCAGAAAAAAGCCGAGTGAGGTAGCATTTTCTATCAGCGAACCAAGAGACAAAGGTAATGAGTTGTCGGATTCGTCGGAATCATCCTCTCCTGTTATTTCCGCTAACAGTAGCGGTGAAGAAGATGAGATACAAGAAGATCCTGGTAGTGGTGAAGGAGAACAAGAAGAGGAAGAAGAAAGTGATAATGATGATGAAGATAATGGTAGTGGTGATGATTATGATGATGGTAATGGTGGTGATGAGGAGGATGAAGAGGATGAAGGTGATGATGGTGGTGATAAGGATGATGAAAAGGATGAAGGCAGTGATGCTGGTGATAAGGAGGATGAAAAGGATGAAGGTAATGATGCTGGTGATAAGGAGAATGAAAAACAGAAGCCGACAAAGATGGTAAAGAAGGATGGAACGGATATTGCACCCAGCGCGAGCCACATTCTCGCTACTCATTTGCTGCCGGAACCTCTTCGTGGTGGTAAACCTAGAGGAGCACCTAGAGATGGCTGCGAAGTTCTATTTGGATATCACGGATCGTGGGCTCATACCATCTATGATACAATCGTAAGAATCCCAACTTTGCTTGTTATTTGATTATTTGATGTTAACTTTCTAATTTTTTTATTAATATTTACATGTTTCTCTTTTGTAGGATCATAAAAATGTCGCACGTCTGTTCACGCACCAATCTTCTTACACCAAAATGGAGTTGTGGCCGCTAGAAGGTGAATGTGCAAGAGTTAGAGACTATGTTGAAAACTCTGGTTTGTATAATGCCGTTGTGAACTCTGTAATTGCGTATGACAAGGTCGCAGTATCTAGTTTTTGTGAAAGGTATTACGGTGAAGTCGACACATTCCAACTCCCTTTAGGCGAGATGGTAGTGACTCCTTATGATGCAGAACAGATATTAGGGCTCCAGGTTAAAGGTAAATCAACCAATGACAAGTTCAAGAAAAGGCTTAGTTGGGATGAAATTTATGCATTGACCAGGAACTTGTTTGGTTGGGATAAAGAGACGACTGATGGGCTATTCATGCCGGGAACTAGATACCCAAAGAAAGAGTTCAAACTTGTAGAGATTAGGTAGATGTTTTCTGACACATTAAACAAAGAAAAAGTTGGTGTTCTCTCTGACGAGGAATGTCGTTATGCGGCGGCTGGGTATTTATTGTACGTCCTTGCATCGGTTATATTTCCCGACAGCAAAGGTAATAGGGTCGGCGCCAACCTTCTTCAGCTTTTGGATCCCTTGGAAGATGTGAACAAGTACTCTTGGGGGACTGCCATAGTAGCACATTTGAATAGTCAGCTTACCCATGGATCTCGTGAACGAACTTCTCAAATTAATGGGAATTTGGCTCTAGTCCAGGTATTTGGATTGATGAAAGTTGTCTTCTTTGTGTACGTTTTTCTTTCCTTTAATGTTTTTATGTTTATTTGATTGTTTTAAATTTGTCAAATATGCTTGTTATAGGTGTGGATTAATGATCATTTCCCCTTACTGTGGAAAGATAATGAAGACGTGCAACTCAACCCAAAATGGAGCAAAGGTAGTCCAACAGGAACCAAATACTTGTTCACTGGTTCTCAAGATAAGGAACAAACTGATGCGTTGATAGAAATGCGCCAAAAATTGGACAACTTCACGACAAAAGAGGTAATCTTTAATCCGTATAAGGATGATAGAGTTGGCGCAATGTAAGATTTTGTGTATTACCATGGCCCTTTGTTTCACCCATACGGTTTTTCAATGTATAATCCGATGAGAATCATGCGTCAACTTGGGTTTATTCAAGATTCACCCGATGACGACTATGTACCTCCGTTCAAGCACAAGTTGGACAAATGCGAGGCTGACGTGTCGGACATAAAGGTGGTTTACGAACCTGAACCTGATACCAAGCATTGGAATACTAGACACTCTAGCCTAGTAGACATCACATATTGGGTGCATGTCAATGAAGGTCACGAGGCAACAACAGATTACTATGCATGGTACGAAGGCTTCTCCCACGGTCGGGTGATACGGATAGATCAGACTACGGGTAGGAGGACCAACAGAGCATCCACCTCTGCTTCTCAAGCTGACACTAGATATGATACTACTATTCTTAAACTAGGGGTGAGTATTTATTTTTGTGATTATGTTATTCATCTACGTACAAATATAAGTTAGTTAATGTGAATTGGTATTTGAATGCATATTGAGGGAACGAATGAAGCTTTTTGTCAAGGCACTGTGTTGCTCGGCTGACAAAGGGGAAGTGTTTGATCCTGAGAAGCAACGTCGATACGCTGATTACTGCACGCACGTTGAAAATTCCAATGCAAAGAAGATGTTTGCTTAGCTAGCTAAGGAAGGTAAGAGGACCCGGAAAACACGTAGCCAGCTAGCAGAAGAACGTGCTGAACAGGGGCAATGTAGCCAACATCATGATGAACAAGGTGCTAGAGAAGATGGTGGTTCCCCAGGGGGCAGTGCAACTCAGGGTCCTCCTAAGAGAAGCCGGAGAGTTTCCCGGTCAGGGAGGTAAAGAGGAGGTCGAGGTTTTGAGTGAGGAGATGTTACCATCTACTTGAACTTATGTTTCATTTTACTGTTGACTTGAACTTATGTTTCTTAACTTTTCTTAGATGCAACTTGTGTGTTTGGTTTGGATTGTTTGTTGAAACAACTTATGTGTTTGGTTTGGATGGTTTGTTGAAACTACTTTGTTTTCATAAGATTTTAGAAGGATGTTTACAAGTATATTTGTTAGAATAATTTAGGACTCTAAGGCAGACAAGATTATACACTGTGGCAGAGTAGGGGTCGTCAGATTTAAATCTAGCAGAATAACGACCCTAAATGTGATAGTTGGATTTTCCCATCTCAGTCAAAGAGTCGTTAAGTGATTGAAATAGCATACTAACGACCCATCGAGAAATTAATACAGAGATAACATATTTATTTTGATTGCTAGAGACGTTATTGGTTATATGGAAACCAATGACGACCCTAGGTTACAAAAACATCCAGGAGATGAACCAAATTTTCTATAGTGGAGTCGTTAGGTTGATCATATAGCAGATTAACGAGTCTAGATGTGTATTAAATCCAGAGAATACCATTTTTAGGTATATAGAGTCGTTGCTTTTTATATGGAAACTAATGACGACCCTTAGTAACAAAAACATATAGGAGATGAACCAAATTATCTATAATGGAGTCGTTATGTTGATTATATAGCATAGTAACAACTACGTTAATCTGGTGGATAGAGTCGTTATTAGGTATATTATGGACGACCCAGTTTTGAAACTTTAAATTGGAACGAGAATGGACTTTGATTTCATTAATCTCGTATTACATAAGAGTTAATATGGGTATTCTAGAATTTGACACATTAAATGTTCGTCGATGAACCTCCTAGCACGTCGGTACAACGTGGTATATTCTTTGTGGTGAATGAACTTAGTTTCCCCATTACGAATTCTTCATAGCCCATTGAAACGTTCCAGCTGAAATTCAATGAATTCTTAAACTTTAGTATGATGTTTGTATACCATATTCAATGAAACGATGCGAACTTTTAACGATGAATATTATCAGATTACTTACTTTTTCCCTAAGAGGAGCTTGTGGATGATGTTCGTACACCATATTCCTAACCTTAACATACTCTCGCATTGAACTTTTCATGTAGTTGAATCGAAAAGCCAAGTCTCTCCACTTGCGGTTATTGGGATTCCCAGTTCGCCCGTTAAATAACTCTTTAAATCTCTTCCAAAACATGGAATATATTTCATTCGGACGTTCACGAAACGTATTAGCAAACGATTTAACGAGACACAAATATTCATACGGCTCCCATTCCTCCATTGCCACTAAAATTTTAAGTATTTTGGTAGAAAATGGAATGTTTTGGGCCATTTTCTCAAGAGAAGGGGGTTGTATTTTATAGAAGGAAACCCCAACGGTCAGATTTTTTGAAATCCACAATAAGGGTCGTTACGTTATAAATAAACACATTGACGACTGTATAGTCGTCAATTTGGAACTTCTAGGTGGATAACGACCCTTAATAATAATAAAGAGAAATTACTAAACTCCATTTAGTTGAAACTACAATACATCTAAGTCTAACATAAATCTTACTCAACAAATTACATGTTACTCATTTTGCGAGATTTAACCACCATTGCGGCTTCGATGTGATAAAACGGCTCTCCTCTCCATTTGGTATATGCATCTTGGGCCGCACGCCTATCCGATTTGTGCCTAGCGAGAAACTCGTTTTACTTGGTTCACAATTTCATAACGTGAATAGTCCTATCACGAATGTAGGACAGAAGGTAATCATAGTGTAGTTTCTTGTTGTAATTAACGAAAGGACTCCAACCAACTTGATTCCAAAATATACTCTCATGTTGATGTTCTTTGGGAAGATCCTTGACGATGTAATAATTTTTAACCCATTCGGTCTCTTCCTCGACTTGCTTGAATATTTCCCGAAGATGGGCTTGTTCTTCGCTTCGTTTTTTGGCCTCGCGCATCTCTTCTTCTTCCTTAGTAGGATATAACGATGGAGTGAATGGTTTTTTAGTAGGTCGTATGCTTCTTTTGTGTATCTCTTCTTCCATTGCCAATATTGATTTGGTTGGTCGCTTGCATCTTCTAAGTATGTTTTCAATTGAATTGCTAGTTGATGACGGAGTTGCCATTGAAAAAAATATTTTGTGAGGTTGTTTTCAATTGAATTTGTAGTCGTTGGCTTCCTCTATATATATAAAATATCCCAACGGCTATTTTTTTGGGGAAAAGTGTACACAAAAAGAGTCGTTGAGGGCATTTTTAAGAAATTCGTCATTCTATAAATAAGAAACCAAACGACCCTTACTTATTTTTAAGAGAACACCAAAATTCTAACCATTGAAGTCGTTATTTCATAGTACATGTTTGTTTTTTTCGGATTCAATAAAATGCATGAGTTCAAATATTGATTCAGTAAATATAATTCCCAAAAAGGGTCGTCAATTTTTGTAAAACTTTGAGTGACGACTCTATAGATTGTTTGAAATCGTTGGTATGAGTCGTCACTTTTGGAGAAAGACATATTAATGACTCTAAATGTTATTTAACACAGATACTTTCTGATAGTAGAGTCATCATCTAATAAACATAACAAAAGACGACTCTTTTGTTATGCAAGAGTCGTCACTTTATTAATATGTCAGGTAACTACCCATCTAGTAGTTAATGTGAATTTTGAATTCACCCAATGCGGTTGAGTCGAGCAACGTTTAAAAATTCAAAAAAATGACTGTTGGGTCGTTGATTTCTATAAATAGAGACCCATATCTCACCCCTTCTTCACCCAAACCATAATTCTCAACCTTCACATTCATTCTCATTCATTTATCATCCAAGAGAAAAAAGAAAAGGAAACACCATGACTACTCCCTACACTTCCGAAGAGAATTGCGCCATTGTGAGAGCTTGGTTGACAGTCACAAACCACTTTTAAGATCTAGGAAAAGACATTGATCAAACATCGGATTCTTGGTGGAACCGTGTATTCATCGTTTTTGTGGCGTTAGACGGAAATTGTAACTCAAGGTCTTTGAAACTCGTCAAAGAACGGTTCGAGGAGATATTCTTTGAATGTCAAGCTTTCAAAAGAGAAATGAAGGCCATAAGGAAAGCCTTACCCAATATTTTGGGTGATATAAGAGTAAGTATTTAAATAAGAGGTCAAACTTATCGAAAGCTTTCAACAATACTAACTAAGTTTTTGTTTTGCGTTTTCAGTTGGGGAAGGCGTATGCCCGATACGAGGTGCTTTGTGGAAAAAAGTTTGAGTTCGACGATTGCTACCTCATCTTGGAAGGCACTACCTTTAACTACAACGTTTATGGCTAAGTGTATAAGTGCACCGTTATTATCTATTGTATTTCATTTCCTTCAATGTATCGCTATGAAAGATGTATGCCTTTTACGATTCAATGAAATGATTCTATGAAATCAAAAATCTTAAGAATTAACAGTATGGGTCGTTAAGGTATATAAATATCGAAAGTGACGACTCTGACAAAAATTAGTAATGGTTGGTTAGGGTCGTCAATATATATGAATATCCCTATGACGACTCAAATACCCATAAACTTGCGTTTTTTACAGAGAGTTTGGATTGGAGAGTCGTCCGGGTATTTAAAGAATCAACTAACGACTCTAGATGAAAAGAGTCGTCATTGTTTAACACACCACATTGACGATTTTTCATCACCTGCAAAAGTTGCAGGTTAGAGTCGTCTTCGTGAGTGTCAACAGACTGACAATTCTGTAGGGTTGTTAGTGTATACAACATACGACTATAACGACCCTCACTCTGAGTAGTTCCATAGTGACCATGAATCGACCACTTGGAGCACTATTCAGACGATTTGAAGAGTATAGGAAGTTTACCTGATTGTTTTGAGCTCCGGGTTCTTCATTTCGAGGATTGGTTCCTTCATTTTGAGCAATAGGTTCTTCATTTGAACCATTATTCATGGCTTCCTCTATTAACATCTCTTCATCAAACATCCAATCCATAGGATTAGTTGAGACAATCTTACCATCAACACAATCATGGTTGTTATTTGAACCTTCACCAACCTCATTCCCTCCACTTGAATCACTCATTTCTAAAAACCCTAGTTTTTCCTCTCAAAACTCCTCTTCTTCTTCTCAACACATAAAAACTCAAAAATAAAATCTCCCCAAATTTTTATCCCCAAATCAGATTTTAATCTAAACACACTTACCACACTAATCAACTTAATTAATTCTTAATACTAATCATTCAGGGGCATTTTAGCCATTTAGAAAATATTTTGATGAGGGGTGACCCAAATTAGGATTGGGTGACCTTTTTTGTCCTCTAGTGGGATGCCCCCAATTAAAAACCATGGCCCCCAATTAAACTAGGGATATTTACTCCAACATTTTTTGTTATGGAAAGAGCAAATTTACACTACAAAGGAGTCACAGACACTGACAACATAATACAAAGAGATTCCATAGGTCAGATAAGGGCAATTCATATGGCAATCAACAAAAAAAATATTTGTTGAGTCAGGTTGATGGGTAAACGAGGTTTTGCACTATGGGAAAGCAGTAAGCGGGGATGGTTAAATGCGCGGACGAAGTGGAGACGCTGGCGTGCGTGGTAAAACCGTTGGCGGTTGTGGAAGAAATGCTGGCGTTCGTGGTAAAACCACTGGAGGGTAAACTAAGACCGTGAACGGCTACTTTTAAACGGTCACCGGAATGGCTAGTTTCTACCTCCATAAATACAACTCGAGTTTGATCTCACAAATTCACAACAATCTTTCATCCGATCAATCTTTTCTTTCGATTTTGATTTCACAATGTCAATTGCTTTCGATTTTCAACCAAGCATCCTGATTTTGGTTCTTCTGAGGAAGAAATGGAGATGGATGAAATGTTGTATGAAGAAGAGGAAGAAATGTGTATGGAGTTTTTGCGTCAAATGGATGAAGATACAATTCAATATAGAATGAGGCGAAATTTTATTTTGCAATTACAAACCGGGATCACACCAAAGCCTTTAGAGCCATATGAAGTTATGACTAGAAGATGGACGTGGCGAGATCAACATTTTTACCACGACAAGATGATGCATGATTATTTTAACCATGATTGTGTCTATTCCTATGAGTATTTTCAGCGACGATTCCTCATGGTCCGCAACTTGACGCAAAGGATTATTACCGAGCTTTGTCAGGTACAACCTTTATTTAATTATCAGTATGATGCACGACATGTACGAGGCTTTAGTATCGAACAAAGGGTCAATGCGGATTCCGTATACTATATTAAGGCTTACCAGCGGATGCCACAGATGACAACATCCGTATGGGCAAAACAACCGCCTTTAGGTATCTCAAATTGTTTTGCGAAACAATAGTCGAGCATTTTGATCCAACCTTTTTAAGAAAGCCTACTCAGGAGTCAGGAAGATGTTCAAAGAATAACTGCAGAAAACACTGCGAGGGGCTTTCCAGGAATGCTAGGTAGTCTTGACTGCATGCATTGGACGTGGCATGCGTGTCCGGTTTAATGGGCAGACCAATATAAGGGTCATTATCCAAAACCAACTGTAATTTTGTATAAGTCACCATTGTTTGACGATCTTAAGCATGGGATCACGCCGATTTTAATTAAAATCAAGACGGTATTCATCTTCGTCTTCTTCCGAGGCATCATCGGAATTGGCTTCGTCTTCTTCCATATTCTCATACTGGCCAGTTTGTTGAGGGATTTGTTGTTCCGCCATATCCATTTGCTTAGTCCATACAACAAATTGTTGTGCATTCATTGTTGAAGTGTTCAAGGAGAGTAGATTGTTTAGCTTACAATCCATGTAGTATTTTTCTCGCGAAAGACGACTTTTTCGTTGTAGCTTTATAGCAATGCCACGGTCCCCGACTATATCTGCTTCTATCTTAATCTTGAATTACTTGTGCTCAACATAGTTGAACTCGTTTGAACCTCCTTATAATAATGCTCGTTGGGCTGCGTCTCTCGCTGCTTTTCAAGCTTTCTGACTACATGGAAACCCGGTATATAGAGATCCAGTTCCTTCAGGTGAGGAAGCATGCCCACTATTCTGAAAATCTTGTGAGATTGGACCATGTGGTGATCTTTCAGTCACTTGATTACCTTCCAGCAAGTATGGATTAAACTTTTTAAGCACCCTCAGAATGATGAAACAAATTTCATGTTGGAAACTCGTTCTGTGGGATCTTTGCCACTCTTCCCGACATCTTTGTTCCACATACGGTTCACCTTTGCCACTTTTTTTGTTGCGCCACATTTGCATGATCAAAGTTACGTATTCACTAACGGATGCTGAAATTGTGTGGAAACGATGAGACAACCCTTCAACATCACGATTATTGATGTTACCGATTTCTTCACAAATTTTTTGTAAAATCTTTTCATAAAAAGTATTATTTTCTTGATAAATACCATTGATTTGATCTAATGTAAATACTACATAATTCCTACAAATTGATTCGTCTTATTCCATCGTATACTTGACACCACGAATTCTACAGTTTTTTCGTTGTGATTGTTCTGTTTTTTGTTGTGTTTGGAGTGAGTATTGAGATGGTATGAAATTTTGAAATTTTGAGGTAGAGATGAAGAAGGTGTGAGTTTTAAGTTTGAAGATGAGTTGAGGTGAATTTATAGGGAAAGGAAAGGAATAACAACCGTTGGATTACGAGATTGGAAATTAGCCGTTGGCGGTTTTGGATCACACGGTGTTGGATTCACTTCAGACGCTGGCGTGCGAAGGAAAAACTGGCGGTTTTGGATTACACGCCAGCGGTTCTAGGTCACATGCCAGCGTGTTTGGTTCATCCACGCGGTTTTTCATCAAGCGCACGTTTAGTCTACTGCTGCACTCAACAAACCCTCAAATTTGTTGGTTTTCCCATCCGTTTTTCATGTTTGTTGAGTCCATAGTGGGATCAAAATAAACAAACTACAAGTTTGCTGAATCCATAGGAACTGCTCTAAGCAAGGATGATAAAGGATGTCCATCAAAAAGATTAGTAGAAGGTAACCAGTTGTACAATGAAAACTTAACTGTTAAAATAATTTTGTTGATACTCCTTTTTTTATGCGCAAAACATTTGTCATTCCTTTCATGCTAAAAAAATTCACCAGACTTCAAAAGAAAGCATAAACCAAATATTTTTCTTCTTACTCTTATTTTTATCGTCATTCCACTCCCAAAGTCTACTCTTTCCTAGAGGCTATCACCAAGTGCAGAAGTAGAAGAGTTAGGGAAAAAAACGAAACAAGATTACCACCACCAAGTTTCTGAAAAATAATGTGTCTTTAAAGAGCATTGTTTTCTGATCTATAATTCTATATCTATATTGAGTGAAAAGTTGAAGTGACAATTTTCAATTTCTTGATGCCAATATTCCTCCTCTATATTTTGAGAGAACCTCCTTGGACAGAGTAACCCAACTTCTCTTCTTAATAGTTGAAGTTGAACTCTATAAGAAATTTCTCATTATCTTTTCCATATTTTTAGAAACATTTGCAAACAATATAAATAAGGAGATCTAGTATATTGGAAGGCTAGACAATGTACTATTGATCATTATCAATCTACCCCCTTACAAATATTATTGGAAGGCTAGACAATGCACTATTGATCATTATCAATCTAGTATAATGGTTTTAGGAAAAACCTAGGTTAAAGGATAATCTACTCTAGTCACAACTAGTATCACACAAAAGGTGTGGGGAATAGGTTTCCCAGTTTCTAGAGTTCTCCCTTATATAGTCTTTCAAATCATGTTTTGCATTCTAAGTTAGCTTACTAATAAAGCAATCAATATTCACCGTCAGATGAAAACCTGATTTAAGATTCAAGCTAAGTTTGCTTAAAACCAAAGCAATATCCCTCCACCGTTAGATGGTTTTAGCTTGTTACACACAAATGAAATATACCTTCATTTAGATATGGGTAATCGTACCTAAACGTGTACATTGAGTTGTCTCAATAACAGTTAACCAAAGTTAGCCATATGAACACTTTTGTATTAACCTTATTCATCTTAACACTTCTAGATCAAATGATAATCAAATGAATCTAATTATGTTACTCATAGAGTTTTTCAATTGTTTATATTCTCATAGAAGTATACAAGACACAATTGAAGCAAAATCGGATTTGATTCACAAGAATCAATTCATGAACATTTAGACACGGTTTGCAAAGATTGCATTCCTTAATATATAAATGTATTTGTTCATGAGTATGAAATCATACTTAACCGATTTTAAAACTTAACCTCATAAGTTTGCAAACGGGTATGCAAACTTAAGTTCGGACTTTGATAGTTAAAATCATTTTGATCTTTTCCAAGACCTGAATCGTCAACAATATAATAAAAAAGCAAAACGTTAGGCTACACGCTAAAAAAGAACCGCATACTATCGTTAACAAACATGCTTGCTTAGCCGAGGGCGTCCAGAGAAAAATTAACTATCATAGCGTATATTTGTGAAACCATTCAAGGCAAAGCGGGTATGCAAACTTGCAATATTCCATCTTTTCCCAGACTTTGATAGTTAAAATCGTTTGCATACGGGTACACAAACTTGGTTCCAAGACCTGAATCATTACTATAATGGTTTGTTAAACTATGACCCTTTAATATAATAGAGTATGCATATTGTGCTTATCCGCGCAACATTGCTTCTTCCAAACCTTCAGTGCACACTCAAAGTAGGATGCACAACTTTGTCTCGTGAAAACAATGAAAAAAACTCCCTTGATATCAAGGTTAATTTTCTAAACTCACATTTAAATCATTGAAAATCCCTAGAATAAAGCCCTTTCCAGAAGCAAACTATGCAACGACAATAGTTGTATCACACAAACTATTAGCTTGTAGCCAAAATATAAGTAATTTTCAAGTGATTGAATGATCTATAATGGTTTGCTTACGGGTATGCATATTGTGCTTATCCAGACAATGGTTAATTGTTCTAAACTCACATTTAAATCATTGAAACATCCCTAGAAGACGACAATAGTTGTATCACACAAACTATTAGCTTATAATTAATTTTCAAGTGAATGAATGATCAATACGAAACATTATGAGTCTACATCAAATGACTGTCTCATGCAAATCATGTAAGATGTTACCAGGAGATTTTCACATGATCATCTTTTGACTTTCGTCAAGAATAATGATGAACGTGGTTAAAGCAAAAATCTTTCCAACACATATTTCGAGAAAGATATAAGCTAGTTAAACTCATCTCGAAATATCAAATGTGTATAATGTAAAAGTCTATATAGCTATACGACTTAGTCTCGATAGGAGATATAATAGAATAGACTTCTCAGTGATAGATGAGTTCAAGTCTCCACATACCTTTTGTTGATGAAGTTTCTCCAAGCTCCCCTTAATAGATCTTCGTCTTCAATCGATGAACGACGTAAAGTTTAAAGCTCAACTACACATTCTATCCTAATCCAAGACATAACTATAAGTAGACTAGAAATCAGGACTTATAGTTTTGACACCTAAACTTGGCAAACAAGCTTGAGATAGCAACGCTTGCGAGTTCGACCGAGCAGTGCTCTAACACTTATTAATATTAAATTATAAATATCCTCATTTATTTATTTTAAAAATACACTTCTTATATAAGGTTGGGGGAAAATGGAGAAACACAAATTGCATCTTTACTGCAGTGTTCATGTCCCCAATTCCTTTATTATGTATAGATAGACAATGATGATAATGATAGATTAGACATGTTGACTTAATAATCTTTTGAATATCTATGTGCAAAGATTTTCACTTGTAATCCCCTATACTCCAGTCTGGTCAAGTCTAGATACGATCTCGTTTGGTCAAGTCTAGATACGACCTTGTTCAGAACGACCGAGACTTTGCTCGTTAAAAATTAGTTTGTGAATATTTTCATCGGAAAATCTAAAGGAGAACCAAAAATCACTGTCTGAATGTGGACCCTCCAGTCATTCAAAGCTCCCTATCAGATGCACGTCAGAAACAAGACGCGTATCTGACACTCAAAGATGACATTTGAGGCTAATAAAATTTTATTTCATCAAAAAATTAAGTTCACCTTTAAAAAATATGAGAGTTGATATGATAGATCAATACTTCTCTACATATTTACAATGTCACTATCGACAATTTCTTGATTCTCAATTTCTTCATGTATTTAGTGTTAATATTTCTGGGTAATCACATAGTTATGTATAAAATATTATATAATCAATATATAAATGTGTCTGTATCCCTGTTTTATTAGGAATTGCCGATCCGCATGTCCTCTTCGTGTCGTGTCCGTGTCGGTACTTCCCAGATTCATATGATTATTTATTTATTTATTATTATGGTGACATATTGGTGGACACATGTCGTCCTTGTTAATGGGTTCAACTGTGAGCTGTTTCTTGATTTATACATATATTGTATGTATCCATGCTTATTTACTTTCACTTATTTTAATTCAGCCATATTGCTCCATCGCAATTTTTCCGCGACCGTGACTCGGCAGAAACGCAGTTCCAATTTATAGATGATATAAAACAACATTTTGTAACTAAAAGCGGCAATAGTGATCAGTCTGGGTTCGTATTTTCATAAGACACTTTTGTTCTTTGATTTTATGTTGCCAATCGTTAGTTGAGTTTTTAGGATGCATTACCTAATTATGCTTTTGTTGTCATAGTTGGTCGCTTTTCATCATTATTATGAAGTTGAATCAGTTACAGACCGGCAAGAGTGCAAGACTTATTTTTGTAGACCTCGCGGGTCTTTTTCCTATAAGATCCAATGACAATCCACTAGTCGAAGAAGATACTACAAAAGGTGAGTGTGGCTAGTACTTATAGAAATATGTATATAGTTCATTGGAATGAACCAAATTCTTTAAATTGTTGCTTATTCCTATGTGTAGATAAGAGAAACCTCAAGATCGGTAATGAATTACTTGAGCTTAAAAGGGCATCTGAGCAGTAGATTGACAACCAAAGTATTCATAATAAATCATAGTTGGCAGAAAAAAAATGTGTACGAGGTTTTATTTATTTAATCATTACCTTACTATTTTCTAGTCAACTATGAATAGTAGTAAACTCTTGTTACTTTATTATGAATTTGAATCATCCACAGGCCGGCAAGAGTGCAAGACTTATTTTTGTAGACCTCGCAGGTCTTCGTCCTAGAAGATCCAAAGATGATCCACTGGTCGAAGAAGATACTACGAAAGGTGATTGTGGATAATACTTATAGGAATACTAGGTAGAATCCTACGAACGGGGCTCAACCTCTTTCGAATTTTGTTTGTTTTTTCTTTTGAATAATTTTTTTTTTTTGTTGTGGCGAGTCCGTACCCACTCACAATATTTTAGTCAACCTATAAGTTAGTTGGGACTGATGTCCACGATGTTCAATTAGCTGGTTCAAAGTATCGTGTTTAGTGAGGCGGGTCATAGTAGTCGGGGTCTACGACCCCGGCCATTAGGAATGACCCAAATATTTAGCTAGTCGGATCATAGTAGCATGTTTAGTTAGTTGGGTAAATATTTTATTAGTCGGGTCATAATATTGTGTTTAGTTAGTCGGGTCATAGTAGTCGGGGTCGTAAAAATGACCCAAATATCTAGTTAGTCGGATCATAGTAGCATGTTTAGTTAGTCGGGTCATAATGATAGGGATCATAGGTTGTAAATTAGCCGAGGCCCGCGGCCCGAGAGTTAAACCTGTAGGTTAGTTGAGGCCCGCGATCCCGTTATTTCGTTGGCCGTGTCAAATTAGTTGAGACCTATGGTCCCGGTCGTAGATTAGAAATTTAGATTCAAATGTAGTCTCTGCATTTCTATTAGAGTAATGAATAATGGAATATCTTTCTTTTTACTTAAACAAATAACTATAACCTACATTGTGCCCTGAGTTGAGTTTACAGATAAGCTTAGCTTGCCGCCACGGTGTTTTATTAATCGAGTCAAATTAACCGGGGCCGCTTTAATTTTTATTAGAGTAATGAATAGCGGAATCTCTTTCTTTTTTTCTTAGATAAATAACAACTGAACTAGTAGTAAAACACTAAGGTGACCAAATTTGGAGTATAAAAACTCCGTCAAGTGTTGGGATCCATTAAAACTCCATATTAAACAAAATAGATACAAAAACTCCAAGTTTTTAAAAATTGATACAAAAACCCCAAACAAAATTGGTTTCATCAAATTATATGATCAAACCAAATTTGGTTTCAACTTTTTTTTTTTCCTATTTTTTATCAAGAAACCAAAGATTTTAATGATGAAACAGTAAGTTTATGATGAAACCAAATTTTGGTGGTATTGTTTCTGGTTAGTGGTGGTGTTGGTTGGCGGTGGTGCTTTTTATGGTGATGGTAGTTCTAGTATTTGTTGGTGGATGTGGTGTTGATTGCTAGTAGTTAGTGGTGGCAAAAACACCTTTGGGGTTTTTGTATTACTTTTGTTATTTGGGGTTTTTGTGTTACTTATGTTGTGAATGGTTTTTTGTGGATGAATAGTTACACCTTTGAGGTTATAACTCTCGGCCCGAAATATCAATAACCTGTATTATTTTCATAGTAATCAGGCCTATGACACAATTAATTTGCCATACATAAAATGTCAATAATAGCGTGTAAGAAGGGTCGGTTTTTGCGTCGTCTGACCAGCTAATAATTAACAAAAACAGACCAAGTCGCCCTTTTTGGGGTAAAATATATATCTGGACCCCGGCCTTTAGGAATGACCCAAATATTTAGCTAGTCGGATCATAGTATCATGTTTAGTTAGTTGGGTCAATATTTAATTATTTTATTTAGTTAGTCGGGTCATAATATCCGAGGTCGTAGGAATGACCCAAATATTTAGTTAGTCGGATCATTGTAGCATGTTTAGCTAGTCGGGCCATAATGGCAGGGATTGTAGATTGTAAATTAGTCGAGGTCTGCGGCTCAGGAGTTAAACCTGTAGATTAGTTGAGGCCCGCGATCCCGGTGCTTTGCCGGGACCTAAGTTCCCGACCATGGATTAGAAATTTAGAGTCAAACTCTGCATTTCTATTAGAGTAATGAATAACAGAATCTCTTTCTTTTTACTTGGACAAATAACTATAACCTACATTGTGCCCGAAATTGAGTCTACAGATAAGCTTGGCTTGTCGTCCCGGTGTTTTATTAATCAAGTCAAATTAGCCAAGATAAAGAACCATCGGATTTTTTTCTAAAATATCCTTAAAGTTTGAATACTTCTTTTACTGGATCGAAAGTGTTCAATAAGTTTAACATTCTATACAATCAATACTTGAGAGTCTCTCATTATCATTCTAGATCAATTCATATGGATGTTTTTATTTTTTAATCCGGCGAAAAACACATTGAAAATTAAAGAGAGGGCATTCCACATTAAGAAATCATGCCAGAAAATCTGCACCCGAAAAATCATGTCATAGAAACTATACCCGAGAAATCGCGCCACAAACATCATACGAGAGAAACTGTACCTGAGACATCGTTCCAGAGTCATTATGCCGCAGACATCATGCCGGAGAAACTGTACCCTAAAAATAGTGCTGAAACATCGTGTCAGAGAAACTATATATACCATCGTGCCAGAGTACCATCATGTTGGATAAATCATTCCAGAGAAACTCGAGAGAGCTTCATGATGCTTAGGCATAATCGAGGAACTCAAATCTCTTACCCCGTTTTCGGAGATTGAAAGAAACTAAAAAAATCATTATTTCACATCGAAATCCTCTTAAGAAAATCAAGCTTCCCCGTCACTGTTCATGTGACTGTGACTCCCTGTAGTTCCAAAGTAGTGGCCCCTTTTCATGTTCCAAAATACTTATTTATATTAAATTATATATATCCCCATTTATTTATGTTCAAAACACACTTCTTATATAAGGTTAGGGGCAAAATGGGAAAACACAAATTGCAGCTTCACTGCACTGTTCATGACCCAATTCCTTTTATTATACATAGATAGATAATGATGATAATGATAGATTAGATAGGTGGACTAAATAATCTTTTGAATATCTCTGTGCAAATCTTTTCACTCATAATCCCATACACTCTAGTTTGGTCAAGTCCAGACATGATCTCGTTTGATCAAGTCTAGATAAGACCTTGATCTGAATAACTGAGACTTTGTTGGATAAAAAATCATTTTGCAAATATTTTCATCCAAAAAGCTAAAGGTGGACCAAATTACACAGTCTGAATGTGGACCAATGAAATCCCATCATTCAAAGCTCTTTTGAGGTCCCACTAAACTATTAAAAACCAACCTCCTATAGATCTCAGTGGGGTAGGGGATTGGTCCACATTTGGACCATGTATTCTCACATGTGAAGCACTGACACATTAGTATTGGTGCGTGTCCGTGTTAGATGCGTGTCAGAAACAGGACGACACGACGCACGTCTGACATACAAAGATGACATTTGAGGCTAATAATATTTTATTTCATCAAAAAAATAATTTCACCTTTAATAA